>JBBGZY010000766.1:1717500-2207500 GCA_037952925.1 Lithobates clamitans
CAGAACGCTGTAGAGCAGACAGCGGGGATGGAGTGTGACAGGCAGGTTTAAATAGCCCGCCTGACACCAGCGGGAGTGCGCGCACGCGTGCCCGTGCGTGACCGCACCCGTG
Source organism: Lithobates clamitans (assembly GCA_037952925.1). NCBI lineage: Eukaryota > Metazoa > Chordata > Amphibia > Anura > Ranidae > Lithobates > Lithobates clamitans. The sequence goes on from JBBGZY010000766.1 coordinate 1,717,613, forward strand.
AACGCGCGTGCATGCGCAATGGGACCCGTGGCCGGGTTCCTGTGCGCCTGGGACGCCGGTTACTGGCAGGATCTTCATGACACACGGGTTGTACCGGAGAAGCCACAGTGGGAGATTCCAGGTGAGCCGTGTGACTCAGGAGCACTTGTAACGCCATGGCAAACTGATCCATGCGGTGATACTGCTCATCCAATCTGGAAAAAATATTACCAACAAGTGGATTGACTGCATCTTCTGAATTCATGGCCTTTGCCTACTGTCAGAAACCAGGAATCAGACTGAGACAGAAGTACAGTTAAATCACACTTGTTTAATAATAAAAAAAGGTAAACAGGGTAAACATAGTCAAAACATAGACAGAGTTCAGGAACTGGAACGGATAGTCAGACTACCAAAAAAGCAGGGAGCCAGAGATAAGCGTAGTAGAACAGCAAGCAGGATCTGGAGCCAGAAGGAATGTCAGCCAAGCAAGTCTTTAACAGGAACACAGGAGAGCGTCTCTAGTAGATGTGACCAAAGCGAAGGCAGAGATCATCTGGACTGGACGGCTTAAGTAGGCAGGACTGACGAGCAGGATATCATCAACAGGTGAGCCACTGTGGAGAGATAGGAGCTGGCAATTAGCCGACAGCTGAGCGGCCAGCTTTAAGAAGGAAGGGCTGAGCCCAGCCCTTAAATATATAAAAAAAATCATGTGTCGCAGTAAAAGCTACCTAAGTTAAATTGTATCAGATAGGGGGGCAACTGCTTTGAGTAAGAGGTATGGACTGCACAGAGAGAGAAAGAGAACATTTTGCCCCTGTACAAATCATTAGTAAAGATCTCCTCTGGAATATGCAATTCAGTTTTGTGCACCAGTTCACAAAAAGGATATGGGGAACTGAAGAAAGTGCAGAGAAGGGCAACCAAACTGATAAACGGCATTGAGGAGCTCAGCTATGAGGAAAGATTAGCAAAACTTAATTTATTCTCTCGACAAGAGGATATTAAGGGGGATATGATCAATATGTATAAATACATAAGTGGCCCATATAGTGAATGTGGTATAAAGTCTGCATTTTAACATCATCACATAGAACAAGGGGGCATTCTTTACTTCTGGGGAAAAGAGATTTAATCTCCAAATACGGAAAGGCTTCTTCACAGTAAGGCTGGCTATACACAATATAATTTTCCTCAACTTTCCTTTAGATTTACCAAAACCATATAATATATAGTCAAATCTAAACCCTTTCAATTTGTATGCAGTCAGGCAGGCCCTTGCACTACATAGTTGAAAGTAAATCTAAAGGAAATTGAATAAGAAAATTGTATAGTGTATGGCCAGCCTAATGCCGCGTACACACAATCGGACATTCCGACAACAAAACCGTGGATTTATTTCCGACGGATGTTGGCTCAAACTTGTCTTGCATACACACGGTCGCACAAATGTTGTCGGAAATTCCGAATGCCAGGAATGCGCTGACGTACAACACGTACGACGGCACTATAAAAGGGAAGTTCAATATCAAGTGCACCACCCTTTGGGCTCCTTCTGCTAATCTCGTGTTTATCTTGTGTTAGTAGAAGTTTGGTGAGAGACGATTCGTGCTTTTCAGCCTCATGCTTTTCAGTTCGGTACTGCTTTTCAGTTTGTGTTTGTGGGTTTGTATCTGTTTTTCAGTGCGTGTAGTCAGTTCGTATCTGTTTTTCAGTGCGTTCTATTATAGTTCACTTGTTTTTCAGTACGTTCTATTATAGTTTGCGTCTGTTTTTCAGTGCATTCTTGTTCACTCGTTTCTGATTTTTAGCTCACTCTTCTCAGGCCTTTCTGATTTTCAGTGCGTTCTGTTAGTTCATTCTGACCAGCCGACCGTTTTGAAGCCATGTTGCGGTACTTGGCGACAGGGAGAAGTCTGCAGGACATCAAGTTCTCGACTGGCATCTCCCCCCCGGCTCTGGGGATCATTATTCCAGAGACCTGTTCTGCCTTTATACAGGTCCTGCAGAAGGACTATATTAATGCAAGTTTTCTTCTTTAACATCACATTCTATGTATTAATTGTTTGCTAATGTATTGTATTTCTTTCATCATTTCCTAATTACCATGATTGTAATATGCTGTGAATGTCCCCTTTGTTCTCATGCATGCTGGAATTTTTTAAAGTTCCTTTTTGTCCTTCATGCATATTTGCCTTCACTAACCTCCCCAGCATGCTATCCTGGGCCCATACACACCTAGCCTAGTCACTTAACAATGTATTTTGTCAGCTCCATTGTAGTGCTTTACCCTAAACACCCCATAAAATGTGTACAAACATTATTGTTGTCCTTAAATTCAGGCAGAGTGCAAGAGGCTTTTTTGGGGGGGTCCAAACTCATTTGGAACCCTCCCCCCCAACCGCTAACTCAATCCTCTATCTGCTGACTTTGCCAAACCCATACACACTATACCTACCTCTTTTGTTTTCATATTTATGGATGAATTCAGCATGTAGTGCAAGGGCCTGCCTGAATACTTTCAAATGGTACTGTTTAAAGTTTTGTTCTCCTATTATCTTGATAGGTAATTGCAGAATGTAAAAATGTGCTTCAATTTGTACAGTGCGTATTCATATTTTTGTATTATGACACTTCTTACCTGTCCAGTGGGCTGCCAATAGTTTAAGTAAGAAGGGGGTGGCCAAAGTAACACACATTATTTATGCATTCAGCTCTCAATGAAGTGGAGAGGGTTACCTGTCCAAAACAGGTTCCCCCTAAAATTTTTACAATGGGCCATCAGAGGGGGTGAGGAATCTGATAAGTGGACCTTATACTTTTGTCCTTAAATACTCCTTAAAATAAATGTTATTCTGATGTTGGCCAAGAATGTTTGTGTCTAATCTGCTTGCAATGTTATGTGCAAAAGTACTATTTTTTTATTGTTTTACTCCACAGTTTCCTTCAACCCCACAGGAATGGCAGACTGTGGCATCCCACTTTGCCCAGGGGTGGGACTTTCCTAACTGCGGAGGGGCAATAGATGGGAAACACATCCACATCCATCCCACCCCTCAACTCAAGGTCATACTATTATAGATACAAGGGGTTTAATAGAATTGTGATGTTGGTGGTGGTGTCAGCGACATACGAGTTTTTGTATGTTGACGTGGGGAAGAATGGCCAGATGGTGGAATCATTGCCCATACAGAGTTTTACAGACAGCTCCAGAATGGTGGCTTGGGCTTGCCACCTGCAGAAGACAATGTAGCTGGTCTTCCGTTCGTGTTCGTCGCCTTCCACCCAGGAAGAAGATGTGGAGGAGCCCAGCTTGAGTCAGGTATAGCATTGTTCAACTTATTTCTCAAAATTGTGTGTGATTGATGAACAATAAACTAAAACTATGTCCCATTTTCATACACAGGAAAGTTTCAGCCAGGAGGAGGCTGTGGAAAGTGGCAGCCAGGAGGTGGCGGGGGTAAGTGGCAGCCAGGAGGTGGCCGGGCTCAGTAGCCTAACCAAATCACAGGTTCCTTCCCTCCGCCTTCCAAAAAAAAAGGCCCAGGAAGGGTAGGAATGTGAAGGAATCTGCGCTTGGTTTGATTCGGCAGGCTACTGCGGTCCTCACAACAACCTCCAATGTTCAAGAGGCCTGTATGACTGCAAGTAAGATGCAGGAAATGGAGGTGGGCCAACGCCTCATCAGTGAGCAGCTCATATTTCAGGTCCTAAATAAGGGGGTTAGGGGCGAACTCACAAAAAAAAGTCATGTATTTGAGTTGGACCATCCTCCACCTCCTGCCACAACTCCAACACCACAGCCACAGCCTGGAAGCAGACGTGAAAGGAAGAAAAGAGTGTGATGGCCTGGGTTCAGTCTGGTCTGACAAAAGACGCAGGCTGTTGTATGACCACAGCCTTGGGATATATATGTCATCTGCTGCTGTTCCTGATCTCTCGGAATCCTGAACCGGATTGTGCTCCTGATTAAATGGACTCCTCAGACTACCAATTTTGCCTGTCAAATAGTTGTCTGCCCTGGGGTACAAAGGCTTCACCAATTTCAACAGTTTACCCAGCATTGCCTTCCTCTTTTTATTGTTATGACCCCTAATAAATTTCTATTTTGTTTTGACAAATACTTGGCTGTGTTTTACTTAAAAAAGGACAGTTTGTTTGTGAGTAGACAGGTACATTTCAAAAATATAATGTCAAATTAACAAGGGACACTAACACCAACCAACCTCCTTGAGGTTAAAAAATACAAGATAAAAATAGTGTTGTGGTAACTTGACACACAAAACGAGAAAAAATATTATGGAGATCACTAGAAAAAAAACATTAAAAAAAAAATCAGGAGCGCTTGATAAAAAAAAAAGAAAAAAAAGTTGATCACTATTAAAAAAAATTCTAAACATTATTCTGGAGATCTGGCGTAAAATAAAATAAAGATTATTCAGGAGATCATGAGAAATAATAAAGAAATAAGTTTCTCAGAACTCTGTGTGAATATCAGCAGCAAAACAACTTCATTATTCTAGCATTATAAAGAAGAATAAAATGCGCTGCATTAAAAGATTTAAAAATTTGCAGCGTGACGAATGTGCTATCTCCATTACGAACGCTAGTTTTACCGGACTGAGCACTTCCATCTCATACTTTTTTTTTTTTTTGCCACATCAGCGAGATTTTTCTCCGGGAATCATGTTTCATTTTTAGGATTCAAACATTATCCCTTCACTTCTTCACATCATAGTGGCAGCTTTTATCCATATTTTACAAAATGATTACATCACGGAAAATAACCTTAGAGAGCTGAAATGCACACTTTTGTTTTATTTTCCCAACCAAAAGCACACACCCCCTCCCGCCCCCTCCTCACCCCCAACCACCCCTCCTTTATTTCATCCCTCCCCTCCTTTTCTTTTCTCCTCCTATATTACCGAAAGACCCCTCGTAACCCTCTGAACCGTTTACCACAGTCTGGCCGATTCCTCAGCCCCGAGCTAAGAACCCCATATCTCGGCCGCTCTTAGAGAGTCTTTAAACTCCACCCATTCTCTCCACTTCTTCTTGAAGGCCTCCATTTTCGTCCCTTCACTGAACCTAAAATATTCTAGGCTATAGATTTCATTGATTTTATTAAACCAATCTCTCATCATAGGTCTTCTATTCCTATACCAATACCTAGGTATGAGGCTCTTAGCTGCATCAGTGAGCTGTGGCAATAGCGTTTTCAGATATGTCTTTATGGGCATTTCGCTCTTATGGAATAGGCATTCCCAGGGGTCATCCGGGATATCAATGTTGGTAATCTCTTTGATTATTTCCCTTACTTCCCCCCAAAATTTTCTAATTTCCGGGCAGTGCCACCAAATATGCGCCATCCTGTTTCTTTGCATCCCCTCCAACAAAGTTGTGAAGTTTCCTTCTGGCATTTATGTACTCGATCGGGCGTCATGTACATTCTCACCAGACACTTGAAATTTAGCTCCAGTATTTTACAGTTAACCGACGTGGCGCTCACTCTCCTCAGTATCTGCCACGCTTCTGGATCTGTGATCTTATAATCCAACTCCTTCTCCCACATCCTAATATATGGTGGGACATCCGTATTCCCCAACTCCGTTAATACTTTATAGATCTTAGAGAACCCCCCCCTTTCTTTTTTTTTTCCATACAAATTTTCTCCAGTGGGCATAATTTGTCTACCGATCTAATTGGCTGTGGGAGTGAGTCTATAAAGTGGCACAATTGGTTATACCGCCATGGGTCTATGATTAGCAAATTTTCCCTATCTTTAAGTTCCTGGAATGTACATATTTTATCCTGGTTCATTACATCCTTTAGTTAAGTATTTTCCTCCAGTATCCATTTTCCAAACCACTCCTCCTTCCCCGGTGCAAAAGTATTCTGAATCCTTAAGTCAAATTAGGGGTGAATTAAACCCTCCCTTTTATGTAGTGAGCCCCATATTTTAAGTGCGTGTCTAGTAATGTGCTGTGTTTCAGTACTAAGTTTTCTTAAGTGGGGTGGGATCCATACTATCTTATTTAACTTACTATCACTAATTAAATTTTCCATTTTTACCCAATGTTTTTCTTTATTGTTTTTCACCCAATCTATTACACGTGCCAAGGCAATTGCCTCATAATACTTACTAATATCTGGTGCTCCCCACCCTCCCTTGCCCTTTTCTTTAGTTAGCTGTGCAAAGTTTAAGCAAGGTTTTTTCCTCTCCATATAAATTTTAGAAACATCGTGCATAGACTCCTGAAGTATGCCTGTGGGAGTGCCACTGGAAGCATCTGCATTTTGAATGTAATTTTAGGTAGTATTACCATTTTATATATATTAATTCTGCCTGCCCACGATAAATGTCCACGTGTTATTCTATTTAGCTCTTGTTTTATTTCATTAAGAAGGGACATAAAATTCGCCTGAAATAACGCCTCTTTTGTTGTGGCTATTTTGACCCCTAAATATTTAATTTCTTTTTTCCCCCAAATAAATGGGAAACATTTTTGGTATGCGTTATCTCTGAGTTTGCTACCATTGATATCTAACGTTTCCGATTTAGTCGGATTAACCTTAAAATTAGAGAGCTTCCCATATTTTGTAAGTGTAGAAATAATATTCGGAAGGGAAATCCTCGGGCGCGTAACATAAAGCAGGATATAATCCGCAAAGGTTTCCGTGATTTTGATCATACCACTACCTTTTAAATAACTTTTAATTTTCTCATGTTTTTGTTCCCTCCCTTCCTGAATGTCATTTTTATTGATAGCGTACAACTCCCCATATTAATCGCGGAAAATTTCCGCAATCTCTTTATCTTTGAATCTAATGTCTCCTGCCTTTGTTTTGATTTTATCAATATAGTTGGAGGTTTTCTTCTTCCTCAGGGCCTTGGCCAGAAATCTCCCAGGTCTATTACCACCTATATATCTTTCTTTTTTCACGAGGTTATACGTTTTTCAGGTTTCTTGTTCGATTGAAGATCGCATGGCCTCTCTCCTCCTTAGTATATTCATTAAGACCTCCGTATCTCCCGTTTTCTTATGTAGTTGTTCAAGGTCTTGGATTTCTTGTTTAGGAACTACTTTGTCTTTCTCCTTTTTTCTCTTAACCTCAGATCCCACCATCATAAGGATCCCTCTGATATAGGCTTTGTGGGCCTTCCAAACTATGGCTTCTGACGTCTCACCCGGTACGTTAATTTTAAAGTAAAATTCCAGCTCCTCTTTGATTCGTTTATCAATTATTCTGTCGTGGAGGAGATCCTCATCAAGTCACGAGCTTTTAAACTAGTTTTTACGCTTACCTATTTTCAGCTGTAGACTTATAGGCGCCTGATCAGAGAAGGTCATAGTACCAATATCCACCTCCTCCAGGAGACTGTGCTCTATGAGGAAGAAGTCCAATCTAGAGTACTTCGCATGTACGGGGGAGTAGAAAGTGTAGTCTCTTAGATCATAATGTTGCGTCCTCCAAACGTCGACAAGTTGACATAGGCGCAGCTTCTTTTTTAATTTATTCAGCCACATCCCACCAGTCCCCCACACACGCGACGTACAATCTTTACCTGGTTCCAGGCACAAATTGAAGTCTTCAGCTAGTGACAGAACACGGAGCTTGTGGTGTCTGGCGCTTGGGAGGCCGACCCACAAGCCATCTATAAGAAACCTCAAGCTTACGGCTGTCAGCGCTTGTCCTGGTAACGTGGAGGTTGCGGGACGGCATCAAGGTGCAGGGAAAAGCTTCAGAGGATGACCGATTGGTAAGCCACTGACCTGCTTAAATCCATCTGAAGGGGTAAGTGACTTTTCAGATCTGTATGAGCTATTAGATGCTACATATTACTGCTGCATCTACCTGGCTTAATGAATTGCGGCTGAATTAAGGAAGAATTAAGGAAGAGTGGTAATTAGCAATATCATATCAGACTCTAAGCTGACCACAATATCTCTTTTGGTATTTATACCTAAGGGTGACTGGAACTATAATGGACCTACAATGCATAATGGCCAGGGTATAACGCCTGGCGCTTTTTACCTCATAACATTTAGCCTCCAGGGAACTGTTGTCACCGTAGACTCTGTGGCGACTGCCAGTGACTTACCATACAATACTCCTGTCAGGAATAAATTAACTGCCAGCCCTCCAATCTAATAAAGGAAAAAATAAATAAAAAAAATAAAAACATACATTCACAGCAGACTCACTGCGGGCACGTGTCTGCTGAGGACTTGTTACGCAGAAGAAAAGAAAAAGGGGAAAGGGCGGACATGGGAGCCTGATGTTGGTAGTGTAACTGATTAATAGTGTGGACTGTCTGATTGCTGTTTGTGTAGTGCACAGCCTGTGCTTTGTCCTCAGGCTTACCTCCCACCCCCCTCCCTTCCCTTCCCCACCCCACCCAACCTCCCCCCTCGACCTCCTACACCTTCCCCCCCTCCCTAACCCCCCTCTCCCCCCCATTTGGTTGAGGGAAACGGGCCTCCAGTAGACCAAGATAACCGTGGCCCCACTGACACCTCCCGGCCTGCACCCCCTTGTCTGCCACTCCTTTGGTTGGTATTGAAAGGTAAATCTCCTTTGGTCTCAGATAAAAAAAGATGTCTAGATTTAACATAATTTCATATAATGTAAGAGGTCTTAATTCCCCCACTAAGTGTGGGAACATTTTGGGTGAATTAAATTCCGACAGCAAATGTCTGATGGAGTCTACACACGGTCGGGATTTCCGACAACCAGCTCACATCGAACATTTTGTTGTCGGAAATTCTGACCATGTGTACGCAGCTTAAGAGTTGGGAAAATCTGAAAAGAGCAGGTTCTGGCCAGCTCAGTAGATTGTTTAATTAAGGCTTGGATTACTTAGTTTCATAGTTGGTAAGGTTGAATAAAGACAACAGTCCATCCAGTTCAACCTGTGTTGGTGTGTGTGTGTTTGTGTAGATAATCATACCCCTCTATATTGTGTTCGCTAAGATGCACGTCCAAGAGTCTTTTAAAACTATCAATACTTTCTGCTCACACCACTGATTGTGGAAGAGAGTTCCACATCCATACCGCCCTGACAGTGAAAAACCCCATATACAGCTCTCTTCTAGTCTCATCGTGTGGCCCCGTGTCCTCTTACACTTTTTGGGACCAGTGGCGGCACCGGCGCCGCCCCCTTTCCCTGTTGCCACCTCTCTATCCATGCACCTGGCCCCTTTCAGGACGCCGGACACATGGATTCCTATGGCGGGGATGGGAGGGGGTGCTTTTTTTTTTTGAAGCACGTGATTAGAGTCAGAGGCTTTAGTCGGCTTCAAAAAAGGGTGGGCTCGAGGCGCAGAGAGTGTGCCCTGATCCTACCCAATTGTGAGACCATATAGAATTAATTTACGCTATCTTCACACTACAGTGCCTCCCCGCCAATCAGGAGGTAGGTCGGTGAGACCTGTTTCCCGATTGGCCAAAGCGCCAGGCAAACCTATTGGATGCCTAGTGGCACTTTGGCAAACGGAGGAAGCATGAGAGGAGCGGACACCTCCACCGCTGCTGCTGCCCGAGTGTGGAGGAGAGTGGAGACACAGAGGATGCTCTTCAGCCTGGTAAGTGCCGGACCTCCCGTGGGGGTGGGTGGGTCTAGAGCTGCGAGCCCTGCGCGGGGGGGTGCAAGTGCCAGTGCCACGAGCCCCGCGTGGGGGGGTACAAGTGCCAGCTGAGAGCCCCGTGCGGGGGGGAGGCAAGTGCCAGCTGCAAGCCCCGTGCGGGGGGGGTGCAAGTGCCAGCTGCAAGCCCCGTGCGGGGGGGTGCAAGTGCCAGCTGCGAGCCCAAAGCGGGGAGGGTGTGCAAGTGCCAGTGTCGCAACTTTTGTCCCCTGAGGTCTGGTGGGGCCAACACTTCTGGGAATGTCGATCTTCTAGGTTTCTGCAGCTCTTACTTTTTCTTTCTGTAGTGATGTGGAGGGTTGCAGCATCCAGTAAGAGCTACAGGGAACCCAGAAGAATGACACATTTTCAATATTCAGTCTATGGCTACTTGTGCAGCAGTCTCTACCACCCCTCCATGGTTGATTTCTTTTCAGAGGGTTGTAGAGCAGTAGTTTGCAGGCATTCAGGAGACTATAAGACTCTACTGTTGCCTTCTAAATGCTGCTACTCTAGTGTTGCCTTCTAATTTTTTGGCTGAATGGACATTTTGAAAAGGATTACAACGTCACAACCATGAGCTGAGTGAAACTAAACTCAAAACGACAAAACTTATGAGCAGGCAGATTATTCTTAGCAGAAAAGACACGTAAAGTCTTGTCTGCAATATAGAAAACCTACCTGGCCTGCTCCCAATCCTGTGTGGCATGTACACGAAGCTGCATATGTGCAGTTCAGTTTACATTGCCACCACGGTCCCTGTGTGCTGGGATGACTGACTCCTGCGCATGCGCAGAAGTTACATCATCCCACACTGGACAACCAAGATGGCCGAAGATCGGCACACGTTTGCAACAAAGTAAAAAAAAAATATGCTTAAAGCATATCTATAGCCAGGGGCAGCCCGTCCATTAAGGGCACCGTGGCCACCCCCTATTCAGGCATCCAGCCCCTTTTCAGGCGCTGGGCGCCTGAATTACAGTGGCGGGGTGTGTTTTTTGAAGCACCTGATTAGAGCCATGGGATCTAATAGGCTTCAAAAAAGGTGGACTCAGAGAGCAGAGCATTGTTCTCAGAGCCCACCCAGGTGTATTAGAAAAGCAAATTAATATTTGCTTTTCTAACACTGAACCGCCTCTCTGCCAATCAGGAAGCGCAGGTCTAATACCCATCACCCAAGCGGCTAAAGTTTGTTTGCACCCCCCCAAAAAAATTTTGAGCACTAGCCTCCATTGCCTGAGACTGAATAGTTTCGTACTTACGCTGGGATCACCATTGAGATATTTGTATATCACTATTATATCTCCTCTCAAGCGTCTCTTCTCCGGGGAAAATAAATTTAGTACTTGTAGTCGTTCCTGGTAATTGAGGTCTTCCAGTCCCCATACTATTTTGCTTCCCTTCTCTGGACTCTCTCAAGCTACAGCACATCCTTCCTGAGGATTTGTGACGAGAACTGGATGGAATGTTAAAAACATGTCACAGAATGTACCCTCATGGCTAACAGAAGCCAGTATCAGAAATAGACTTGAAAAAGTTAACCTAAATAAGTCACCAGGACCAGATGGCTTACACCTGAGGTTCCTTAAGGAACTCAATCAGGTGATAGCTACACCATTATTCCTATTTTTTTATGGACAGTTTACTGACTGGAATGTACCATCCGACTGGAGAAAAGCCAACGTGGTACCAATATTTAAAAAAGGGCAGAGATATATCGCTGGAAACTACAGGCCAGTCAGTCTAACACCAATAGTCAGTAAGCTATTGGAGGGGATGATAATGGACTATATCCAGGATTTTGCTAATGAAAATAGTATCATTAGTAGTAATCAGCATTAATTCATGAAGGATCATTCTTGCCATACCAATCTGTTAACATTCTTTGAAGAAGTGAGCTGCCATTTAGATAAAGGAAGGCCTGTGGTAGTGGTGTATCTGGATTTTGCAAAGGCATTCTATACAGTTCCCCACAAAAGTTTACTTTACAAACTGATGTCTGTTAGACCATAGGGTGAGTACCTGAATAGAGAACTGGTTACAGGGGCGAGTCCAAAGGACGGTGATAAAAAGTGAGTACTCAGAATGGGCTGGGGTGGTAAGTGGGGTCTGTCCTGGGACTAATTCTGTTTAATTTATTTATTTACGATATAGAGTATGGAAGAGATAGCTCAATCTCAGTATTTGTGGATGATACAAAGCAATAACTTCTGCGCAGGATGTGGAAACCTTACAAGAAGACCTAAATAAAATAATGGGGTGGGCAACTACATGGCAAATGAGGTTTAATGTTGAAAAATGTAAGGTAATGCATTTGGGTGCTAAAATAACGAATGCAAAATACTCGCTAGGCGGTGAACCTCTGGGGGAATCCAGGATGGAAAAGGACCTGTGGGTCCCAATGGATGGCAGGCTAAGCAATGGCATGCAATGCCAAGCTGCTGCAAGCAAGGCAAACAGAATAATAGCATGCATTAAAAAGGAGATTTACTCCACAGGGATAAAACGATAATTCTCCCACTCTACAAGACTCTGGTCCAGCTTTATCTGCAGTATGCCATCCAGTTTTAAGCACCAGTCCTCAAGAAGGATGTGTTGGAACTGGAAACAGTTCAGAGAAGGGCAACAAAGCTAATAAAGGGACAAGGGGATCTCAACTATGGGGAAAGATTACAAGCATTGAACTTATACTTTCTGGAGAGGATACGCTTGAGAGGGGATATGATAGCGATGTACAAATACCTTACTGGTGACCCTAGAATTAGCATTGGGAAAATACTTTTCAGTGGTAGAGAGTTTAAAAAAGATACTGGAATTGAAAGATAAGCAGTTTAACCTTAAACTGCGTAGAGCAGGAGTCCCAAACTGTTGGTCCTCCAGCTGTTGCGAAACTACAAGTCCCATACTGCCTCTGTCTGTGGCAGTCATGTTTTAACTGTCAGCCTTGCAATGCCTCGTGGGACTTGTAGTTTCGCAACAGCTGGAGGGCCGCCAGTTTGAGAACCCTGGCGTAGAGGGTCCTTTACTGTCAGAGCCGTAAGGATGTGGAATTCTCTTCCACAAGCAGTGGTATCAACAGGGATATACGATTTACCATTGACATGAACACATGCACACACACACACCACAGGTTGGACTGGATGGACTGGTGTCTGTTTTCAACCCTACCAACTGCATAACTATGAATACGCCAGATGCGGTCTTACCGGAGTTTTATAAAGTGGCAGGATTATCATTTTATCTCTGGAGTAAATCCCCTTTTCAATGCATGCTATTATTCTGCTGGCTTTGCTTGCTTGCACCTTGGCATAGCATGCTATTGCTCAGTCTGTTTTCTACTAGGACCCCAAGATCCTTCTCCATCTTGGGATGCCCCAGAGGTATTCTCCCTCGAGTATAGTAACTTGTGTTTATATTTTTAACCCCCAAGTGCATTACCTTACATTTATCAATGTTAAACCTCATTTGCCATCTAGTTGCCCACTCCATTAATTTATTTGGGTCCTCTTGTAAGGTTTCTATATCCTGCTGTGATGTTATTGCCCAACTTATTTTTGTGTCATCAGCAAACACAGAGATTGAGCTATTTATCCCATCCTCTATAACATTTATAAATAAATTAGACAGAATTGGTCCCAGGGCAGAGCCTTGGGTACCCCACTTGCCATTCTAGACTATTCTGAGAACACGTTATTTATCACCACCCTTGGGACAAGCCCCTGGAGCCATTTTTTTGTAGATTAAGCGTCTGTGGGGGACTGTAAGAAATGTTTTTGCAAAATCCAGATACACCATATATACCAGGCTACCTTTGTCCAGATGGCAGCTCACTTCCTCGTAAAATGTTAAAAGGTTGGTTTGGCAAGAGCGACCTTTCGTAAATCCATGTTAATTACTACTAATGATACTGTTTTCATCAGCAAACTCTTATGCCGCGTACACACGACCGTTTTTTCCATCAGAATAAACTCTGACGGTTTTTCTGACGGAGTTCCGCTGAAATGGACTTGCCTACACACGAACACACCAAAGTCCGATCGTTTAGAATGCGATGACATACGACGGGACTAGAAAAAGTAAGTTCAATAGCCAGTAGCCAATAGCTGCCCGTGCGTTGTTTTTGGTCCGTCGGAATATAGCATACAGGCGAACGGTTTTCCCAATAGGAATTGATTCCATCGGAAAGATTTAAAACATGTTCTATTTCTAGGTCCATCAGAATTTTCAAAAGAAAAAGTCTGATGAAGCCCACACATGATCGGAATATCCAATGGAATGATTCAGTCAGACCTTTTCTGCAGGAAAGTCCAGTCGTGTGTACGAGACATAAGATATAGTCCCTTATCATCCCCCTCGAATAGTTTACAAACTATCGATGTTAGACTGACTGGCCTGTAGTTTCCAGGAATATATCTCTGTCCTTTTTTTGAATATTGGTACCATGTGGGCTTTTCAACAATCAGCTGTTACCTTATGCTGTATGTATGCTGTCCATAAAGATTAGGTATAGTGGTCTGGCTATAACCTGACTGAGTTCTTTGAGGACTCTGTCCTGGTGATTTATTTATGTTAAGCTTTTCTAATCCTTTTCAGACTCCAGACGTGTTACTAACAATACAGTTGTGGTTGTTATACCCCTCCTTTTCATGTGTGAAGACTGAGGCGAGGAAAACATTTAGTACAGTTGCCTTCTCCTTATCATCTGTAACCAACTTCCCTTCATCATCTTTTATGGGGCCTATGTATACAGTACAGTATATTAGGCAGTGGGTAGCTATCAGCTATTAAGGTAAGAGTACACTCACTTTAAAAGAGTTATTGCAAGATAACAGAAGTTAAAGATGATAGTTTCTAAATAATGATTCTTAGGTTCTGTATGAATATTAGTGGTAGCACGACTTACCTTATTTTCTTGGTAAAAATAACTTAACATCTTAGGATTTTTTCTCTCCAATGGCACATGTGAAAAGGCAGACAGAGATGAGAGATGTGGCTGTTGACTTTTCATTCTTGACTACTGTTTATTCTTTTTATCATATTCTTTGGTTTCCATTATAGTTTGTGTGCAATTATCAAGAAATGTGTAAAGCTTGCAAAGCTTGCTCTCAGTTCCACTAAAATGTTTCTCATCCTCCTCCAACTCCTGAAGCTATAACTGGTTGCTAGGATTCTAAAAGACACAAACAAACTCTGACCTTACAAAAGGCTTCACGTTTATAGTGTTTGATGGAAGAAATGTGTAATGGTGAAATATCCGCGCTAAACCCTTTACATAAAGTGCATATATATATATGTAAAAATAGTATTTGTGATTAAAAGTTGAATTAAAAGAAAGTTGGTGCTGCAGCTAAAAAAAATGGAATATTCAGCTAATATATATGTATAGAAAAAATAGATGCGCAACCAAACTAATAATGTGAATGTGTACAAACAACATAAGTATTAATGAAACACAATTAGTGCCAAAAAGGAATTGTTAGTCCATAACAGGTGTTATTCCATGCAGATCCACTGAAAAAACTAGATCATTCAGACGATGAAACGATTGTTCTGTTCGCCCCACATGTCCAATAAATATCCAAAGAATGATAAAAAGACCAGAGGGCCAGATCTGTTGGATCTCAGATTATAGAGATCATTAAGGCACCCAGGGACGGTGTGTTCACACGCTCATCCAATGGAAGAACAGTCTGCATTTCTGTCCTAGCAACTATTCTGTGTCTACCACATGAAAAAAAAGAAAGAATATCTTTTTTTTAAGTTTCTTGGGTACAGACAAGAGATGAAAGTAGCACAGTGGTTACCACTTCTGTCTAGCAGCACTAGGGACGTTCATATCCCAACCAAGGCACTACTTGCCTGGAGGTTGCATGTTCTCCCTGTGCCTGCATGGGTCTCCTTCCACACTCCAAAGACATGCTGGTAGGTTAATGTTTCCTTTTTAATTGGTCCTAGCATGTGTATGTATGCATGTGAGTTAGGGATCTGCTCCTATATAAGTAATAAATAATGAAATTAGTACTTCTACTGCAATCTTCTTTTATCCCTGTAAGTGGGTACAGTAGGTATAAGGCGATTTCAGTGCAAGTTATGAGGGATGTCTGAATATGCAAGATGTACTGTATGTGTGGCAACTCTTGCCATAAAAAATAGTTCTGGAAAATAATTATTTAATCCTCTGCAGATTTTGTAAGTTTGCCCACTTACAAAGGAATGAAGGGTCTATAATTGTTATCATAGGTGTATTTTAAATGAAAGAGACATAATATCAACCAAAAATCCAGAAAAAAACACATAAAACAAATGCTATAAATTAATTTGCAGTTCAGTGAGTAAAATAAGTATTTGATCCCCAAGAAAAACATGACTGGTGGAGAAACCCTTGTTGGCAAGCACAGAGGTAAGATATTTCTTGTAGTTGGTGACCAGGTTTGCACACATCTCAGGAGGGCTTTTGGTCCACTCTTCTTTACAGATGTTCTCTAAATCCTTAAGGTTTCTTGGCTGTCTCATGGTAACTCGAAGTTTCAGCTCCCTCCATAAATTTTCTATAAGATTAAGGTTTGGAGACTGACTTAGGCCACTTCATGACTTTAATATGCTGCTTCTTGAGCCACTCCTTTGTTGCCTTGGCAGTATGTTTTGGGTCACTGTCATGCTGGAAGACCCATCCACGACCCATCTTCAGTGTTATGGCTGAGATTTACAATACATGGCCCCATCCATTGGCCCCTCAATGTGGCAAAGTCAGCCTGTACCTTTAGGAGAGAAACAGCCCCAAAGCATCATGTTTCCACCTCCATCCTTGACTGTAGGGATGGTGTTCTTAGAGACATAGTCAGCATTTTTCTTCCTCCAAATGCGGCAGTGGGGTTTGGTGGAGGAAGGTCTCCCCATTCTTTTGCCCATAATTAGGTTGATGTTGCGATAGATGTGCAGCAGTTGCTCTGATCAAAAGCAGGATCCCTGACGGAGCTCTTCTCAGAAGTGTCTCACCAGGGCCATGCGGAAACCCCACCCCCAGCCTCATAGAATTTTAAAGGCTGTTGGCAACGGGGCTGGACAATGCACCTATGCCTCCTGTTCCACGAAAATGCTGAAATCTGAGGCACAGGGGCTAAATGTCCAATGTGCATGAGGCCATAATATAGATCTGTACACAAAAACCTAAAGTTATAATGTATTTAATATAATTAAACTAAATATACTTTGAACTAAAACTAGAACTAAAAAAAAAAAAAAAAAAAAAAAAAATTCAATATAACGTACAGACAAATTGCAGCATGCTAACACAACTAATCACAAATAGTTACAGTGGAAGTCCATACAAAAACTAAAATTCCTGCATCTATGCTGCAAGTTCTTTGTTTTCAATGGACATTGAACACGCTCTGTATTTTCCAGCTTGATGTTTTCATAGTTAAGCTGGCCTGGGGTCACAGAATAATTCTGTAGGGTACAGCACTGATATCATTATATTGCACCATTCTCTGCATCATTCATGACTGACTACCCTTAAAGTGGTTGTAAACCCTTACATATAGCCAGTGTAGTGACTGGCCTCAGGTTATACTTAGAGATGAAACAAATCCTCCTACATAAGTTGTACCTATTTATCTGCAGTCTTCTTTTCTCTACATCCGTTCAATGTCCAGAACTTACAAAGCTTGTCTGTCAAGAAAAGGAGGGCGGAGAAGTTACACTTTCCAGAAGAAATAATTCTAAAAGAACAACTTGCTTACTTTCTCTAAATCCAAGAAACGACCAACTTCCATTGCTCGGCAGAAAACCTCCCAAAGCCAGCTGCATCGGTATATATGGTAAGTTAAAATCTTCATTAACAAAACAGAGACTGATCAGAGGTACAGTATCCTAACATACAGTCGATAATGATGCAAGCGTAGATGAAAAAGGATATGTAGCAAAATACAACAAATATATATAAAAACAAAATTTATTTATACAGTAATCAAAATTGATACAAACAATGTTGAAATAAGCACAGGTAACATGGAATTTCGTCTAGTTTCGCGGGGAACCCGCTCCATCAGGAAATATGTCTATGAATAAAATACAGTACAATAAGATATACATATTTTTTCAACAAATCCAGCTTTTTCCCACTATTAAGGGCCCCCTCCTTCCTTTAAATCCTCTTTGGAAAAAATATTAACTCATTGTAACTTAGATCTTATGAGAACATTGATTACCCAATATGAATCTGAGATGCCCTCGCTAGATTGTGAGATTGACAAACTTATTATACATTATCAGCATCTCCTAGACGCACCATCCTTCTCCAATCGTTGGAAGAAGGTTAGGGAACGTCTGGAAGAGCTAACCAAAGAAATTATTAAAAATAAACAGTCAAAATTTGTAAAAGACAAAATAGCTTTTTCTGAGGGTTTTACATACAGATGGTCTGGCAGAATGAAAGGCAGAAAAGCGGTCCAACGCGACATATCCTTATCTAACGTAATTGCTGAACATTTTGAATCCGATTCTTCTCTTCCATCATCTATTTCTCATCCCACAAGTCCCCGCTCCAGAGGCTCCTCCATTTCTAACTGCGTTTCTAATTTAGCCTCATGTCCCCTCTCTCCAGATGAAATATCTGTTCTACAACTTGGCTTAGGGTTTTGTCCCCTTGATTCTATACACATCATTAAAACGATCAAAGATTTGTACCTATTCGCACGGAACTTAACGTATAAGTTTGTGTTTGACTCCAATCGTCAAAACACTAACTTAGAACGTGAATTTACTGAACGCACTGGACATTTTTCAATGGAGGAGTTCCGCGCACTACGCTACTTAATGCTCCTCTACGACGAGGGCAATACTGGTGATATACCCAATTCACAACCAGAGATAGCTGCTGCCGCCCTGGATACCACCGCTGTATCTGCCTCTCCTTCATATACATCTTCAAAAGCCCCCATTAAATTCAAACCCAAGTCATACAAGTTTCCTGACCTGATGACTTGCCCAGCTATCTTGGCCTTTCTACATCAATCCATCAGAGATCTCAAGAATAGTAAGTGGCAGGAATATTCATCTAACTTGACCTCCAGTCAACAGTGATCCCTCCGACGCCTGCAGACACGTCGTGACATTATCATTAAGCCATCAGATAAAGGTGGCAACATAGTGATAATGTCACACACTCAATACCAGACTATGTGCCATGAGGTACTAGGTAATTTGATCTGGTGCAAACCCATCTCACCTACCAGTATTACAAGTTTTATCAATGAATTCAGAGAACTCTGTACAGGGGCTTTTTGGCAGGGCCTGATTGATAAAGATACCCTGAATTATCTGGTCCCCAAACATCCATGCACTCCCACCTTCTACACACTACCCAAAACATATAAAAGTCTCTCTCAGCCACCGGGTAGACCCATTGTCTCTGGCATTGGGTCCTTAACGGACAATGCCAGCAAGTTTGTGGATAGCTTTCTACTTCCCCACGTCTCGGGTTTACCATCATAAATTTGTGATACATCTGATTTACTAAGACATATTGAGGGGATCCAGATCCCTCGCTACTCCCTCCTCGTGGCTATTGATGTAGAGCCTTTATACTCGAGCATCCCCCACAAGAAGGGGGACGCGACGGCTAGATCCTTTCTTATGGAACAAGAGGATACATCTTGGCCTCTAAATGAGTTCATTCTACAACTGTTAACATTTATTCTTACACTGAACTTTTTCATCATTGAATACCAACATTACCTACAAACACAAGGCGTGGCAATGGGCACATCATGTGCCCCATCATACACAAACTTGTTTCTTGGAACCTGGGAGAGGTACATCTTCTCGGATGACCAATTCTCAACTTTTCTAGAATCGATACGCTGCTGGTTCAGATTTATCGATGACTTGTTCATGGTCTGGACCAGCTCAGCATCTTTGTTGAACCAATTCATTGAGGCAATCAACATTAATACCATAAATTTGCGTTTCACGGTTAGCTCAGACAACACACAGATCCCGTTTCTTGACTTATTGATTGTCAAGAATCCTGACGGGACACTGGGGACTAATCTATATCACAAACCTACAGCTGGCAACACTTTGTTGCACGCCACCAGTGCCCATCCAAAATCTCTCGTGCGCAGTATTCCATACGCACAGTATTTGCAACTGCGACGTTGCAAATACTGGGACGTTGCATCCCAGCGCATGGGATGAGGATTTCTTTACACAATCAGCTTCCCTACGTGAGAGGCTTCTCTTGAGGGGTTACTCACGGACCAACCTCAGAAAGGCGTTTAATAAGGCATGTGGCTGTATTAAAACTTCTTTACTTTATCCCGCTGCACGTAATTCCAATCCTAACACAGTTAAAATTATTACTCAGTATTTAGCACACCATGAACAATTTAGGCAAATCATCTTCTTACTGATCATCACATTCTTAAACACCACATACGAGAGAAACCCGAACTGGAGCTAAATCTCTTAGCGACCGTCTAACCAGTAGTCACTACAAACCTGATACTAGTAGCTCTTTCCAACCTTTCGGTACCTCTCCCTGTGGCCAGTGCCCTCTCTGCCCCTGGATACTTTCATGTGGCACGGATGAGTATTGTTGTGGCATGGATGAGCACTGATGCGGCACGGAAAAGCACTGATGAGGCACGGATGAGCACTAATGTGACATGGGCGCGGCACAGATGTGGCATAGATGAGGCACAGGTGAGCACAGATGTGGCATGGATGAGCACTGATGTGGCATGGATGGGCACTAATGTAGCATGGATTGACATGGATGAGCACTGATGTGGCATGGATGAGGCATGGGTAGGCATGGATGAGACCTGAATGACACATGGATGAGACATGGATGAGCATGAATAAGACAGGGATGAGCATGGATGCGACATGTATGAGCCATGGATGAGACATGTGTGGGCAAAGATTAACGCTGTGGGCACTTCAGATCCAGCCCACAAGCGCTGCTGCACCGGCCCCCTCCTCTTCTCACAAACTGTACAGATCGATGTGAGGAGAAGAGAGGAGCTGAAATGGACATGCTTGGATGGAGCGATCACGTGGTAAAGGGCCATTGTCATTGGCCCTTTACCCCGTTCTGTGACGTGCCGGGTCCAGTCATGGACATTCCCGGGTGCGCACCATTCTGGGAGGACATCATTATATGCCCTCCCAGAGTTATTTGACCGTGCTGTAGCTATCATTCGGCTATGGCCCAATGGAATGGATCTATGAGTGGATCCCCTGCTGACTGGGATGGGATGGAGTCTACCTTTTCTAAAAGGACCTTAAAATAGTGTAATTTTTGGATGTACAGATTTACGCATACAAGCAGGGCATGTAAGAAAATGGACCCTAGCACTGCAATTCAAAGAAATGAAGCATAGTTGAAACTTAGAAAACCTATTGTATAAAAATAACAGCTGGAAATAAGGATATAAACATTCTTCTTTGGGCACTTTGTGTTATGCAATGATGACAATGCTCAATTCCGTACGTTACATAGCATTTTGCTACCTACATGACAAGCAGAAGGGCTTTACATCTGCTTTAGCAGAGCAGCCAGTGTCTAGAAGCCCTTCACCAGGGGTGCCCAACCTTTTGAAGAGCGAGGGCCACTTAAGCAACTTGGTAACCAGTTGCGGCCACAATGAGTGGAGCGGGCGGATGACAGGTCATGGCTACTCTATAGGCCCCCTGATCCAATCCAACCAGATGGAAGGGGATGAATTCCCTTCAATTTTTTTTTAGAGGATCGGATTGGAGGTAGGCAGGCGTAAACAGACAGAAGTCTGTTTACATCTGCCACTCTGTAGAGGTGAATTGAGGGTCCGATTGGGTAGGGCAGATCATGTGAAAAGGGCCTAAGACTGCTTTCACACTGATGTGCTGCAGTTTACCCACACCGTGGGTGCAGTGTAGTGCACCTGTATCTATCCTGCGGGTTAGCTGAACTTTGCCATAGGCCTTGCCTGTGGCAAAAGCCAGCACTGTACAGGAAGCATCGGCTTATGGGGCTCTGCTCCGCAGCCGCTTTCTTCCTCTACCACCAGCTTCATTCACAAAACTGATGCTGTGGTGTGACGGGTCAGCAACCTGCGATCTGGGCTTGCCAACCCGCCATTCCAGAGCAGAAGGTTGCGGGCCACATCAGAGGTCTCTGCGGGCCACTGGTTGGCCACCCCTACCCTACACTAATCTCTCTCTATAGTTTATCAGCATTACTCCCTATGCTTTCCCTATCACAGCTAAAGCCCCTTGTCAAAATATATATATATATATATATATATATATATATATATATATATATATATATATATAATATAATATATATCTGTGACCTTACCATTTTATAGTGAGGGGCTGGCTTATCCTAAAGCCCTCTTAGTGCCCCCCTCTAAGCCATCTGTCCTAAAATAAAAAAACAGGGAGTTCTATGGTGAATTACCGCATTACTTTGCTGCATCCATAGAATTTGAACAAGCAGATTCAACACGAACCCAAACCTGAATCTCATTCTGATTTCATATCTATCCTATTATAAAGGTTAAAATAGTTTGTTGGCCTCACATATCAGAATAGGATAAATAGAATTTGTACCATCACCTGAATTTAGTTGAAATGGAAATTTGGGAGTGAGGACCCCAACTCCAAACTCACCAAGGTAAAGTGCAAGCGGACTATCTCGGTACGATGAAAAAGGATATGTAGCAAAATACAACAAATATATATAAAAACAAAATTTATTTATACAGTAATCAAAATTGATACAAACAATGTTAAAATGAGCACAGGTAACATGGAATTTCAACTAGTTTCGCGGGGAACCCACTTCATCAGGAAATATATCTGTGAATAAAATACAGTACAATAAGATATACATATTTTTTCAACGAAAAAGGGGGGATATAAGGAATAATACCGAAACATAAGAAGGGGGGAAGGGTAAAAGAAAATTAGTAACCAAATATAAGGGTTGCTTACCCATGTTAAGGTGCCTACAGTGTTCGAGCCGAACCGGGCAGAGTCTCCCGCGGCGACTGGGGAGGGTACATGTGAGGCCGCAGAAAGGGTAATATATGCTATAAAAGTCTATGGTCCAAAAGTGAAGATGAGTAAGTGAATCATCAATTAACATAAAGTAGGAGAGACCAGAGAAGGATGAAATACATCCATGGCCAAAACTTACCCAGAAAAAGAAAAAGGCATGCAATCGAAGAAAAAGAAAGTGTAAAAAAGTGGTAGTGTTTACCTTTATTAATCAATAAGGGTATATTAATAGATGCCAATGTTAGATAAATTAGAGGCCAGGAAGTGTGGAGAAAAAAGTGCAAAGAGTAAGTTGTGTCCAGACCAGAAATGGAAACAATGATAGAATGGTGCAAAGAATTAGTGATGGGACCAAGAACAAGTAAGGGACCAGAGTGCATATGAGTGGTGACAATAAGCTGAGACCAAAGCTGAGACCAAAGCTGAGACCAATATATACCTGTACCAGATAATGTAGATACAAGGGGGAAGCCTGATGTAAAGTTCTGTTAGTTGACCAGTGGATAGATATGGATGGGGGGGCCAATGAAGGAATACCTAAAATACAGGCTATGTGCCTGCTAGGTGCCCAATGTAAGCAACCCAGATCCAGAATCTATAAAGTAAAATGGATATCATGAGTATGGTAACCAAGCTGTCCGCCTGTGAAGACTGCGGAACAAGGCCACAGTATATGTATTCTCCAACCCTGTGATGTCACGACAGCGCCGGTGTCGGCGTGCAGCTGCGTCACGGGTCCCGCATCGCGCATGCGTGGTGTAATCGAGCGCCTGCGCACAACACCTCAGAGGCTAGAAAGATGCGGTGCCTGCGCAGCAAGCACGAACAGCTAAACACTGCCCAGCAAGGCCCTAGCAATTTGTGCACGCAAAGGAATCCCACACCATTAGTGGAATAATATACATGATCACCGACTCTCTGTCTAAACTCCCTAATTGTCTTACCCACGTAGAACGCTTTACAGGTACAGAGCATGAGGTAAACAATCCCAGTAGTGCCACACTGGGCAGACATGTGTGGAGTAAAGGTTTCACCATTAGGGAGCTTTATAGAACATCATCCATGCTACATCAGTGCTCACCCATGCCACATCCATGCCACTACAGTGGCCTTCAGTGCCTCACAAAAGTGTAATAGGTAGGCAAATTAAATTTGATATTTATGCCCCTAAAAACACCTGATGGTGCTCACTGCATGTTGGACCACAGCCAGGCTATGGAAAAGTCTCACACATGCAGTATCAGCACACTCAGGAGCAGTAGCAGAATATATTTTGGGGTGTGATTTTTACTATGTACATGCTATGTGTTAGAAATATCTTATACATGGACAACTTTGTGTAAAAAAAAAATGCGTTTTCATTTTCTTATCACATTTTCAAAAAACATGTGGTAAAAAAGTAAAAGTAAAAAATGTGGTAAAAAGAAATGTTCAAATGACTCAATATGCCTCATAGATTATACCTTGGAGTGTTTACTTTCCAAAATGTGGTAATTTTTGGGGGCGTTTCTATTGTCCTGATGCTCCAGGGCCTTCAAAAGTGTAAGAGGTAAAATTAAATGTGTAATTTATGTCCCTAAAACATATCTTTGGTAAAAATAACGAAAATCGGTTTATATTATTTGGTGAAAGTTGTAAGGTCTACAAGCTATGGTGCCAATCACTGAAAATTGATCACACCTGATCACACCTTATGTGCTTTCTTGAGACCTCTGTATGTGGCAAGGCTGTGTAAAAGTCTCGCACATGTGGTTTTGCCATACTCGGGAGGAGTAGTAGAATGTGTTTTGGGGTGAAGTTGCAAGTATGCATATGCTGTGTGAGAAATAACCTGATAATATGATCATTTTGTTAAAAAAAATCTTCATTTTGAAAAGAATTGTGGGAAAAAAATTACAACTTAAAAAACTCCATCCTCTTACTAAATATCTTGGACAAGCGGAATAGGGGTTTATAGATTTCTCAGAGTTGTGTCTCACTAACACAAGATGTGAAAAAAGAGAGGGAAAAAACGCCAAAGAAAACTGATGCAGCCACCACATCTAATGATTGGCGGTCGTGCTATTTTCGAGCTGATGCAATCTGGAGAGCATCTGTTTGCTGGTGTTGAGTACCTGTAAACGGTGTCAATCCCATCAGGTGAGTAGCATACTTACCTAGAAGTTGGTGGAAGGATTTGCACATTTGAAGAAATCATAATCAAATTTGTTTGATGATCAGCAGACTTCACTAGCACTTTGTAGGAACAATTTGTTTTGGTGGTGGTTATTGGACTTTCAACATTGTATATAATAATTTCACATGTATTATATTTGTGTATTTAGCGCGGTATAGAATCACTATTGTTTTCTTTACACAAATATCTTGAAATGTCTACTTTCCAAAGAGAGGTAATTTGGGGGGTATTTGTACTTTCCTGCCTTGTTAGTGTCTCAAGAAAGCACATAAGGTGTGATCAGGTGTCATCAATTTTCAGTGATTGGCACCATAGCTTGTAGACCTTACATTTTTCACCAAATAATATACACCGATTTTCGTATTTTTACCAAAGATATGTAGCAGTATAAATTTTGGCCAAAATGTATGAAGAAAAATTACTAATTTACTAATTACTAAATATAACAGAAATAAATATAACAGAAACCAAGAAAAATTGATTTTTTTACAAAATTTTCAGTCTTTTTTTTTAGCACAAAAAATTTAAAAACCCAGTGGTGATTAAATACCACCAAAAGAAAGCTCTATTTGTGTGAGAAAAAAAGGCAACAAGGTCATATGGGTACAGTGTTGCACGACTGAGTCATTCAAAATGTGAAAGCACTGAAATCTGAAAATTGGTCTGGTTAGGAAGGGGGTAGAAGTGCCCAGTGGGCAAGTGGTTAAAGCAGGGTTTGGGTACAATTCTTCTAAGCGTTAGACTGCATTCACACTTCAGTGTTTTGAATCACAGGCAGATTTGTCGCGGGACTCACATTTGAGATGCCACTCATTTGAATGACACCTAAAATCGTGGTCCGGGTCTGCCGCAAAAGTCACGCGATAAATCGCACTGCAATCGCAACAACCCGCATCGCGTGAAGCATGACGCCCAAAAGTAGCTCCTGCACTTTTTTGGGCGACGAGCTTCACACTTGCAGCAAGATTTATCGTCTTACACCTATAGGAATGGATCCAGATAACTCCAAACTCCTGATCCTCACGAGGGATGAGCCCGATGTTCGCGGCAAATTGGAAAGCCGCGGAACACTCTTTAAAAGTCTGTGGGAGAAATCAAAAGTGCTAATTTTAAAGGCTTATATGCATGGTATTGTCATAAAAAGTGTTTGGGGACCCGGGTCCTGCCCCAGGGGATATGTGATAATGCAAAAAAAGTTTTAAAAACGGCCGTTTTTTCGGGAGCAGTGATTTTAATAATGCTAAAGTAAAACAATAAAAGTGAAATATTCCTTTGCATTTCGTACCTGGGGGGTGTCTATAGTATGCCTGTAAAGTGGCACATGTTTCCCGTGTTTAGAACAGTCCGAGAGCAAAATGACATTTCTAAAGGAAAAAAAGTAATTTAAAACTACTCGCGGCTATAATGAATTGTCGGCTCCGGCAACACAGATAAAAGAAGTCATTGAAAAAAATGGCATGGGTACCCGCCAGTCCATTACCAGTCCCTTTGGGTCTGGTATGAATATTAAGGGGAACCCCAAACCAAAATGTAAAAAAAAATTGCGCGGGGGTCCCCCCAAATTCCATACTAGGCCCTTCAAATCTGGTATGTATATTAAGGAGAACCCCACACCAAAATTTTTAAAACACTGTTCTAAACACGGGAAACATGCACCACTTTACAGGCATGCTATAGACACCCCCCAGGTACGAAATTTAAAGGAATATTTCACTTTTATTGTTGCACTTTAAGCCTTATTAAAATCACTGCTCCCAAAAAAAGTCAGTTTTTAAAACTTTTTTTGCATTGATACATGTCCCCTGACGCAGGACCCAGCTTCCCAAACACTTTTTATGACAATAACTTGCAATAAAAGCCTTTAAAATTAGCACTTTTGGTTATTCATGTTCGTGTCCCATAGACTTTAACGGTGTTTGTGCGTTCAAACAAATTTTTTGCCTGTTCGACTGTTCTGCTGTGAACCGAACCGGCTCATCCCTAATCCTCACTGGAACCATTCAGCATTTGGTAGCAATCTGTAAGGAAGTGGGGCAGAGAGAAACATTTTGAGTTGCACAGCGAGGCAAGATTTTTAGTGCCGATAGCAGGCACTTAGTGTGCACTTGTCTTATGTTTTAAATATACTGTGTATATATATATATATATATATATATATATATATATATATATATATATATATATATATATATATATATTTATATATACACAGTATATTTAAAACATATATATATATATATATATATATCTATATATATATATATATATATATACTAGGGCTGTTACTGATTAAAAGTTTCGTGTTCGATTAATCGTTTTTTTTTAAAATCGATTAATCGACTAATTTCAATGAATTATATCGCACATACAGATCCAACTACTTTTAGCTGATTTAGCTCCGTTGTTATGGCAACAGCCAAAGCCGGACATAGCGGGGCATGGCTAGGACATCACACGTCATAAACTCAGCCTCACTGTGCCCATAATCTCAGCCTCACTGTGCCCATAATGCTGTCTCATCATGCCTATAATCGCAACCTCGCCGTGCCTATAGTCGCAGCCTTGCCGTGCCTATAATGGCAGCCTCACCGTGCCCATAATGCAGTCTCACCGTGCCCGTAATGCAGTCTCACCGTGCCCATAATGCAGTCTCACCGTGCCCATAATCGCAGCCTTGCCGTGCCTATAATGGCAGCCTCACCGTGACCATAATGCAGTCTCACCGTGCCCATAATGCAGTCTCACCGTGCCCATAATGCAGTCTCACCGTGCCCATAATCGCAGCCGCACTGTAGTCAGTGCCTGTGCCTGGATTACACAGTCTCAGGGCATCTTCCGCTGTGTGTCTCGGAGCTGAGTGTGAAAACTTTGGCCGCGCTGTATGAAAAGTCCCTCCCTCCTCCTAGATCAGCTCGTGTGATAGACAGAACACTGCGTGTATCACATGAACTGATCTAGGAGGAGCGTGGCCAAAGTTTTCACACACAGCTCGGAGACACACAGCGGGAGATGCCCGCAAACAGTGTATGATATATAGTGGAGGCGGAGGGAGCGGAGCGCTGCACTGCAGCCACAGCTT
Source organism: Lithobates clamitans (assembly GCA_037952925.1). Classification (NCBI taxonomy): domain Eukaryota; kingdom Metazoa; phylum Chordata; class Amphibia; order Anura; family Ranidae; genus Lithobates; species Lithobates clamitans. The sequence goes on from JBBGZY010000766.1 coordinate 1,745,529, forward strand.
GGCCCAAAACGGCCCCAGGGCAGGCCTACTGATTAAAAAAATTTAATCGAGGAATTAATCGTTAATTTCCGCAGCCCTAATATATACTGTATATAAAAATGTTCATGCTTTATTTAAAGCATTGAATGAACATACAAAGCCGCCACAGAGTACCTTAGTCAGTATATCAGCACTAAGTGATTACATATGGTCACAAAAGACAGTGAGCGAATACAAGTACAAAATCCAGGATTGTCGAGGCCCGGGTTGTATACAATAGCAACCAGACTGTAAGACATCATGTAGCTTCCGTGTCAGAGAATAGTCCACAGAAGAACTTGGCACATCTGCTAATGCCCAGCAGAATAGCAGATTGGCACATAGAAATTTGCCAATGCTAATGTGCACACGGCCACAAAGATTCATGTGCCAGTGTGCATATGCATGCGGTTGGTGTTTAAGACACACTAAACCAACCAATAGGAACAGCTACATGGGATCGTAGTCATAACCAATAACCAGTAATATTAAATAACATATTATAATCTTTGAATGAATAATTCTTCATAAAAAATACCTGTGGTTTAAATTGGCCGTGGCCTTTTATTTATAGGTATAAATTATAAATCTAGTCATATCAACTTTTAATAAATCAGAAATATTCAACACACTTAGCGTGAGTTAAAATAAAATATAATAATAATATATCAATATAAAAAAACATATAGCCATTTAAGCTCAAGCTATATAATTAAAACCAAAACATTTATCCCTTTTCAAAAAAAGGACAGAAAACCTCATAAATCAGGCCACGACAGGGAGGGAGGGTGGGATGTGCTCCTCTTCAAATCTCTGCAACAAGCTACAGCAATTAAAAATGCAGAGACCACTCACTAACAAAGAAGATAGACTGAAAACACACCTAGAAACATTCAATAAGGATGTACTCATTAAAAAAAGACAGAAACTCATCCGTGATAGGAATGCGTTTAAAGATGGAAGGGCCTATAGATGGACTCAAAATAGGACTAATCAGAATAGAAACCATCAATATCAGGGATACCAAACAAATCCTTCACAAACCACCCCCAATCCACCCCAAACTCACACCCAAACACTTCAGAAACCCAACACGGGACACAGCACCAAACGCACATTCCGGGGTGACCCTAATGAGGGGCAACAAGCAAAGAAACTAACCCTCGATATCCCCAAAAAAACGCATCCCCCCACAGCAACACAGGAACCAACCTCCAAAACACTATACGCACAGAGCAATACACACACCCCAATAAGGGATATGAACTCCCAATCAAACCCCTCGACAGTCACAACATTGGATACAATTTCAAATGATCCATCTTTTTTAGAGAAAATCCTGATGGGTGTACAACCCACGCAATCCAACCCCAATACGTACACTCAAATAGCACTCTAACTATCCCTGACATTGATCAAGAATCGCAACTCAACAGTCTCAATGTTATCAATCTCTCATCACATATACTTTCCCATGACGAAACCAATGTCCTACAAAAAGGCCTAAACTTTTGTCCCAATCAAAATCTGGACAAGTTCGAAATCTATAAAGACCTTCAACTATTTATACGTAAACTCATTTTAAAAAAACTATATCACAAGCAGGAAGGACCCACTAACTTGACGCCACAAGAACATCAAGCCCTAGAACATCTAGTATCCCTTTTGGATGATAACAATCCAACCGATCTTATAGACGAAATTAATTTATCTCAAATACTAGACTCCATCGAAAGACTAAATAAACCCCCGAGGGGAAACATCCCCACACTTAAAAAGAAGTCTGACTTCTGCCCGGCGCCAAGCACCCATCCAAACGCAGCAGCCTTTTTAAGGCTAGTTGGCAAAGAATTAGACAAAATAAAAATTCACAACAAATTCCCTGAAAACCTTACCAAGAATGAGAAGGCAGCGCTTAAATCATTGTCGAAAAACGACAACATCACGATCAAAAATGCAGATAAGGGTGGGAACATTGTAGTATTTGACAATAAGGATTACATCAAAATGTGCAATAGAATACTGGACAACCGAGAGTGGTACCGTCCCATACCAGCGAGCCTGGTTAAGAAATACAATAAGGATTTCTACACACTGATAGATATGGCATATTCCAACTCCACTATCAATAAATCCCTATGGCAGTTTATTAGAAACGATTTCCCACGTACACCAGTATTCTATGCACTGCCCAAAGTCCATAAAGACATTAAAAATCCCCCCGGCAGACCTATCATCTCCGGTATAGGGGCTATCAGTGAAAATGCGAGCAGGCTGATAGATGAAGTACTCAAACCATTTGTTCATGCTCTCCCCTCTTTTGTAAAGGACACAGTACATTTTCTACAAATTATTGACCAATTAAAAATTCCTGAACATGCCATACTTGTCACAGTTGACGTTGAATCTCTCTACAGCTCTATCCCCCATGAGAAGGGCGTAGCAGCCATAAAACATGTTTTACGCACAACACAAGATTTGGACCCTACATACAGTGAATTCATTACTTCACTCTTGGAACATATCCTCAGCCATAACGTTTTCACCTTCAATGGCTCCCACTACCTCCAGGTGCAGGGGGTTGCGATGGGGACATGCTGTGCCCCATCGTATGCCAACCTGTACCTGGGGGAGTGGGAGGCCATGTTCCTGGGCGATGAGGGCTTGTCGATGTACACGGACCACATATTATGTTGGTACCGGTACATCGACGACCTCTTCATCGTCTGGGACGGACCGGTCGACCTCCTTAGGGAGTGTTTATTGAGGATGAATCGCAATGACTTCAACCTAAACTTCACTATGTCATTTGACAAACAATGTATTACGTTTCTTGATGTAGAGGTCTGTAGAGGTGAGGAAGGCAGTATTATTAGCAAACTGTATAGGAAATCAACCGCAAGCAATGCCATATTGCATGCAAGCAGTTTCCACCCTAAACCCCTCCTTAACTCCATTCCATACAGCCAGTACCTGAGAGCAAAACGAAACTGCTCAGATAGTGACACCTTTAAATTAGAGGCGAATAAGCTACGTGACAGGCTACTACTAAGGGGATACTCCCATGCGTCTCTGAAACGCTCTTTCAAAAAAGCCCTCTTGCAGCCAAGAGAGGAATTACTATATTCCCAAAAAGCCAACAAATCTGACAAGAATGACATGGGTACTCTTAGAATCATTACCAAATTCAATAATCAACACAGACAGGTAAGGAACATTGTGACGAAATATTGGCACATGTTACAATGCGATCCAACCCTAGGACCATTGGTCCCACAGAGACCCCTCTTTACATTTAAAAGAACCACCTCCCTGGGGGACAAAATCACAGCCAGCGAATTCAAGGCAGGGAACAATAAGATACACTGCAAATATAAGGGGACATTTATGTGTGGCAAATGTAGATACTGTAAATACATGCTCACAACCAGAAACCCGACCCTTCCAAATGGCCAGCCCTTTCACCCCAAACACTTTGCCAATTGCAGGACTTTTGGGGTTGTCTACCTACTCCTGTGTGAATGTACTTGTTTTTATGTAGGAAAAACCAAGACAGAATTTTGGAAGAGGGCATATAGACATCTAGTAAGCATGGAAACTGGTGATCCGGACCTCCCATTGGGGAGACACATCTTAACAGTACATAGTGGCATATGCCCAAAAATCAAATTTCTTATCTTGGATCGGGTACACCCAGAGTCAAGGGGAGGGGACTGGAACAAGACATTACTGCAATTAGAGTCTCGATGGATATATTACTTAAGGGCTACCGAACCCCCAGGCCTAAACGAAACCATTTGGTTCAAACCCTTCCTCGAAGGCTTTTCCTCTGGCGGTAGAGAGCAATAGGGAGGACCACCCCATAGACAACTACATGTTTGGGGTGATACTATAGACCAGCTAATTACACCTATTCCATCTATCACTACCCCTAAACATAGGGGATTCTACTATTGGCCACAAAGGCCCCCCATATGTTTCGATATACCTCCCTACACATCTGCCATTCACACCCACTAATAGGTAAAAAAAGATCTCATACCTAATACTCAATACAGTAATCGAGCTTGACCATTATATACTGGGGCCCCCCCCTTTGACCCGCATAGAGGGGTAACCCTAATTATACTATGGGACATACAGTCTTCATATTATACATTATGCCACTCTAGGTCATGTACTGTAATGTTGTTTTCAATTCTGTATACTGCATGACATTCGAGGCTATTGATATTTGGATTATATGTGTACATACCTGATATTATCCTACCTATATAACATGCCCTCGAACTGTACCTTTAATACCTGTATGTGATTATTACTCTGCCATGTCTGAAATGTTTTCCTCCATTGAACTACATTCCTAACCCGTACTGCACTGTCCATCGATCCTGCTTCCCTGGGATAGCAAAAGATTTGACACTACTTTCTTTGTTTAAGCTGCATTAATTCATGCTTTACTTATTTCTTATCAGTCTCACACTGTGATCTGTGATCCGCCCGGCACGAAAAGAGCCGCCTGAGCGAAATTTGGACTCATGGTGGCGCTGTGTGAGGTACAGACCTATCTGTCCTCCATCTTGCGACCCCAACGGACATGCGCAGTCCGTCGGGGAAGCTAGACGTGCTGGCGGGTGCAGTGGGCGTGGCCATGCCCCACGACGTCTGCGTCCGCATGCGCTGTGGGTGCCTGGCGGCGCGCGCTCCACCCGGGGGGCCAGTCTGAGTGTGTCCGCCCCTCCCTTACCATAATCAGCTGTTGTAACTCTTCCATCAACAGCTGATAGGTGGGGAGGGCTTTATATATCCGGCTCCAGCTCACACCAGGCGTCATCTGCTGCAGACAGGACGCTCTTGGTGTGAGATGCTGTGATACTTGGTTAGTAATGGATCTTTATGTTGGAATCACTGGCTGTGAACCCTACCTGCTGTTTATCATGCTGTACCTGCCTTACCTACCATCTATTATGTTCTGGGACTTCCCTTTCTCTTATGATATTCCTAACGATCCATCTTCCTTTATTGAAACCACTAGCCATTTACGCTACCTGGATGCCCCACATCCCTCCTTTATGCCTTTCTACCCACTACAATGTCTCCCCTCTCTTCCCCTTCCTCCCTTGTCCCTCCCCTTCCCCTCCTTCCCCTCCCTCTTCCCCTCCTTTCTGCACTGCCCCCCCCCCCCCCTTCCCCTCCCCCCCTCTCTTTCTTTTTTTTCCCCCTCCTTCCCCCCCCCCCCCCTCCCTCTCCTCTCTTCTCCTTTCCTTTTCCTTCCTTTCCCCCCCCCCCCTTCCCCCCCCCCCTCCCCTTCCCCCCCCTTTTCCCCCCCCTCCCCTCCTTCCCCCTCCTTTCCCCATCCCCTGCCCCCCCCCCCCCCCCCCTTCTCCCCTCCCCCCCCCCCCCCCTTTTTCACCAACCAGGATTTTAATATACCTTTTATTTTCATGTTAACTCTCCAGCTTTCTGGACCACATCTGATCCATACTTACCACCAGCTACTGTCCTCTATTACTGTAGACGGACCAGGTAGGATACAGCTCTTGGATTTTCCATGTACTATTTTGGCCATCCATATATATGCACATCCTTACATATATCTATATTTTCATGATCTACAGGATACACATTTGGCCCCAGTGCGATCTCAGATCTAAACTGTCGTACGCCCGTTAAATATGGGCCTTTCTTCCTACTGGAAGGAAGAATAAAACTACCCTATGTACTCATACCTCTTCACCTCCACCTCGACAGTGGCTTTATGAATATTCCTGTTATACTTCACTAAAGTTCTACGCATCACGACCAGGGAGCGTGTCCGATGGGCAGTACATCAACATACCTATGTTCTTTTTAATCTATCCCGGAATGCATAACCTATATCCATAGATACCAATGTGAGTGTAAACATAAAAATATATGTGTGTATATACAGACTCATACAACTATAGATTTTATATCTATGATCTTTTATTGTGTACTTATCATGTCTATGTTATACATATTATTTCCCATATAGAAAATTCTTGTTGCAAACCCTACAATCACCCCTGAAGAAGGAGGCATAAGCAACTCCGAAACGCGTCGGGTGCATATGTATTGGTATCACTAAACTTCTATATTTATGGAACTGCATTCCTTGTTTTTAATTATGTAACTATGTAATTCACTTGATTATTTTTTTGTAACTAATAAATTGTTATTTACTTTACATACCTTCTAAAATATTTTCTTTAAAAAATTGTGCCTTTAAAGTCCGCTAGGGGAATCTCCTTTGCTCTTAACTCTTCAAATCTTCGCCATCTTCTGCCCTAATGACGCATCCTCTTGCTTTTATAGGCTGTATTCTCGTGCCAGAGGACCGTTTGGGGCAACTGTCAATCTCAGTAACCAATCAAAGGTAAGTATTTAATAATTATTATTTATTTTATTTTTATTTTTTTTAACCACTTCAATACAGGGCACTTAAACACCTTCCCGCCCAGACCAATTTTCAGCTTTCAGTACTCTCACACTTTGAATGACAATTACTCTGTCATGCTACACTGTATCCAAACAAAATTTTTATCATTTTTTCTCACAATTAGAGCTTTCTTTTGGTGGCTGGGTTTTTTCTTTTTTGCGATATAAGCGAAAAAAGAGCGAAAATTTTGGAAAAACAACACTTTTTTTTAGTTTCTATTGTAAAATTTTGCAAATAAGTCATTTTTCTTCATAAATTTGGGCCAGAATTTATATTGCTACATATCTTTGTTAAAAAATAACCCAAATTAGTGGATATTATTTAGTCTGTGTGAAAGTTATAGAGTCTACAAGTTAGGGTGCAAATCACTGAAAATTGATCACATCTGATCACACCTGATGTACTAAAGGCCTATCTCATTTCCTGAGACACTAACAATCAAGGAAAGTACAAATACCCCCCAAATGACCCCTTTTTGGAAAGTAGACAGTCCAAGGTATTTAGTAAGAGGCATGGTGAGTTTTTTGAAGTTGTAATTTTTTCCCACAATTCTTGGGAAAATGAAGACTTTTTTTTTTTTTTACACAAACTTATTGTATTGACAGGTTATTTCTTGAACAAAGCATGTGCATACTTGCAACCACACCCAAAAATACATTCTACTACTCCTTCTGAGTATGGCGATACCACATGTGTGAGACTTTTACACAGCCTGGCCACATACAGAGGCCTAACATCCAAGTAGCACCTCCATGCATTCTAAGAGCAAAATTACACATATAATTTCATGACGACCTATCTCAATTTTGAAGGCCCTGGAGCACCAGAACAATGGAAACGCCCACAAAATGACCCCATTTTGGAAAGCAAACACCCCAACGTATAATCTATGAGGCATAATGAGTCTTTTGAACGGTTCATTTTTTTCCAGAAGTTTTCGGAAAACATGGGAAAAAAATGAAAACGCATTTTTTTTACACAAAGTTGTCCATTTATAAGATATTTTTAACACATAGCATGTACATAGCAAAAATGACACCCCAAAACACATTCTACTACTCCTCCTGAGTTTAACGATACCACATGTGTGACACTTTTACACAGCCTGGCGCCACATACAGAAGCCCAACATCCAAATAGCACCTCCAGTCCTTCTAGGAGCATACATTACACATATAATTTCATGACTACCGATCGTATTTTTGAAGGCCCTTCATATTTCTAACACATAACATGTAAATACCAAATAACAAAAGATTACCTGTGGTTTTAGTAGTGTAGTGGTCCACAGAGATGAGCATCGGTCCAGGCAGCAGGCAGGGATGTGGTCAGCGACAGCAAAAGCAATCGTCCAGGCAGCAATACTGTCCATAGTTAGTTCAGGCAAAGATACTGTCAGCACAGCCAAAGCATTGGTCCAGGTAGCAGGCAGAGATGTCCAGGCAGAAATACTGTCTATAGTCAGTAGAGGCAGCAGGCCGAGATATGGTCAACACAGCCAAAGTATTGGTCCAGGCAGCAGAAGTAAACACAGTCCATAAAGTCCTGGGTCATTACAGGCAGCGACATGGTCAGCACAGCCAAAGTATTGGTCCAGGCAGCAGGAAGGACCATCAAGCTTAGGGCCAGAGGGACACGGGTAGAGGCTTCTCCCACCCAAATCTCTTTGAAGCCTCCCGGGCAACCAGACCCTGTTCTGGGAACACAGAAAACCAAAAACTGATTTTCTCTATTCAGAACGCTATTCTGAAGCCCCTCACATATGTGAGACCCCTGTGTACTGAAGTAGAAGGGCAAAAGATCAGTCCAAGTGGCAGGCAAAAACATGGTCGATTTAACAGGCCGAGGTCGGTGCACGTGGAAGTCAGAAACGTGGTTAAAACGGCAGGCAAAGGCATCGTCGGTAAACAGGCTGAGGTTGGTGCACGTGGAAGTCAGAAACATGGTTAAAACGGCAGGCAAAGGCATCATCGGTAAACAGGCTGAGGTCGGTGCACGTGGTAGTCAGAAACATGGTTAAAACGGCAGGCAAAGACATTTGTCGGTAAACAGGCCGGGTCAGTTAACATGGAAGGTAGAAACATGGTGGCAGGCAAATGATGCACACAGGTAATTGAAATGGGGAAATGGCATTCTGTTACTAATAAGGGGAACTAATATCTGATGGATGTGTGATAATTTTTGAAGCAATCACTAATACACAGGCCAGGTTGGGAGGGACATTGGGGACAATAATAACTTGTCTCTTCTGGCTCCTCTACTTGAGCATAAGCGACATTTCTTTTGGCGTCTTCTTCCGGATTCTGCAGGGGGAATGTTATAGAGAAAATGTTGCTCATGAAGTCGACTCACACTATCAGAGCGAATGCTTCCTGGGGTGGGTCCTTGCTGGTAAATAAGGGCAGTGATAATATTTTCAATATATTTGAGGTAGGTGATGGGTTGCTTTTCGGGTGATTTTTGATAGCAGACAAATGAATTGAACATGGCCATATGAAACAGATGAAATGCAACTTTTTTATACCAATAATTGGACTTGCGGGTTGACAAATATGGTTGCAGCATCTGATCATTTAAATCCACCCCCCGCATATACAGATTGTAGTCATGGACACATTAAGGCTTTACTACGGGGCCACGTCTTCTCTGAACCTCCACCAAGGTGTCATTGTAAATGGTAGTCATCATGTGAACATCCTTCTTGTCCCGCCACTTCATGGCCAACACCTCCTCATTCCTCATGAATACGGCTTCCCCCTTTGGTAGCCATTTTGAAAGTAAGTTCTGTGGGAAGCCCTTCCTATGTTTTCGGAAGGTTCCGCAAGCCAGGGTTTTTTCACGATACAGGTGACAGAAAAGGGGCAGGCTGCTGTAGTAATTATCTACATATAAGTGGTAACCTTTTTTGAACAGGGGGTATGCAAGGTCCTACACAATTTTACCACTGGTTCCTACATATGTGGGGCACTCACGGGGCTGGAGCTAGGAGTCTTTGCCCTCATAAATACGAAATGAGTACACGTATCCAGTGGCTCGGTCACATAATTTGTTCAATTTCACCCCGTACCTGGCTCTCTTACTTGGGATATACTGCTTGATATTCAGCCGGCCAGTAAAGTGGATAAGGGATTTGTCTACACAAATATTTTGGTCAGGGATAAAGACTTCAGAAAATCGCTTGGTAAAAGAATTTATTAGGGGGCGAAGCTTATATAATTTGTCGTGGTTGGGATGATCTTGGGGAGGGCACTGCGGATTATCATTGAAATGTAGGAAACGCATTATCATATCGTACCGTGTCCTGGACATAACAGAAGAATATAGGGGCATGTGGTGGATGGGGTGGGTGGACCTGTAGGCATGCAGTTCGTTTTTCTTTGTAAGCCCCATATTAAAAGTAAGGCCCAAGAACAATTTGAATTCGTCTAGTGTGAGACGTCGCCAATGGAACATACGGGCGTAGGACGAACTGGGGTTGGCAGCAATAAATTGCTCTGCATAGAGATTTGTTTGGTCCACCATGTACTGCAACAAATCTTCCGGGAAAAAAAAATAGAAATAGTCCAAATATGAAAAATTCAAAGTGTTGGGCTGCACACCTGGCTGTGCAGTAAAGGGGGGATTGTAGCGGATCCTGAATTGGCAGGCAACCATAAGGGGTTTGCAAGGGCATCAGGAAGGTAGGATTGGGCCCGGATTCTTTGGGTTGGGTGTGCAATTCCAGTACTGGTACTGGGCTCCTCTTTCTAGGGTCTGGCGCTGCTGGTGGTAGGCAGGTGTTCTGATCTTGGTCCTGATCTCCTTACTCTTTTAGGAGGGGCGGTTTCCTCCGCTGACTCGGACTCCGATCCACTACCCTCCACTGGCTTGTATTCCGAACCAGAATAGGATAATGAGAGCTCCCCGCTGCTCTCATCATCCGATATGGTAAGGATGTTATATGCCTCCTCAACTGTGTAACCTCTTTGGGACATGATGGTGGTACTTTTGGCGGGCCTGTGTGACAGAACTGGTGGTGACAGATGGGCTGTCAGATCTAGATGGTACCGATGGCGGTACTGATGGCGGTACTAATAGTGGTATCATTAGTGGTACTGATGGCGGCCTGTGTGACAGATGGGCTGTCAGATCCAGGAGGTGGCGGTGGCTGTGCTGATGGCGGTGGCTGTGCTGATGGCGGTACCGATGGCGGTGCTGATGGCGGGCTGTGACAGGTTCTGATGGGCTGTGACAGGTTCTGATGGGCTGTGACAGGTTCTGATGGGCTGTGACAGATCTTGATGGGCTGTGACAGATCTTGATGGGCTGTGACAGATCCTGATGGGCTGTGACAGGTTCTCTTTATTGGCGGGGGGGGGCGTGTTGTGTCCTATTAATTCGTTTATGAATTTTCTCCAAATATCTATGTTCAGAACAGATCAACCAATCAAGTCTAGGTATAATTTCAGAAAAAATTAACACAGTATCGGGTAAAACAGCATGTAGGCACAACAGATCAAGCTTAATCTGAGAAATTAATTCTAAGGTTTTACGCTTACCAATATCATTACCAGATAAATGAAAAATAATGAAATGAGGAACAGGCCAGCAATCATGTAAATAAGACAGAACAGAACGTAGATCGCTCCAGCGCATGCCACTTCTTCCATACCAATGAACCGCAAAACAACAAGGTAATCCCAAATTATTGCCATAGACCCTCCATTCAGCTCTCTTCTGAGCCCAAAAAATATAGGAGTGTCCAATAATCCAGATGACACGTCTAAAATTAAAAAGAAAAATTAGGTCTAACATATGATCTATAACAGTCAGATCTCCAACCACCAATATCTTTAATCACAGATTCATTAAGACCCACCAAAGCTGCAGTAGTGGCTGCACCAATACGAAACGAGTGAGACGTAATGCGCAGATGTTCCAAACGCAATGCTTTAAGGCATCTACGTAGAACAGCTTTGAATTGGTAAATAGTCACCAGAGTACCCGTGACGTGAATCAGTAGTTGTCTAAAAAATACAGGTCTGATACTCAAAAACTGTGTAACCAAAGCAAAAATACAATAACGAGCACTAGGATTAGCCCGCAAAGTAATCCATCTACCACGACCCAACTGAACAGTTTTACTATGACGAAGTAAAACCTGAAAATAATCAACACCAACAAAAATATCATGAAAGAACAAACCCAAGTCATCAGAAACTTTCAGCGGGAGCAATTCAGATACTCGGAAAGCCCCAAAAAAACATAAGCAAAAAGCCAAATTAAATAATAATGATTCATAAGGAGAAAAACAAACATCTTTAGAAACGTCACAAAGATGACCCAAAAAGTCAACAGAAATTGGCAATCTCGTATCAGAAAGTAAGCGGTTCTTTTTGTAACCTTTCAAAGCATGCCTAACAGAGAAAAAGGACAGACAAGATCTACCGCCTTGCATGCACATGAAAAAGGAAACACAGGACAAAGTCTTAACGATATGAGAATGCGAATAACCACGAGACATCAACAAACTCAAAAAAGATAAAACTAATCTTTCAGAAAAAGGGGGCTGAAGATTTCCAAAAGAAAGTAAGAAGGAACACCACAAAGACCACGCAGCTTTATAGGACGCCCACGTGGAATTCGCTAAAGAAGCCAGAATGGCAGCGAAGACAGGATTTATCGAAGTTCCCATAAGTGAGGAGGGCATAATAGGCCAGTACGATCCGCATGCGGAACCAATTCCTGAAACTGGGAACATGACAGAGCATCAGCAATGAGATTGTCCTTACCAGGAACATATTTGGCCTTAAGCCACACATTAAGATCTAAACATTTAAATACTAACAATCTAAGCACAGCAAGTACAGGAAGAGACTTAGAAGACAAACAATTAAGAGCAAAAACAACACCTTTATTATCAGAAAACAGTAAGATTCGACGATTTCTAAAATGAACACCCCATAATTCCAAAGCCACTAATACAGGAAAAATTTCCAACAGAACTATATTAGACGTCATACCCGAATCTTTCCAAGACTGAGGTCATAAATCGGCAGACCAATGCCCATCCCAATAAGCACCGTAACCACAAGAGCCAGCGGCATCAGTATGAAGGTTCAACGCTGAAGCCGAACAAAAGGGGGTCTGCCACAAACAACTGCCGTTAAAGGTAGATAGAAAACGATGCCATACCAAAAGATCATCCCTCATGCCAGAAGTAATCCGCACGAAATGCAAAGTAGAAGAAATACCCGAAATAGCGCGATACAACCTTTTTGTGAAAACATGACCCATCGGCAACACTTGAGACGCAAATGCCAACAAACCAAGTAAGGACTGCAAAACTTTCAATCTAACCTTCCGTTTAGAAAGAACAAAATCCAAAAAAAATTTAATCTTAACAATCTTCACATCAGGCAGACGAAACTCCATGGAAACTGTATCAATTTGTATACCGAGAAATTCAAGGCAAGACGTAGGATAGACAGATTTGTCCTCAGCCAACGGTATACCAAATTCCCTACAAATAACCCTAAAAACCGTAAATAAAAATAAACAATCCGAGGAACCGGCTCTACCAATAAAAAGAAAATCGTCTAAATAATGTAACAAATCAGTAGAACCCGTACGAAAACTAACAACCCATTCAAGAAATGTAGAAAAAAGTTTGAAATAATAACAAGAAAGCGAACACTCCATCAGGAGACATTTATCAAAGTAAAATTCATCCTGAAAATAGAAACCTAAAGAATTAAAAGCCGACGGGTGAATAGGAAGTAAACGAAACGCCGACTGGATGTCGGCTTTAGCAAGCAAAGCAGAAGAACCAACGTTCAGAATTTTAAACAAGGCATCATCAAATGACGAATATTGAACAGAGCACCATGACGAATCAATATCATCATTCAAAGAATGACCGATAGGGAAAGATAGATGATGAATCAACCTATAAGAGTTAGGCTCCTTCTTAGGATCAATACCCAGTGGAGAAACGCGAAAATTCGTGAAAGGAGGAGAAGAAAACGGACCCGCAGTGAGTTCGCTCCACTAGCCCAGGCAATCAGCTGTTGCAAATCTCAATGATCCCCTAGACCTCCCCGGTCCTCCCATACAGCACATTGCTGAACAGTGCTGAACAAACAATTCCTTAAGCCAGCTGCTTTTTGCTTTTTTCCTGCTCTCAAGCCCTGGTGTATTGCATAAGGAGAGCGCTACGGTTCCGGGTAAATCCCCGGTGAGCCAGGGTGATTGCTGGTGTTTCTTCTTTACCTCAGGATATCGAGGTGACGTCTACGTCTACGGAGGTCTACGGATGACGAGGACCAGCTGTTGCGGAAGGAGGAGGCGGTGAGAGTGAGCGGCTAGATCCGAACCTCACCGGGAAAATACGAGCTGTACCGAGTCCTGCCGAATCGAGCTCCACTGTGCTCAGTCAAACGCCCGGGGAGAGGGATCTCACAGACCGGGCAGAGAGAGAGTTGGCGTGTGCAGAAAGGAGGCAGGAGGAAGGAGAGGAGGCAGATGAAAGGGAAAGGAAAGGGGAATGAAAAGAAAAAGCAATCCCCACGGAAAGTAAAGGTCGCAGTGTTACCGACATAATCCTGAAAGATTTTTCTCAGGAATCTTCATAACAGCAGTGGAAAACAGTGTCTTTCCGGATATACACAAGGTACTCCACCAGAGCCTGCAAGAAATTGGATAAAGGCAAGGTAAAAAGTGTCTTTTATTTTATATCTGATTTGATGAACCTTCCTGTATTGGTATTGTTAAATGAGGTAAAGGATTAATATATGTGTTGAAACAAACTGGAAGAAGAGACGGTGTATACAGTGAAATAAGGGTGGTAAAATTGGGGTAAAAGTGAGAGCTGTATTTCCTTATAGCTGTATACCCTAAATACAACATGCCCCCTAAAAGCACGCATACCCAGAAATCAAAAAGGGGATCATCTGGGGGGTCAACTAAGTATCCTCCTAAACCCGCATCAGCACAAAAGTCAGATATTAAAGGCTTTTTTCAACAACCACAGGATCAACAAAATAGCTCTACCTTAACTGAGCTAAATTTCTCATCTCCAGCTAGAGAAGCAGAACATGGAACAAGTATTAGCCCCAGTGAGCACACACAACATCTTATGATGGATATGGAAGGGGCAGAAGGAGGCCCTATGTGGAATTTACAGACATACATAAAAGCTCTACCAACCAGGGAAGATATGGATAAATACATACACAGACTAGAATCCTCCTATAAATCTGAAATGCAAACATTGAAATCATCGCTGACTGACACACAAAACAAGATCATGGACATGGACACTAAAATTACAAATCTGGATCAAAAAATAATTTTACTAGAAGAGGAAAAGGTAGAGCACGATCGATACTTAAGTTACATAATAAATATCACGGATGATCTCGAAAATAGAAGTAGACGAAACAATGTAAGAGTCAGAGGTCTTCCTGAGACTGTGAATGCAGAGAACCTTAGGAACACTCTCCAAAATATATTTAATTCATTACTAGAGCGTCCAATGGAGACAGAAATAGAGATTGACAGAGTCCATACAATCCAAGGTCCTAAAGTCAACGATTCAGGAAAACCTAGAGATGTGATTTGTAGAATACATTTTTTTCAGGTTAAGGAAAAAATTATGACAGCGGCACGGCGGCACCGGGACTTTGAATACGAGGGTGCGTAGATTATATTTTTGCAGGACTTGTCAAAATATACGCTAATAAGAAGAAAAGCAGTGAAACCACTGTTGGATGTGTTGAGGGAAAGGGAAATCCTATTCAGATGGGGTTTTCCTTTCCAGATCATAGTTCATAAAGGCGGCCAAAGGGTTATTTTTCGGGACATTAATGACCTCTCTGAATTTTCTAGACTTTTGCAAATACCTCTGATCAATCTGCCGGATTGGCCACATTCATATCAGGGATTGGACTGGAGACAATATAGAGGAAGATAGAACGTATTAGTGGTGGATTGTTTCTTTTTTTTTTTTCTCCCCTTCTCTCCCATTTTAGTAATTAGTAGGTGATTGAGACGTGGTATATGTGGTATAAGTTAGAATTTGTTTTTGATAATCTTTTGTTCTATGGAAGTATTGAGGATCTATAAGATAGGACTGTTACACTTATGTCCAATACTGGAGAGTAATAAGGTTCATTGATTCAATGGGGTTGGCAGGGTTTTTTTTTTTTTTTTTGCAATAGAAGATGATTGAGATAGATTATATGTTATAAGTCAAAATATGCTTTGGTTAATTTTTTGTATATTATTTCATCAGGTTGGGCTGGTGGGGGTGTTTTTTTTTTTTTTTCACTTAAGGTATCAGAATATGTTGTGGTGTTGCGGTATATGCGGGGGAAGGGGTAGAGGAAAGAAAGAAGAAAAGGTTTTTTTTTTTTTTTTTTTTATATACTGGGCACTAAAGGAATGGGGGTTATAATTGTTTTATATATATGTATATAACATAAAACTGGACAGTTGATTTGGAAGACTGTCTTCAAACTCACAACTCACTGGGTGGGATAGGGGGCTTTTTTAGGGGTTCCATGTTTTGCCTTTAGGCTTGGCAATATTTCATTATATTTCATTCGCACTATTTATACATTAGGGTTGATTGGTATGTGGTGTGGGGAGGGAGGGGGGGTTGGGTCCTTTTTTTTTTTTTTTTCCTCTTAAGGTATATTAGTACATGGCTTGGTGTATGCTGGGGTAGGGGCTAAGAGAAGAAAATTGAAAATGTTGTATATTTATTTGCACCATTATAATAAGTCGTATATACATTGGTATATAACACTAGACAGTTGATTTGGTTGAGGGTACTTAAACTTACTGGGTGGGATAGGGGGTCTATTTTGGGGGTCCATGTGGTGTTTTGTTTTTGTTTTTTTTTATCTCTCTCTCACTAAAGATATATATGATATAGCTGTTTGTATGTTAGGTCCGAACAGAGGTGTTCTTGTAATTGATGGGAGGGGGGAGGGAGGAAGGGAAAAAGAAGGAAAAACTTTTTTTTTTTTTTCTACTTTTTACCTCTCTCTCACTAAAGATATATATGATATAGCTGTTTGTATGTTATGTCCGAACAGAGGTGTTCTTGTAATTGATGGGAAGAGGGAAAGAAAGAGGAAAAAACTTTTTTTCTTTTTGTTTTTTTTTTTTCTTTTTTTTTTTTTTTTTACTAAGGATATATAGGATATAACTGTTTGTATGTTATGTCCGAACAGAGGTGTTTTTGTAATTGATAAAGGAAAATTTCCCTTTTTTTTTTTTTCTTTATGGTGAATAATAATAATACTGCCTGGGCTGGGCACGTTCAATCCTGGGAGGATATCCTTTCATTCCCCAATTTAGGGAACTTACTTAGAAAGGTTAGACTCAAAGGAGTCGAATAGATAGTGAGTAGATAGGGTTGTGTGGCTGGGCGGAGAGGGGTGAGTGTGGGGAGTGTGTAACAGATTTATAACCTTTATTTTTTATTTTTTTTTCTCTCCTTTTCCGTATGGACTCAATTAAAATATGCTCTTATAATGTTAGAGGTTTCAATTCAGCGAAGAGGGCGCAGGTTCTGTACTCTTTCCACAGACAAAAAGTGGATGTGATTTTTTTTCAAGAGACTCATTTTTGGGTGGACCATATACTCAAGTTACAAAAGGGATTTTATAATGCTTGGTATCATGACTCCTTCGCATATTCAAAATCGAGAGGAGCCTCTATAGCGATACATAAGTCATTACCACATCAGGTTTTGGAAGAATGGAGAAATAGAGACGGTAGGGCAATATTTCTTACACTCCTAATATTGTGTAAGAAATATACATTTATTAATGTCTATTTACCTAATCAGGGACAATCTAAAGTAGGAGCACAATTGATCACAGATCTTATGGAAAAAGCAGAAGGGATTACGATAATTGGGGGAGACTTTAATTTTATTTTGGATAATGATAGGGATACTTCAGCAACATCAATAATACAGAATGCTAAGGATAAAGTAAAGTTTATAGGGAAGTAATGGCTAAGCATCATCTGGTCGATATATGGAGGGCGCTCCATCCCCTGGAAAGGGACTATACGTTCCACTCCAAGGTTCATGGTACTTATCACAGAATTGATTAATTTCTGATGAATCAGTCGGGAGTAGCTGTGACTTCTTCCTCTGAAATTGGCAGTGCCATATGGTCAGATCATGCACCGATATTTCTAGTATTAGATATTTCCAGGGAGAGGAGCTCAAGGGGTACCTGGAAATTGAATGATAATTTGCTATATGATGAGGTATGCGTTTCAGAAATAAAGAGGGCAATAATAAACTTTTCTAAAGATCATATAAGCGATACTACCTCCCTATCGATCCAATGGGAAGCGTTGAAATGCGTAGTTCGGGGCCTATTCATAAAGCATGGGGCTAGACTAAAAAAGGCAAAAAGGAATAGAACGACCCACCTCCTGAAGGAGATATCTCAACTGGAAACTCAGCATAAACAAAATCCTCTTGGAGAAATATTATTAGAATTAACAGAAAAGAAAACAGAACTGCAAAATCTACTTAATGAGCAGACATTACAAATAAGGGATAAAAACCGTACCGTACGTTATTTTACCAACATGGCAATAAACCGGGTAAATTATTGGCAAGAGCTTTACGCCAGTGAATTAACGCCTCATCCATTGTTAAAATCAAGGCAGATAATGATGAAATGATATATGATCAAAAAGGTATCTTGAAAACATTCCAGACTTTTTATAATAATGTATATAATTTAACAAACCAACTAGCAAATACAGATCCGGTAAGATATCAACAAAATATACAACAATATATCAAGGACACAGCATTACCTTCACTAGCAACAACAGATATAGAACAGTTAGAACAAGAATTTTCAGAGATAGAAATACAAAAAGTAATAGATTCATTAGTGATAGGGAAAAGCCCAGGCCCGGATGGTTTTACCCCACGGTTTTATAAAACATTTAAAGACGTCTTAATCCCTATTATTAAAGAACGTTTAACTCTGTATCTACCTCTCAACCGTTTGTCCCGAATAGCCTTCAGGCATATATCTCACTCATACCTAAACCGGAAAAGGATCCCTCTATCTGTGGTAATTATAGGCCAATATCCTTGACTAATATTGATATTAGATTGTATTCAAAGATTATCGCTAACAGACTTACCCCAATAATACCAGCACATATACATCTAAACCAGGTGGGATTTATAAAGGGGCGAGAGGCGAGAGATAATACGCTTAAAACATTGACACTGGTGGAATATGCCCGGAGACACTCCATCCCATCCTGCCTGTTGGCAGTGGATGCCGAAAAAGCATTTGACAGGGTGGGATGGAGCTTTCTCAGGGAGACATTAAAGCAGTGGGGGATTGGTCCCCTACTGCAGGATAAAATAATGGTCCTTTATCATAATCCAATGGCCAGAATATGGGCAAATGGGGAGTTATCGGATATAGTAAATATCACCAATGGAACTCGTCAAGGATGTCCATTGTCCCCAATTTTATTCATATTAGTTATGGAACACCTTTTAATAGCGATTCGGAAGAATAATGATATTAAAGGCATCAAGGTTGGGGAGATTGACTATAAAATGTCAGTATATGCAGATGACTTGTTATTGTACATCACAAATCCGGTGGTGACAACACCAAATCTAATAGCAGAATTTAAAAGATTTGGAGATTTGAGTAATTTTAAGGTGAATTATAATAAATCTGAGGCTTTAAATATTTCTCTGTCTAACTCTCTGGTTGAGCTCCTAAAAAAAAAACTTTTCATTTAAATGGCAGGAGGAGGCAATTAAATACCTTGGAATTTTTATCCCTAGAGAGATGAATAAGATACAGGAACTTAACTATCTCCCACTAATACGTAAAATAACAAAGACACTACAACTTTATGATAGAGGGACCTTTTCCTGGATGGGAAGGATAAATATTGTAAAAATTAATATACTGCCTAAAATCATTTATATACTCCAGACGATACCTATATATCCCTTAACCACTTGCCGACCGCCTAATGCCGTTATACGTCGGCAGAATGGCACGGGCAGGCAGAATCACGTACCCGTATGTGATCTGCCTCCCGCGGGCGGGGGGTCCTATCGGACCCCCCCCCGGTGCCAGCGGCGGTCGGCATTTCACTGGGAGCGTTGGGAGGCGAGGTAGAGACCATCCGATCGTGGCCCCCCCCCTCGCGATCGCTCCCAGCCAATGGGAATCCTCCTCTGCCTGTGTGTAGTTTCACACAGGCAGAGGATGTGATGTCATCTCTCCTCGGCTTTGGCAGTTTCCGTTCCAGCGCCGAGGAGAGAAGACATGTAAGTGCACAACACTACACACACGCAGTAGAACATGCCAGGCACATAAAACACCCCCGACCCCCCCCGATCGCCCCCCAATCACCCCCCCCCCCTGTCACAAACTGACACCAAGCAGTATTTTTTTTTTTTTTTTCTGATTACTGCATGGTGTCAGTTTGTGACAGTTACAGTGTTAGGGCAGTGAGTGTTACCCCCCTTTAGGTCTAGGATACCCCCCTAACCCCACCTAATAAAGTTTTAACCCCTTGATCACCCCCTGTCACCAGTGTCACTAAGCGATCATTTTTCTGATCGCTGTATTAGTGTCGCTGGTGACGCTAGTTAGGGAGGTAAATATTTAGGTTCGCTGTCAGCATTTTATAGCGACAGGGACCCCCATATACTACCTAATAAATGTTTTAACCCCTTGATTGCCCCCTAGTTAACCCTTTCACCACTGATCACCGTATAAGTGTTACGGGTGACGCTGGTTAGTTCGTTTATTTTTTATAGTGTCAGGGCACCCGCCGTTTATTACCGAATAAAGGTTTAGCCCCCTGATCGCCCGGGGGTGATATGCGTCGCCCCAGGCAGCGTCAGATTAGCGCCAGTACCGCTAACACCCACGCACGCAGCATACGCCTCCCTTAGTGGTATAGTATCTGTACGGATCAATATCTGATCCGATCAGATTTATACTAGCGTCTCCAGCAGTTTAGGGTTCCCAAAAACGCAGTGTTAGCGGGATCAGCCCAGATACCCGCTAGCACCTGCGTTTTTCCCCTCTGCCCGGCCCAGCCCAGCCCACCCAAGTGCAGTATCGATCGATCACTGTCACTTACAAAACACTAAACGCATAACTGCAGCGTTCGCAGAGTCAGGCCTGATCCCTGTGATCGCTAACAGTTTTCTTGGTAGCGTTTTGGTGAACTGGCAAGCACCAGCCCCAGGCAGCGCCAGGTTGGCGCCAGTACCGCTAACACCCACGCACGCACCGTACACCTCCCTTAGTGGTATAGTATCTGAACGGATCAATATCTGATCCGATCAGATCTATACTAGCGTCCCCAGCAGTTTAGGGTTCCCAAACACGCAGTGTTAGCGGGATCAGCCCAAATACCTGTTAGCACCTGCGTTTTGCCCCTCCGCCTGGCCCAGCCCAGCCCACCCAAGTGCAGTATCAATCGATCACTGTCACTTACAAAACACTAAACGCATAACTGCAGCGTTCGCAGAGTCAGGCCTGATCCCTGCGATCGCTAACAGTTTTTTTGGTAGCGTTTTGATGAACTGGCAAGCACCAGCCCCAGGCAGCGTCAGGTTAGCGCCAGTACCGCTAACACCCACGCACGCACCGTACACCTCCCTTAGTGGTATAGTATCTGAACGGATCAATATCTGATCTGATCAGATCTATACTAGCGTCCCCAGCAGTTTAGGGTTCCCAAAAACGCAGTGTTAGCGGGATCAGCCCAGATACCTGCTAGCACCTGCGTTTTGCCCCTCCGCCCGGCCCAGCCCAGCCCACCCAAGTGCAGTATCGATCGATCACTGTCACTTAGAAAACACTAAACGCATAACTGCAGCGTTCGCAGAGTCAGGCTTGATCCCTGCGATCGCTAACAGTTTTTTTTGTAGCGTTTTGGTGAACTGGCAAGCACCAGCGGCCTAGTACACCCCGGTCGTAGTCAAACCAGCACTGCAGTAACACTTGGTGACGTGGTGAGTCCCATAAGTGCAGCTCAAGCTGGTGAGGTGGCAAGCACAAGTAGTGTCCCGCTGCCACCAAGAAGACAAACACAGGCCCGTCGTGCCCATAGTGCCCTTCCTGCTGCATTCGCCAATCCTAATTGGGAACCCACCGCTTCTGCAGCACCCGTACTTCCCCCATTCACATCCTCAACCAAATGCAGTCGGCTGCATGAGAGGCATTTTTATGTCCTCCCGAGTACCCCTACCCAGTGAACCCCCCAAAAAAGATGTCGTGTCTGCAGCAAGCGCGGATATAGGCGTGACACCCGCTATTATTGTCCCTCCTGTCCTGACAATCCTGGTTTTTGCATTGGTGAATGTTTTGAACGCTACCATTCACTAGTTGAGTATTAGCGTAGGGTACAGCATTGCACAGACTAGGACACACTTTCACAGGGTCTCCCAAGATGCCATCACATTTTGAGAGACCCGAACATGGAACCGGTTACAGTTATAAAAGTTAGTTACAAAAAAAAGTGTAAAAAAAAACACATACAAAAATATAAAATAAAAAAAAATAGTTGTCGTTTTATTGTTCTCTCTCTCTCTATTCTCTCTATTGTTCTGCTCTTTTTTACTGTATTCTATTCTGCAATGTTTTATTGTTATTATCATGTTTGCTTTTCAGGTATGCAATTTTTTATACTTTACCGTTTACTGTGCTTTATTGTTAACCATTTTTTTGTCTTCAGGTACGCCATTCACGACTTTGAGTGGTTATACCAGAATGATGCCTGCAGGTTTAGGTATCATCTTGGTATCATTCTTTTCAGCCAGCGGTCAGCTTTCATGTAAAAGCAATCCTAGCGGCTAATTAGCCTCTAGACTGCTTTTACAAGCAGTGGGAGGGAATGCCCCCCCCCCAAAGTCTTCCGTGTTTTTCTCTGGCTCTCCTGTCTCAACAGGGAACCTGAAAATGCAGCCGGTGATTCAGCCAGCTGACCATAGAGCTGATCAGAGACCAGAGTGGCTCCAAACATCTCTATGGCCTAAGAAACCGGAAGCTACGAGCATTTTATGACTTAGATTTCGCCGGATGTAAACAGCGCCATTGGGAAATTTGGAAAGCATTTTATCACACCGATCTTGGTGTGGTCAGATGCTTTGAGGGCAGAGGAGAAATCTAGGGTCTAATAGACCCCAATTTTTTCAAAAAAGAGTACCTGTCACTACCTATTGCTATTGATAGGGGATATTTACATTCCCTGAGATAACAATAAAAATGATTTAAAAAAAAAAAAATGAAAGGAACAGTTTAAAAATAAGATAAAAAAAAATAATAATAATAAAGAAAAAAAAAAAAGCACCCCTGTCCCCCCTGCTCTCGCACTAAGGCGAACGCAAGCGTCAGTCTGGCGTCAAATGTATACAGCAATTGCACCATGCATGTGAGGTATCACCGCGACGGTCAGATCGAGGGCAGTAATTTTAGCAGTAGACCTCCTCTGTAAATCTAAAGTGGTAACCTGTAAAGGCTTTTAAAGGCTTTTAAAAATGTATTTAGTTTGTCGCCACTGCACGTTTGTGCGCAATTTTAAAGCATGTCATGTTTGGTATCCATGTACTCGGCCTAAGATCATCTTTTTTATTTCATCAAACATTTGGGCAATATAGTGTGTTTTAGTGCATTAAAATTTTAAAAAGTGTGTTTTTCCCCAAAAAATGCGTTTGAAAAATCGCTGCGCAAATACTGTGTGAAAAAAAAAAATGAAACACCCACCATTTTAATCTGTAGGGCATTTGCTTTAAAAAAATATATAATGTTTGGGGGTTCAAAGTAATTTTCTTGCAAAAAAAAATTATTTTTTTATGTAATCAAAAAGTGTCAGAAAGGGCTTTGTCTTCAAGTGGTTAGAAGAGTGGGTGATGTGTGACATAAGCTTCTAAATGTTGTGCATAAAATGCCAGGACAGTTCAAAACCCCCCCAAATGACCCCATTTTGGAAAGTAGACACCCCAAGCTATTTGCTGAGAGGCATGTCGAGTCCATGGAATATTTTATATTGTGACACAAGTTGCGGGAAAGAGACAATTTTTTTATTTTTTTTATTTTTTTTTTGCGCAAAGTTGTCACTAAATGATATATTGCTCAAACATGCCATGGGGATATGTGAAATTACACCCCAAAATACATTCTGTTGCTTCTCCTGAGTACGGGGATACCACATGTGTGAGACTTTTTGGGAGCCTAGCCGCGTACGGGACCCCGAAAACCAAGCACCGCCTTCAGGCTTTCTAAGGCCGTAAATTTTTGATTTCACTCTTCACTGCCTATCACAGTTTTGGAGGCCATGGAATGCCCAGGTGGCAAAAAAAACCCCAAATGACCCCATTTTGGAAAGTAGACACCCCAAGCTATTTGATGAGAGGTATAGTGAGTATTTTGCAGACCTCACTTTTTGTCACAAAGTTTTGAAAATTGAAAAAAGAAAAAAAAATGTTTTTTTCTCGTCTTTCTTTATTTTCAAAAACAAATGAGAGCTGCAAAATACTCACCATGCCTCTCAGCAAATAGCTTGGGGTGTCTACTTTCCAAAATGGGGTCATTTGTGCCACCTGGGCATTCCATGGCCTCCGAAACTGTGATAGGCAGTGAAGAGTGAAATCAAAAATTTACACCCTTAGAAATCCTGAAGGCGGTGATTGGTTTTCGGGGCCCCGTACGCGGCTAGGCTCCCAAAAAGTCCTACACATGTGGTATCCCCGTACTCAGGAGAAGTAGCTAAATGTATTTTGGGGTGCAATTCCACATATGCCCATGGCCTGTGTGAGCAATATATCATTTAGTGACAACTTTGTGCAAAAAAAAAAAAAAAATTGTCACTTTCCCGCAACTTGTGTCAAAATATAAAACATTCCATGGACTCAACATGCCTCAAAGCAAATAGCTTGGGGTGTCTACTTTCCAAAATGGGGTCATTTGGGGGGGTTTTATGCCATCTGGGCATTTTATGGCCTTCAAAACTGTGATAGGTAGTGAGAAGTAAAATCAAAAATGTACGCCCTTAGAAATCCTGAAGGCAGTGATTGGTTTTCGGGGCCCCGTACGCGGCTAGGCTCCCAAAAAGTCCCACACATGTGGTATCCCCATACTCAGGAGAAGCAGCTAAATGTATTTTGGGGTGCAATTCCATATATGCCCATGGCCTGTGTGAGCAATATATCATTTAGTGACAACTTTTTTTATTTTTATTTTTTTTGTCATTATTCAATCACTTGGGACAAAAAAAATGAATATTCAATGGGCTCAACATGCCTCTCAGCAATTTTCTTGGGGTGTCTACTTTCCAAAATGGGGTCATTTGTGGGGGTTTTGTACTGCCCTGCCATTTTAGCACCTCAAGAAACGACATAGGCAGTCATAAATTAAAGGCTGTGTAAATTCCAGAAAATGTACCCTAGTTTGTAGGCGCTATAAATTTTGCGCAAACCAATAAATATACACTTATTGACATTTTTTTACCAAAGACATGTGGCCGAATACATTTTGGCCTAAATGTATGACTAAAATTGAGTTTATTGGATTTTTTTTAGAACAAAAAGTAGAAAATATCATTTTTTTTCTAAATTTTCGGTCTTTTTCCGTGTATAGCGCAAAAAATAAAAACGGCAGAGGTGATCAAATACCATCAAAAGAAAGCTCTATTTGTGGGAAGAAAAGGACGCAAATTTTGTTTGGGTACAGCATTGCATGACCGCGCAATTAGTAGTTAAAGCGACGCAGTGCCGAATTGTAAAAAGTGCTCTGGTCAGGAAGGGGGTAAAACCTTCCCGGGGCTGAAGTGGTTAAGAACCGTAATGAAGCAAATCCGTAAGGCTATAGGAAGTTTCATTTGGGCAAAAGAGAGCGCCAGAATAAATAGGAAAACATTATATAGACCAAAAAAGGATGGTGGACTGGCTCTCCCAGACATTTCGTTGTACCTCAGATCAATATTTATAACCAGGATTGTGGATTGGTTCCATAATATGGACAACAAACAATGGGTGAAACTGGAGGAAGAAGTCACAGACATAAAACTGAAATCATTACCTTGGATTAAGAGGGAATATAGACCCCGGGAAGGGGATATGCCCTCTTTGGTCGTATCAACCTTGAAAGTATGGGACGATTTGATAAAAAGGGGGATAGGATCTACATTGAGAGGTCCAATGACCCCCCTCTTTAGCAACCCGGAATTCCCACTCGCTTTTAAAGCCAAGACCTTCCCTAAAGTGGCAAAGGAGGGACAATACGAGGATAGTGGAAACAATGGAAGAAAATAAACTCTCCCCATTGGAGGCCCTTGGTACTGAATATAGAAAGAAATGGTTTCAGCATGGACAACTCCAGCAATATATTTCATCTTTGACGAAGGAGTCCATATTGAATAGACCACTGTTAGGGTTAGAAAAAATATTGTTACAGAAACATAGACCTACACATATCTTATCTGTTGAGTATAAATATTTAATTTCAGAAAACAAGGAGGAAGGGTTACAATACATAAAAATATGGGAGGAGGAACTAGGGATGGTTATCAATAGAGCTAAATGGGAAAAAGCAATTACAGTAACTCATAAATTATCAATCTCTACTAGGCATCAAGAAAAAAATTACAAAATACTAGCCAGGTGGTATAAATGCCCAGTTGATATGAACAAAATAAATTCAGATAATACAGACAGATGTTGGAGATGTGAAGGAGCAAAAGCCTCAATGTCGCATATCTGGTATTTTTGTCCAGAAATTCAATCATTTTGGGAAAAGGTATTTAAAATATACAGGGCTACAACGGGGGTAAAGATACAACCAGATATATATGTGGCGATATTGTCAATGATCCCTGGATCAATAAAAAATATAAAAAAGGGAACTTTGAAGTACTATATAACTGCGGCACGTACCGTCATAGCTAGAAATTGGAAAAATAAAAAAGCCCCCTCCATAAAAGACTGGGAATGTGAAATGGGAGTGATGCGATCCTTAGAGGAGAGGATGAATAGTTGGAGAAGGGGGAGAGTTCTTCTGAATTGGAGAAATTTTCTTTTTTTTTTTTTTGCTTTTCGGTTAGTTGAGTGGTGATGTGTAAGAGGATTGGTTGAGTGTGTATGATGGGTATGGATGCGGGTACTGGGATAGTAGTGTGTTGCAGATATAGGGGTCGTACAAAGATAGAGTAACGAGTTATATCCAGAAATGTATGCAGATGATGCTAGTATAGACCATGGGGATATATAAAATTATCCGAATATTAACTGTGAATGCCCCTACACACCATGCTTCATTTTTTTGTGTAGATGTATGTATGTGTATATGTTTTATATAAAAATTTTGTAAAAATGTTTGATAAATAAAGATTGTAAAAAAAAAAAAAAACAGGGAAATTTTTGTACGCCTCTAAGATGATCTCGACATGTTGGAAAAACTTGAACACAGATCAGGACGCCTTTCACAGAGAACGCCAGCGTAAATGCAAAACGCCTGTAGCCAATTATTAAAAGAGAGCAGCGCAATTTTCTTCCTATCATCATCTCTTCTGTCACCATCCCTCTTTTTTAAATGATGTTCATGATTGGTCGGAAGCAAAGACAAAATGTCAATATACTCCCCAGACCAAATTCTATCTTTCATTGCATTCGTCAAATGTAAACCCAAGGGGGATAATTCACACGTCACAACTTCCTTCAAACAAAACTATCACCTCCGAAGAAGCATCAGGAAGCAGAGGTGCAGTATCCACATTAGTAGAGACTGGAACGTTACGCGAGACAGATAAGGGATCCAGCCACACAGAAGCTACACTTGGATGCAACTTGGGCCGGTCAACATTAACCGAACCAGCAAGTGTGGAAAAAAATTTAGAAAATGAACTAAACAATTAATGAAATTTTAAAGAATCAGCAAACTCACCAGAAGGCTGGGAGACAACAGCATCGGAGTTAGTAGCCGATTCAGAGAGCATAGGTGCCCGCGAAATCTCACATGTAGTAGATGTATGGCCAGGCACCATGGTAACACGGTCAGACAGCAACGAAGGATCAGCAGAAGATGCATTCAGCTGCAAAACACCTAAAGAAAGAAAATAAGAAATTAAAATCAAAAATATTTCATTACCTAACACCGTAGAAGGGAACACCATACCTTTAGATTTACAAAGACGCTTTTTGCCAATGTGCATTTTCTCAGCACCAGTAGCCATGACGACGGGATCTGCAGTCATAGAAAGACCCGCAGAAGAAGCCTGTGTCACTGTAATAGAAGCAGTATCATTAGAAAGGGGTTAAAAACAATAGCAAACAATTAAGAAACAAGAAACAAACCAATTACATAAATTATACATATTTAGCAAAAATAACCTCCTATTATTGAATCTGACATCCACATGCCTATCCGGGGAATCAAACCTGCGAGGACGTTTTAAATGTCTCTGCGATCTTCTTCCAGAACGAACTGTGCATGTGCCGGCGATCCCGTCTGAAGTAGAAGGCCGAGCTACTTCGTGTAGCGAAGGAGGGCCCGAAGGACGAGAAGAAGGCGGAGACGACGACATCTGATCCCGAGGCAGAGAGGAACCGATAGGCACAGGAACGGGAGCATTGGGGAACGTCCGCTCCGGAAAACGGGAGGATTAGAAGCAGGACAAGGGGGAGACATGTCAGCAATGGAGAAACAAAGGGCAGGAGAGGGGGGGATAGGACGGAACGGACCTCGGCACATTATCAGGAACCACGGAGCCAGAGGGGAACACGGCAGTAGAAGAAGCCGGCGGCATCGGTCCCATGACGGAAGAAGGCCCAGGAAGAGACAGGCAGTGACGAATCCAAATGTCACCATCCACAGCCGCTGCCCGGTCCATCATCTGACGCAGTAACTGCTCCATGACAGGTAAGTGCAGATGTGCTCCTCTTCAAATCTTCGCCGTCTTCTGCCCTAATGACGCATCCTCTTGCTTTTATAGGCTGTATTCTCGTGCCAGAGGACCGTTTGGGGCAACTATCAATCTCAGTAACCAATCAAAGGTAAGTATTTAATAATTATTATTTATTTATTTATTTATTTTTTTAAATAATTAATTTAAAATTTTTTTAAAATAGGTCTGACACGATCCCATAGGTGGTGTGGAAGGGACATTTCATGCCCTGCCCTTCACCTTTATTTCAGTTGACAGCTGTCACCACAACCAGTGGTTGAAGTCTGTCCCCCGAGACCAGTTCCTTAGGATCCGGCGAAATTGTACCAACATCAACGATTTTGTTTCCCAGTCACAGATTCTCAAACAGAGATTTTTGGAAAAGGGATATTGGTCCTCAGAACTGGATGCTGATATACGAGCGGTCACAGATGTAGATAGGAATTCCCTGTTGATCGATCGTCCAAAAGTAGAGAAGGAAAACCAAAAACCAATTCAAATGGTCCTTTTTTACCTCCTATTCCATACAACACAAGGAGATTAAAAAGATACTAAACAAGTATTGGAAAATATTGTTGAATGATAGGATTTTGGGGCCCTCTCTACCTGATTGGGTGGGCATCATTTTTCGTGGTGCCCGCTCCATTCAGGGCGAGATTGCCCCCAATACTATGGATCCCCCACGTGCTGTCTCATTTTTCCAGGATTGCAAGGGTTATTTCCCTTGCAGGAAGTGCAATGTGTGCCTGCATAATGTATGTGGCAGACGCAAATCTGTTACCTTCACTTCTACGGTTATCCTGCAGAGTTATAACATGAGACACTTTACTACATGTGCTACAAAGTATATTGTTTACTTGATCACATGTCCATGTAAGAAGCAATATGTGGGATGCACAATTAGGACTTTTTCAATCAGAGTGAACGAACACATAGCCAAGATAAGAAATTGTTGTATCAAGCATAGTGTTCCACGACACTTTTTTGAACATCACGACAGAGATCCAACTGGTACCTAATTTCAGATCATAGACAAGTTCATCCCCCATTGGAGGGGTGATTTTTGTTTGAGGGATGTGTCGCGGCTTGAGATCTACTGGATCTATGAGTTGAGGTGCTACTCACCCTACGGTATGAACGTTG
Source organism: Lithobates clamitans (assembly GCA_037952925.1). NCBI lineage: Eukaryota > Metazoa > Chordata > Amphibia > Anura > Ranidae > Lithobates > Lithobates clamitans. The sequence goes on from JBBGZY010000766.1 coordinate 1,775,113, forward strand.
ATTGGGATATCAACTGCTTCATTAACCAAGCTTGAGTGGCGCTTCCATTCCGGTGGTGTCTCCATACGCGTCGCGTCCATTGACCTTTTTTTTGGCTCTGTAATTTTTAACAGGATCACTGTAGTCCTTCTTCTTATCCATTTTAGGGTTTATTGTTCCTATACTCGTTACACCTTTTTCATCTCTGTTTGCTTGAAATATGATATTTTTAGACGTATTTTGTTTATTTGTAACTTGGGACATATGCCTTTTTTGGTATATACTTTTTGGGTAAATTGGCGGTCCTGTGACTATCAGGAACTAGATGTGTACACACATTCCCTCTGGATGGCACTGTGGCGTGGTCTTGCACCCGGTCAGGGAGCTTAGACACGTATTACAAGCAACCCATATGCTGGTCCATTATTTCCCAACATGATGGGGCTGTGGCGTGTCCTTGCACCCGTTAAGGGAGTATAGGCACGTATGACAGGCATTTGGCTCAGCGCTTAATAATTAATGAATTGTCTGTATTTTTAGTCCTTATTTATTATGGTATTTCATTATGTTTGGTTGCTGACAGGTCGTTTTAGACAGGTTACGTGGTTAGTACTCGACTGGCCCATTCCTTCTACCCGGGCTTGTTGTCGTCATCGCGTCCTCTAATTGGGAGCGTGGGTACGTCACACGCTGACCGCGATGATCGCTGGTCTTAGAAGGGATTGTTGCATCTTGAGACACGTGCCCTGCGCACCTAGCCGGAAGCAAATTACATCCTGGCTTCCATGTTCAATATGAGGCTTGGGATGCATACATAGGGGTTTCCCCCTCTGAGTCCACCATTTGATGCATTTACGTTTTTTACACATCAAATATTTGTCCTTTTTTTCACTGTCCTTTTACATAGGACAATGAGTTGTTTTAGAATATAGTATGTCTCTTCTCAGATTGAGAATGAGGCTTGAGACGCATGCTGTCTCATTGACTTCCGGTCCCGCCAAGATGGGGGGAGGTCCCTTTTATTACTACATTTAGTATAATTTTTTATCAATGTGGGGAGGCTAGGATTTGTAGTCAAAACGCGTCGAGCCAGCACCTTCTGCTTCCCACATTGCTTTTTAACTTTTTGTGATCACAATTTATTTTATATCTTGCATTTCATTGTAAGATGTTTTTTATCTGAATAAACCATTTTTTGGTTGACCTGCGCCATATGGAGCTTCCTCTCTTCTTGAATTCTTATATTTGGGTACCGATGTTTACCTTCCTGCTGAAATCGTTTCCTGGATCGGTCTGGTCACTGAGAGCCCTGGAGCCGTAAACCAACCAGTGAGTGGCCTGGAGTCGGAGACGTATTGGTATCCTCCTGTCTGGCATACATATGCCATCGGAAATTCAACATTACGAGCCCGTTTGACGCACTGCTGTATAGTATGTGAGTTCATCTTATTTGGTAAGAGTACCCTACCTCCCATTTAAGAATTTGTCTGTTATACCCATCAGTATGTTCAGCAGTCTACTCTGAGCAGACGTTTCAACTCCAGCAGGAGATTGAGGAGAAAGAACTTTCCTATCCCATTTTTCTCATCCGTGTGGACATTGTCACGTGTTTGTGTTTAGATTTATGTTTCACCATTTAATTTTATTTATTTGTGTGTACAGTTCACTTTGTTATACAACACTGTAATTACAGGTTATTTTGTGTCACCTCACAGTACTTTTAGTTTTACCAAGATCGATTCCTTGGATTTATTCTTTTACAGGTACAGCTTTCAAGCGCTACACTAATTTTTGATATTGTGTACTGGGACTTTGAGTGTTAGCTGCTTTCCTATTTCATTTCCATTTGTTTGGTTTAGCACAGTATTTTCTCCTCTCCCCTCAAGTGCATTGTATGACAGATTCTGGCGCCCAGTAGCCCATTTAAAGCCAGCGGCATCAGCCACTAGTTGCTGCATGATCTTCAGCTCCCCCCGTGTGTTCCTGCTATTATTGATTTTCCTGTTACCAACCCAGCTCAGCTTTGACATGTCTTGTCTCCATTCCTCGCTTTGACCCTTGGCTTGTTCCGGTGACTGCACTTCTGCCTGCTGAATCGTGTATGACCTCCAGCTTGCTCTTCTGACTCTGCTGCTACCTGATTACTAGTGTATGACCCCAGTTGACTCCTGACTCTATATGCTGCCTTACTCCTGGCTGATATTCTGTGCATGACTTCTGGCCTGGCTCCTGACTCTCCCTTTTGCCAAGTCTCACCTGGTACTCCTGCCCAGCAGTGCATCCTGCTCGTCAGCCCCCATCCAGCGAACATCTTCTCATCACCTGTGAGTAGACGAGAAAATCCGGACAGCCGCACACCAGGAAGGTATTATCCAAAAAAGTTTTTTTATTGTAAAATCAGGATCATACCATGTACAGGACACCGTAGACAAAATGCACAGGCAATCAGCTAACGCCTTTCGCACTTATGCCTATGAGTAAGCACTTGGCATAAGTGCGAAACGCATTAGCTGATTGCCTGTACATTTTGTCTATGGTGTCCTGTACATGGTATGATTCTGATTTTACAATAAAAAAACTTTTTTGGATAATACCTTCCTGGTGTGCGGCTGTCCGGATTTTCTCGTCTACTCACAGCATGAATCAGTATTAGCCAGCACCTGGGGCTCTTTACTTCTGGAGAGAATCATCCACCTTATACCTGGTTTGAATCCACACTGGTGCGGGGAAAACTCTTTTGTTGCATCTTCTCATCACCTGTTGCAGCTGGCAACCCCTACTTCTCTGAGCATAGCACTACCTGTTACCACCTTTTAGGGGTGCCAGGTACCTGACCAGGTGCCCGACATTCCGACTTGGAAGTACTATCCATGTTAAATAGCAATAGACCAATAGGAGGTCATCCATTTGTGAATGTAGAGCTAAGATCGCACATGAGAAGAGCCTTGGTGAGAGAGGTAAAGAAGAACCCAAAGATCACTGTGGCTGCGCTCCAGAGATGCAGTTGGGAGATAGGAGAAAGTTGTAGAAAGTCAACCATAACTGCAGCCCTCCACCAGTCGGGGCATTATGGCAGAGTGGCCTGACGGAAGCCTCTCCTCAGTGCAAGACACATGAAAGCCCGCATGGAGTTTGCTAAAAAAAACACCTGAAGGACTCCAAGATGGTGAGAAATAAGATTCTTTGGTCTGATGAGACCAAGATAGAACTTTTTGGCCTTAATTCTAAGAGGTATGTGTGGAGAAAACCAGGCACTGCTCATCACCTGTCCAATACAGTCCCAACAGTGAAGCATGGTGGTGGCAGCATCATGCTGTGGGGGTGTTTTTCAGCTGCAGGGACAGTGTGACTGGTTGCAATCGAGGGAAAGATGAATGCGACCAAGTATATCCTGGACGAAAACCTTCTCCAGAGTGCTCAGGACCTCAGACTGGGCCGAAGGTTTACCTTCCAACAAGACAATGACCCTAAGCACACAGCTAAAATAACAAAGGAGTGGCTTCAAAACAACTCCGTGACTGTTCTTGAATGGCCCAGCCAGAGCCCTGACTTAAACCCAATTGAGCATCTCTGGAGAGATCTAAAAATGGCTATCCACCAACGTTTACCATCCAACCTGACAGAACTGGAGAGGATCTGCAAGGAGGAATGGCAGAGGATCCCCAAATCCAGGTGTGAAAAACTTGTTGCATCTTTCCCAAAAAGACTCATGGCTATATTAGATCAAAAGGGTGCTTCTACTAAATACTGAGCAAAGGGTCTGAATGCTTAGGACCATGTGATTTTTCAGTTTTTCTTTTTTAATAAATCTGCAAAAATGTCAACAATTCTGTGTTTTTCTGTCAATACAGTCAATACAATTCTGTCAATTCTGTGTTTTTCTGTCAATATGTCAGTGTGTACATTAATGAGGAAAAAAATGAAACTAAATGATTTTAGCAAATGGCTGCAATATAACAAAGAGTGGAACATGCGTGGCGCGATGCAGAGAGCTCCATCGGTCCGGAACTGCCAGGCACAATTCCCAGGGCTATTATCCTTCAAAACGGCCTGCAATACTCCATCACCCCCGGAGAACATAGCGGTGCATGCAATCCGGAAAAAAGGAAGGACAAACGCCACTCCGGACACTCCATTACCAACTATCTGCTCAGCCTGGAGCTAAAGCAGAGGAAGATGTCCCAAAATGGCGCCGGCACACGTGCAGCCTCTAACAGCTCCACACCACTACAGCAACTTTCCTCCAAAGACTGTGAGTACAATCCCCCCTTGTCCAAGGCAGATCTGGACGCTAGCTTGTCAGCTATATATGATAAACTAGCTAATAAAATACAGCATGAGCTCCACAAATCCACTAATACTTTGACTTGCACATAGTGACCTCAGAAGGGATTATGAAACACTGGCTGACAGCTTTTCTTACATGCAAGCACACGTGGAGGATTTGGACAATCGGAATCGCAGGAATAACATTAGAGTCCGTGGTATTCCAGAGTCCATCACTGAGCTCTTTCCTGCAGTATCAAGGGTCTTTCACACGCTCCTACCTGACAGACCCATGTCAGCATTTGCATGCGACAGGATCCACAGAGCTCTTCGCCCTAAACCACCCCCAGATAGACCTCCTCGCGACATTATAATGTACATGAAGGACTTCCTCACCAAAGAGGATATCATGAGGGCATCCAGAAACACACCAAATATTGAGCTAGATGGCTTCAGATTGCAAATTTACCCTGACATCTCTCCAGCCACCCTGGATCGCAGACGCAGGATGAAAGAATTCACTACAATTCTGCAAACAGCTAGAATTAAGTATCGATGGGGTTTCCCTTTTACACTGTCGGTAATGCATAATGGCACTACTCACACAGTCTACAATATCATAGAGGGGAAAGATTTACTCGTCAAACCTGGCCTGCTGGAACCTGAACCCCCAAAGCGTCCCTCTGTAACACCCCGTGCTTCTCCTATCTGGTCCACTCCTTCTTCACGTCGTAACTCAAGAGAACAAAGAAGATGGCGCCAACCTTCTCAAGATCCGGCTTAAAGTAACTTTTATTTTTCCTCCTTTTTGTTTTTCTTCTGTTTTATCAGGAGGGCAGCATCTTGAACAGGACAACATGGTCTGATAGACTTTGCAATTCTTCACTTTACCTACCTTTTTTTAGTCCACTGCCCAGAAAACGCTGGACTCTCCTACTTTAAAATTAAGCTGCTAACTTGATTTTTTATTTTTGGGGGCTCCATCACTCCTTCTCTCAACTAGTTTAATCAAACTCCAACTTTCCCCGCTAGATAAAATTTCCGAACATTTCCAACATCAGAAAGGGTATAATTGCCCAAACCGTGATCTGGGGAAATGTATGGAAGGAGAGGGGCTGGTGAGGGACCCCCCACCCCCATGTTTGGTTTCTCCCCCTTTTTTTTTTTTTTTTCAATTTTATATATAGTCCTCTGATCTCTTTTTTTCCAGAGAGAACATATTAGGTACACGATCCACCATTTGGCTTTTGAGCCACCTGATTACAATGTATACTAAATGTTCACATTTTTTGATATTGGTTATGATTTTGTTTAGATCGTTACTATAACCATGCATATTGTTGACTCCATCTATTATATTTGCCTGGCACATCCTCGCCGCTGGTTTGACCCCGTACTCTCATCCTCGGCTCGGTGTGGCCTCCTCAATTTTCGGGGAGCCGTACGGGGCCTGGTTTGAGAGTTTTGGACCTTTGTGTCCTCCCTTAAGTTTGTATAGTCAGTAGACTTCCAGTCTTCTGGCTCCTTTATGGTATATTACATATTTCAATGTTTTGCCCTTATGGCACTTGTTCTATTTAGAATGTTCTCAGGAAGATTTCATCCTTACATCTTTGAAGGTTTACTGGAAGGGAAATGCAACACACTGTACTACAGATGTTCTCTCATCATAAATTACTGCTTTAAACTACATTACTCACTGTTTAACTCTAGGTATAATATTGACTGCAACCATAGATGCATATATCCCATTATCTATATTCCCGTGGTTCAATACCCATTTAGACACCCCACTGGCCTAACTTATATAATTAGCTCCTCTATCTCCCTTAAAAATGGGTCTTAAAATTTTTTCACACAATATTCAAGGGTTTAACTCCCCTCACAAACGCAAAAAAGCATTTAGACACTATAAGAGACTGGGTGCAGACATCATTCTCCTCCAAGAAACACATTTCTCCGCCGAAAATCATCCCCATTACTTTGATAAAACATACAGCCAACACTTTTTCACCACATTCTCTAATAAATCAAGAGGCGTAGCAATTTTTATCCGCAACTCTATTATATTCGAAATTCAACACATTTATAGAGATGTGGATAGCCGTTATATTATTCTAAAAGGCACAATGAACAAACGTTCACTAACAATCGCATCCATATATGCCCCCAACGAAGCCCAAACAACATTCTTCAATAAATTTTTTGAAACCCTAGACCGTTTTAGCTCCCCCCATATGATATTGGGAGGAGACTTTAATTTAGCCGCACATCCCTCTCTAGATAGAAGCAGGGTCACTCTATCCTCGAAGGCCTTCTCCAAATCAATCAATCGCTCACTCAGCAAATTCCAACTGATTGACTCTTGGAGAGCTCACAACACTGGCATAAAAGCTTATACCCATTACTCTCACCCACATGATTGTTATGCCAGACTTGACTATATTTTTAGCACCCCCATTCTTCTGGCTAACTCCTTGAGAGCTCGGATCCACCCTTGTCCATGGTCTGACCATGACATGGTTGCATTTGATACTTCTCATATAGGTTATACCCCTACACCATTTAACTGGCGTCTGAACGACTCCCTCCTCTCTGATCCATCCACAATTCAAAACATCCACACACACATTGAAGATTACTTTAACAATAATTCAACTGAGGACAAGATTACTTTAACAATAATTCAACTGAGACCCCACCTCACTCTGGTCAGCACACAAAGCGGTCCTTAGAGATCACCTGATCAGCATTGCAGCTGCCAAAAACAAAATTAAACTTACAGAAATCAAGACCCTCACCAAAGACCTAGACCTCCTATACATTAAGCTAGGCCAATCTCCCTCTCCCGAGATTACGACTCAAATCCAATCCAAACGTCAAGCTTTAGACTCTATCCTTTCATCAGACACCGAGAAATCCCTTAGATTTTCAAAAGCCAAATTTTTACTACATGGCAATTCTACTTCCACTATGTTTGCCAAAAAGCTCAATCAAGAGCACAAACCCCCTCACATATACAAGCTACGTGACCGCACTGGTAACCTGGTCACTCACCCTCGTGCAGTTTTAGATCATTTCTCTGCATTTTACAAAGATCTTCTTTCTGGTCCTCAATCTCAACCCCACCATACTTCGCTCAACTGGCTGAATAATATAAGTCTACTTACACTTAATGCACAACACTCTCAGTGATCCCTGCACAGATCAGGAAATTGCCAATATTATTAAATCACTCAAAACATCGACTGCCCCTGGCCCAGATGGTTTCACTTCATCATATTATAAAAAATTTGCACCCCTTTTAGTACCCGGGCTAACCAGATTTTTCAATCATATCCTTATGGGCGGACAATTCCCTGAGGACATGCTGTTAGCGAACTTATCCCTTATCCCCAAACCTCTCAAAGACCATACCCTACCACAAAACTTTCGCCCTATTTCAGTCCTTAATAATGACTTGAAAATCTTCGGCAGACTTCTCGCAGACAGACTAGCATCTGTCATCATCCCTCATACACATAGATCAAACAGGTTTCATCCCAGGCCGACAGATTACCGATAACATTAGACTGGTTACCAATATTGTCCAAGATGCTAATCTTTCCTCCCGATCTGTCTGTCTACTCAGCCTAGACATTCACAAGGCATTTGACAGCATGAATTGTTCATACTTGAACCATATTCTCCCTAAATTTGGTATTTCTGATAAATTTATCCATGGCTTTAACGCCCTCTATCACCTTCCCCAAACCAGAATCAAAATCCCCGGCCATAATTCAGAGTTTTTCTCTTTAAGCAGAGACACTAGACAGGGCTGCCCCCTTTCCCCATTGCTATTTTCTTTAGCCATAGAACCCCTAGCACAAGCAATAAGAGACAACACTAACATTAGCGGATACCTTAAAAACTCAAATGAATTCAAATTAAGCCTTTACGCAGATGATGCCTTATTATTTATCACAAACCCACTCATGTCTATACTCAATCTCATCTCCGAACTTAACTCTTTTCGCTCATTGTCAGGTTTGGGCATTAACATGAACAAATGTTCGGCCCTGCCTATCAACCTATCCCCTGATTTGATCACCAACTTACAACAAAATTTTAAATCTATATGGTGCACCAAGTCATTTCAGATATCTTGGTGTTCACATCACACCCTACTACAAATCGCTATAAAACCAATTATTCTCCCCTTCTCTTGCACATCAGCGCATTACTTAAGACATGGTCCACGTATCATATATCCCTTCTGGGTAGGATCTGTGCTTTCAAGATGACAATTCTCCCCAAAATACTATATTAGTTCCATGCTCTACCCATCAATGTTCATAAAACCAGAATTGAAGCCCAACAAAGGGAGATTAATAAATTTGTTTGGTCTAATAAAAAACCAAGATGTAGCTATACCCTCATGTTTAGGCCCCAAAAGCTAGGCGGACTTGGAATGCCCAATATCTGGCAATACTTCATAGCTACCAAACTTACACAACTGGCTCATTGGTTTGCACCCACCCCACACATTCCATGGCTAAAATTTGAATCATCCTCTGTCTCCCCATATCACCTACAAGGCCTACCATGGTGCATTCCAAACCTTTACCACAAGATCCTTAAACTAAACATCATAGTAGCTCACTCTCTACAAACTTGGGTTAAAATTAACAAATCCATTAAACTTTTTCAGATACCCCTCCTCTAGCATCCTTTTTAGGTGACCCTAGATTATCTCAAAACCTCAACAGTAGTAATTCATTCCCTCATTGGTGTGACAATAACTGAATAACTGAAATCTTTGATATCAAACAAGAGGTTCTCTACTTTTTCTAAGCTCCAATCCAAATGTAATCTCCCCACTTCTGAACTTACAAATTATCTACAAATCAAACACTTTTATACAGAAAATTATTCACTAAACTACCAACCCCCCACGACTTTATTTGAACACATTTGTATAAACACCGCAAGAGATAAAGGCCTGATTTCTCTGCTTTATAGACATATCAATAATAATATGATGCCTGAAAAATCCAAACCAATGCTACAATGGGAATCTGAGCTGGGTAGTACTATCCCCATAGAAACTTGGAACAAGATGATTGATAACCGCCATAAATGCAATCTAGCAGTCTCGTTCAGGGAAACACCAACAAAACTATTCTCTAGACTATATTTGACCCCTTCTATAATCCACTTCTTTTACCCGTCAGCCCCCCCAGGATGTTTCAGAGGTTGTCCTGAATCTGGCACATATCTCCATATCTTCTGGAGTTGTAAGCACCTAGATCCAGTATGGAATGCTGCCACTTTGAAAATAAATTCAATTGCGAAAAAGGGAATCAACCTTTCACCTCAAATTTGCATATTATATGCGAATATCCCTGACATACCATCCCCTTGTGTTAGATTGATTCACTCTTTACTCAGTTCCATTCAGTGGATGATTGCTCTCAACTGGAAATCTAACAACCTACCTTGGTCGCAGGTCCTTTCTAGGATGGAGTTACTTAAACTATCTGAAAGAATTCATCATACTCTACACGATAGTATGCACATTTTTAATGCTAAATGGATGTATTGGTCTGATAATTAATCATTATACTAAGGAGACGTACAGATCTCTCACCAACTTCATAAATACATACAAACCAGAATCCTTTTCTCATCACTAGGTGATCATACTCTACATATACGTGATAGCCTGATATATTTGACTCTATTGGAACTCTTTCTCTCTATTGGTTGTTCAGTGTATCTGCTTATGGAACATCTTTAGGAATATATCCATTACTCTAATGTTCATTTCTGTAACCCTACTTTATACTGTAACCTGTAACCTTTTTATTAATCTTCCAAATAAAACTTTTGTAAAAAAAAAACAAAGAGTGGAAAATTTAAGGGGGTCTAAATATTTTCCGTCCCCACTGTAAGTCCTCCCTGACAGCACACTTATTAAATTCTACCCGGGCATGCATCCCGAATTTATGGAAACAAGGTGCCAAAAAGAAAGAGCATAAATGTTCAGAATAAAATCCATTTTTATTGTACAAGACACAATTTAGAGCAGCTATCTGCACATAACCACAGGTAATCGCAGTGTACTACCGTATATACTCGAGTATAAGTCGTTCCGAGTATAAGTCGAGGCCCTAATTTACCACAAAAAAAATGGGAAAAACTTATTGACCCGAGTATAAGATGAGGGTGAGAAATGCACAGCTACTGTAAGTGGAAAAGAGGGTCAACAATACCCATTTGCAGCATCACTGTGCCCATTTGCATGTCTCACTGTGCCTATTTGCAGCCATAGGTCCCCTGAACTTCAAACTCAGTAGTTAAGGGTTCCTAGATGCCCCCTAGCTGCAGCCAAAATTTGGGGTCTCTGAACCCAAAGGGTCCCGAAATGACATTGCTGCAGATAGACACAGTTGACCGAATTTGGGGCCCCATATCTCGGGGCCACTTAGTGCTAAGAACCCCAAATTTGGTGTACAAACCCAGTGGAACTAGCACCATAACATGTCTAAAGCTGGGGTTTCTAGCACCAAGTGGCCCCAAGATACAGGGCCCCAAAATTCAGTTCAGAAAATGTCAAGCACTTTTCTGCAGCAGAGAATGACATTTTCTGAACCGGCTTTGGGGCCCCGTATCTCAGGCCACTTGGTGCTAGATATATTATGGTACCAGTTCCACTGGGTTTGCACACCAAATTTGGAGTTCCTATCACCAAGTGGCCCTGAGATATGGGGCCCCACAATCGGTTCAGAAAATGTCAAGCACTTTTCTGCAGCAGAGAATGACATTTTCCGAACCGAATTTGGGGCCCCGTATCTCGGGGCCACTTAGTGCTAGGAACTTCAGCTTTGGATATGTTGTGGGACCAGTTCCACTGGGTTTGCACACCAAATTTGGGGTTACTAGCACCAAGTGGCCCTGAGATTCGGGCCCCAAAGTTGGTTCGGAAAATGAAATTTTTTGCTGCAGAAAAGTGCTTGACTCAAGTATAAGTCGAAGGGGGCACTTTCAGCACAAAAAAATGTGCTGAAAAATTCGACTTTTACTCGAGTATTAATGGTATTTCACCTGCGGATAGCAGCGGCAACGAGGAAAGAAAAAAAGGAAGCACATCAGAAATGGCAAGAATGTTCCACCTCAGCTAAACGCAGCCGCATGTAAACGCACGTAAATGCTGCTAATCGCAATGTACAACTGCAGGTGATCGCTGTGCCTGGAGTCTTGAAATTTCAAAATAACAAAACATGCTTTTAACAGCAGAACAGCCGCCCGTTTGAAAGTGGCCTAATAAACATTTTTGATTGATAACTGGTGTTGTGGAAAATGTTATGAAGATGTATATTAATGTATTGTCATAAGAGTCTCCCAGTGTCTGTTCTCTCGCAGCCCGCTCTAAAGAGCTGACTGGGGCAGACTGACGCTGGTTGAGACCTGTTAGGTAGTGGAAAACTTCCTGTTGTTTGGAGAGAGGTGTTTGCGGAGAGAGGATATGTCCGCCAGTAAAGGGCCCCTGTGCAATGCACAGAACGATCGTCTAGTGGGGGTGTGTTCGCTCTGCAAAGACATTATTGGTTTAGCGGTTGTTACTTGTCACCCCGGTATGCCTGATCAACATATTTGGGGTGTCATGACGTACACCTGCAGATAAGCTCCCATCAGCAGGAACTCTAGTCATCATCATTTGGTTGTTGTATTTTGTTGTGTTGTTAAATCCTTATATGGTCATTCACATCCTGTGTTCATTTCCTGTGAGGTCACAAGCTTTGTAAGAGGTGTTTGGTTGTTGGAAGCCCAACCCTCAAGTTTTGGGACTTCCTGTTGATATGTTAATAAAGGGACTCACAGCTGAGGGCCAGGCAGAGTGATGCTGAGCTGAGAACGTAAGGATGTGTTGATGTCTGTTTTTGTGGGAAATGGGGCACACACCAGAGGATGGCATACGATCAAAAGGTAAGGTGCATTTATATCATTAGACGAAATTGTTATTATTAGAAACAGGAGATTTGGCTGTGTGCTCTGCATATAGCCAAATTTCGCTGTCACTGGCATCTGGCAAGATTATTTTGGGGACCTTGAATATTACCCAAAAAATGATAATTTGGATAGAAAATGGGGGGATGATTGGTATATGGTCTCCTCCTTCGTGGCCCCGTTTAACCATTTTATGCTTTGCCTTCTAGTACAGTTTTTTCATTTTCCCTATTAAATATTCCTTATTTGGGGTAGTACATTACTTTGTTGTTTATTGGATATTTCTTTGATCGTATATATTGTAGCAGGAATATATTTTTCCATCTGGATGGTACTCCCTCATATGGTGCTTTCCCAAATGGATTTCAACGCTCTCATAGAAGGGGAATATATTAAAATCTTTCTGGAGTATTTTGACAGTTATTACATACTTCCCTACCTCCTTCTGCGGTCCACTTTGTGCTCCTTCCCCTTGGCTGGATTGGGGTGTGTGAAGGTGGACCTTCTTCTTGAGGGGACCTGTCCATCACTGCAGGTGACCTGTGAGTGTATGCTCCTTTTGAACATCTTCACACAATTTGTAGTAACAAGATATCAAAAAGTATATATATAAATGAATTTTAAAGTTCACCTTTGTAAAAAAATAAAATAAATGACATCTTTTTTGCAGGTAAAAATTGTGAATTATGTTTTTTAATAGGAGCCTAAAAAGCACTGCACCCATGATCAGCAGATTACAAGTGCAATACAGGACTCCTGTAGACTGTCTGTGTAAGCTGTCTGATCATACCTTGTACAAGCAGGCAGTTACACACAGACAGGAAGAAACAATGGACTACCAATCAACAGTGCCCTGGTAGTTCATTGAGAACTACAAGCCAACAAGCGCAAAGCCTGTCAGGACTTGTAGTTCATTCATTTTTTAATATTGTGACAGCAAGTTTAGGGAGAAGATCCCCAGCTTGCTGTCACTAGAGGCAGTGAGTCAGGGAATGGCTGCAGCTGTGAGAACATGTTACATGTTCCACTCCAAAGATGGGTGGAACATGTAACATTTTCCCAAAGGTAAACTTATCCCTTAATTATGTTCTTCTCTGAACAGTGTCTTTAAACGCTGTGACTTTCTGAGGGAAACATCTCAAGACCACCGTTTAAAGCAAAATTCTTCAATAACACCTTTGAATCTGCTCGCAAATTTAAACAAAGCTTGCTTGTTTTAAATATTGTATTCATTTATATTGTGTCTTGAACAATAAGAATGGATTTTATTGACAACATTTATGTTCTTTTCTTGGCACCTTGAAAGTCCCATATTTTTTGTTTGTTCATGGGAACTTGGTTAACATGTAACAAGTAGCCCAAGGGGTCAGTGCCTAGGTCCACAGAAGTCAACTGACGAATGATTTACTGAACCTCAGACCAAAAGGTCCACAGCTTAGGGCAATGCCAAAATGTGTGTAAAAGAGTGCCTGGATTTGTTTGGCAGCACCAACAAACGTTGCTGACCTGTGGGTATATTATCTGCAGCAAGACTGGGACACAATACCATTGGGAGAGAAGTTTGAAACCCTGCTACTGAAAACAGTTCACAATGGAGGATTTTTTGGGCAAAGCAAAGGACCTGTTCTTTAGAGAGAGTAACTTGAAGATTCGATACCCACCTACGTATATATGTAGGAGCAAATTCCTCAGGTGGAGCATTGAGAAGTTTGTATAAGAGGGAAAGGAGATGGGGTGTGAACCCAGCAACTGCACAGTTTTTCAAATGCAGATAAGGGTCTGGTAAAGGGGTTGCAGTCTGGAATTGAGGTTGAAAAAACCTCTCAGTTGGACTATTGCCCATAGATCTAACAGCAGTTGAGACAGGGAATGCAGATCTTGTTGAAGCATCCACCTGTTGTCTTTCACAAAACGGTTCGACCACAGCTGTAGGAGATGTTCAGTCTCCATACCATGATGAAATTCTGGATTATTAAGCAATGGTATCGACGGAGAGGGGTGCAGGTAGATTGCAGGTAAGTGAAATGTTCGGCGAATGACCTCAATAATGGCTCCAATCATTGGTGCAATTTCAGGTTTCTATCGTGTTGGATTGGTGTCCAGGGAAGAGAGGATAAAGCAACCAGGGATGAGATCTTGCTCAATCTGTACCCACAATTTAGTTACAGGGTTACAACTTAAATATATGTTTAATAAATGGTATTACACTTTTCAGGGTTTCTTTTGATGTTTATTCCTTGGTGGTGGAGCAGTGCACTAAAAGCCCATGGCACTTTTGAGATTGGTGGATCGACATGCTTTCTCCAATAGATGATTTAATTGTACGGGAAGAGTGAACTTCACAGTAAACTTTGTTTATGGACACTTGTTTTGCACTTAAAAATATTTTTTTGCACTTTATAAAAGGTTCTTTTTTCTATGTGCTATATGATCACGATTTGCATAGTGCTTTATGATGATGTTTATTATAAGATTACAATACACACAGCTTTTTACATCTGATAATTGGTTGCAACATAGGAAATCCGTAAATGTCTATGTAGGTAGAACACTTACAGCCCTGGCCAAAAGTTTTGAGAATGACACAAATATTAATATTCACAAAGTCTGCTGTCTCAGTTTTTATTATGGCAATTTGCATATACTCCAGAATGTTATGAAGAGTGATCAGATAAATTGCAATTAATTGCAAAGTCCCTCTTTGCCATGGAAGTGAATCCCCCCCCCCAAAAAAAGGAAAAAATTTCCACAAAATTTCAGTCCTGCCACAAAAAAAAACGAGCTGACATCATGTCTGTGATTCTCTCATTAACACGGGTGTCAGTGTTGACAAGGACAAGGCTAGAAATCACTCTGTAATGCTGATTAAGTTAGAATAGCAGACTGAAAGCTTTAAAAGGAGGGTGGTTCTTGAAATCCTTGCTCTTCCTCTGTTATCGATAGTTACCTGCAAGGAAACACATGCAGTTCTCATTACTTTGCACAAAAGGGGATTCATAGGCAAGGGTATTCCTGCTACTAAGATTGCACCTAAAGCAACCATTTATCGGATCATCAAGAACTTCAGGGAGAGAGGTTTAATTGTTGTGAAGAAGGATTCAGGGAACCCAAGAAAGTCCAGCAAGCTCCAAGACCATCTCCTACAATTGATTCAGCTGAGGGATTGGGGCACCACCAGTGCAGAGCTTGCTCAGGAATGGCAGCAGGCAGGTGTGAGTTTATCTGAACACACAGTGAGGCGTAGACTTTTGGAGGATGGCCTGGTGTCAAGAAGGGAAGTAAAGATATAGAGAAAAACGCCACGCTCAGGATAGCAACAATATTATACCAATATTATAACAGGTTGCAGCCTCCCCTAATCAGTCCCTGAGATGGAACTGAAGAAAGTAATGATGTGCAGGTGTGGGGTTTATTGGCGCTACCTACTGGCTAACGTATAAGGATAAATATAGTGGCAATGTGCATACCAGTGGTGACTGCATGTACGGGAGGGTTAGTTGCCCTGATAATGCAGGCTCCGTGCATCCATACCAATGTGTGCAAGAAGTTCTATAGGGCCACAGATACCACATGCGGACTACAAGAAGAGATACCAGGAATTACCCCAGGCTATTTATACATGCCCATTACCCCTGCAGGGGTGCAGGGAGTTGGTGAGTAGGGACCCATCAGGGGGAGCACAAGAACTTGATTCTTTGAACACAAGAGTCACTTGAGCACTTTGGACTTTTTTATATTTGCTGATTAATTTGGAACTTCACTAATTACTAAGGGAAGCAAAGAAGCACTTCTCTCCAGGAAAAGACTAATATGCTGCACAAGGTACAGTGATTGGACTGCTTAGGACTAGGGTAAAGTCATTTTCTCTGATGAATCTCTGAGGAAGTCACGCAACTAGTGGTGCAACACGTTGGGTGGAGCCTGTGATGTCACTTCCGGTGTCTACAGTGCACGGAAGTGCGGTGAGGAGGCAATTGTTTTTTCTCCATACTTTTACTACGGTTCTTACTGAATTTTAATGTAAGCAGCTATTGAATAAACGTTCTGAATTTTACTGCCAATATTGCTCTATGGTTATTTTTGCTCTCTCTAAGTGATTGTCGATCAAATGGCAAGGAACCAGAGCGTTTTGGAGATGTGCAGCGTGTTCCACGCTAGGTTCCCTAGCAGCTACCTTTTTGGGAGTTAAAGCTTTGTTTGACCTCACGGTCATTCCTTGAGGTGAGCGGCCATTTCATCTATAGGTGGCGGTGGTTGCTAATTTTCACCTTTTGTTTCACTGGATGTGTTTCACCTTTAATCAAGATATGAATTGGGCAGTTGTTTATATATCATTGTTTGCACTTGGACTTATTATTTTCATTCTTTTCTGGAATTATTATACATTTTTGAAATTCATGTTTTGTTTTTCACTCTTGATTATATTCATATAGCTAATTGAGCAAACGGACCATTTTCACGTATATCAGTATTCATGTTAGTGTTGGAGTGCACTTACCAATGGTTGCAGCTGTTCGTTTCTTTTTTGTTTCACTTGTTTTATTGTTAGCACATTATTTGAGTTTTACACATAGCAGCACACAAGTATACCAATATTCACTGAAATAATAACTATTAAATTATAGGTATTGGAATTTCTTTTCAAATTTGGCTGTTAGTAAACATAACGAATACGAATTTATCCAAAGTTACTAATTATCCAAAATAATGAATGCCGTATCTAAACGAATGAAACATAATGAATTAATAATAATAGATAACAATAATAAAAACGTTATTTATTCTTAATTCATTCCGTTTTATTTGTTTAGATGCGGCATTCGTTATTTCATATAATTCATAACTTCGGATAATATCGTATTTGTTATGTTCACTAACAGCCAAATTTGAAAGGAAATTCCAATACCTATAATTTAATAGTTACCGTAGTTATCATTAGTTGATTAGTAATTCTTTCAAATTTTTTTTTCTTATTTTTGAATTTACAAATTTTCGAATTGCAATCATAACGAATGACCCAAAAAAAAACAAAAAAACAAATGAAACGAAAACGAGCACATTTTTCGGCAGTGCACATGTATAACAAAAACATCCTCAGAGAGCATCTTCTCCCAACCATCCAAGAACAGTGTGGTGACAAGCAATGCCTTTTCCAGCACGATGGAGCCCCTAAGGCAAAAGTGATAACCACGTGACCTGGGGAACAAAAAATTTAAATTTTGGGCCCATGACCAGGAAACTCCTCAGACCTTTTGAGGACTTCTGTTCAATCCTCATGTGGTGGATGAACACAAAGAAACTCCCACAAATTTTAATAAACTCCAAGCATTGATTATGCAAAAATGGGCTGCCATCAGTCAGGATGTGGCCAAGAAGTTGATTGACAGCATTCCAGGGCGAACTGCAGAGGTCTTGAAAAAGAAGGGTCAACACTGCAAATATTGACTCTTTGCATAAACTTAATATAATTGACAATTGTCAATAAAAGCCTTTGACACTTATGAAATGCTTGTAATTATACTTCAGTATACCATAATAACATCTGACAAATAGATCTAAAAAATTGAAGCAGAAAACTTTGTGAAAATTAATATTTGTGTCATTCTCAAAACTTTTAGCCTGGGGCTGTATATTATAAGTGCTATAAGTTATATTATTTTGGAGCATTGGAGTCTGTTGCTCATTGTTACATAGTTGGTAAGGTTGAATAAGGACAACAGTCCATCCAGTTCAATCTTTGTAGAGGTGTGTGTGTGTGTGTGTGTGTGTGTGTGTGTGTGTGTGTAGAGAAATCATTTCCCATATCCCCGAATATTGTTTTCGCTAAGATGCACGCCAAGAGTCTTTTAAAACTATCCTTCCTGCCAACACCACTGATTGTAGAAGAGAGTTCCACATCCTAACCTAACGTGACCAAATTTTTAAAATGAAATCCGGGGACATTTTTTTTTTTTTTACTAGTAATAGCGGGAATCAGCGACTCCCTGCCCATCGTCGCCGCTGCCCGCCTCACAGCCTGTCAGGTCTTACTCTCTGGGCCCCGGCTACTCCAGGTGGAGAGCGGAGGAAGATCACTCCACCAGGGAAGGCAAGGAGATAAACAGGCAGGCAGCTGGCCGGGACTTGAGCCAAGGCAGAAGAACATGCGAGTGGATATGAATGGACATGCACCCCGAAACTGAAGAAATATTCCCTCCACTCCGACCAGCACATGATCATCAGAAAGGGGCACAGATAATGGAAAAGAATACACCCCCTAAGCTAGAAGGAGCGGCGGAGCGGGGATATGTTTCACAATCTTTTTTTAAATTCTGCACTGATTGTCTTTAAAATTGCCCCAGCCCCTGTTCAAATCCAATCCAGGGACAAAACCGGGGACAGACTTGGTCTGGGGACAGTGTCCTCAATCCAGGGACTGTCCCCAGAAACCGGGGATGTCTGGTCACCCTATCCTAACCGCCCTGACAGTGAAAAATGCAGCTTAAAGAGGAACTGCAGTCTGCTCACATAATTTGTAATAAAAACATCTTTGCCATTCTGAAGCTTCCCTCCAACCACTTTGCATATTATTTTATATATACTGTGATTCTGTACTTGCCAAATATGCTGCAGAAATCTCCCTCCACTGAGTCTGGGTGCAACCATTTTAACTGTGGGCAGCTGAAGCCACTGCCTGTTCACTTCCTGGATTTCTGTGCTGCTGGGTACTCAATATGCACTTTCTAGTCTTGTGCCTGTGTTCCGTCAGATTAGGTGACCCGTCAGAATGTGACGTGTCTTCGCTGCCATCTTGCTACACCCCGCAACCCGTCCACAGTAAGGATACAGTGAGAAGAGGGCAAGTGGACATATTGTTATACCACCCAGAGTTTTGCATTTTACACTTATTTATAACAGTAAAATGAGGTTATATAGTGAGATACAGTACTTAGAACTCTGCCTGAATGTTTAGATGTTCAATTTTAAAAGCAGCCAACTTCTGTCAGATTGGTAAACCTGTGAGATCAGCAGGCTTGCCGCTGCTTTTAAAATTCAATATCTAAACAGTCAGACGGAGTTCTTTTTTTTACAACCAGGAGTGCTTTATTGTAGAATCCATATTTACAATAATATGTAATCACATTTTGTTACATAAAAAGAAAAATAGTATATTAAGTACATGTTTGTCAGGAATTCACACAAAGTATATACCATGAACCAATGTCAAGAGAAGAGGGTATCCGAAACCACAGACGTTATCAAATACAGTATATTCATTATTCCCTGTTCAGGGGTTATATATTTGAATATTATAGTATTAAGGGGAGGAGAGAACAGGAAAGGAGACAGGAAAGGGGAGAAGTCAGTGGGGGACACAGCCGGGGGCGGGGGGGGGGGATTATGAGGGGAGGAGAGGGAAGACAGCGGGAGCCATAAACACCGGAAGGAAGCAAAGGTCATTCAGTCCATCCTCCACTCCACTGACCATGTCTCCTTGTCTAAACAGATGTCCATGTTGACCAAACTTTGTCGAATTTCCATGGGCATCCCCTGTTAATGTACGTCAGTTTATATAGTGGCAGAGCAGCATTTACTTTATTTTCCCATGTAGCTACATCGGGGGGGATAGAGGAGGTCCATTTACACAGTATCTCCTTCTTAGCATAATAGAGCAGATATGAAATTAACAATTTACTGTGATGTGATCTCTGATCGTCATCATGTATACCCAGTAAGGCTAATTCAGGTGTCACGGGAACATTCAAGTCCAAGCGGACGTTTAAGTGATCAAATACTCCCTCCCAAAATTTTGACAGCCTAGGACAATCCCAGAACATGTGTAAATATGATCCTGGATGTATCAAACACCTGGGGCATTTTGGATCTCTATTTGGATAAATTCTAGACATACGAACCGGGGTAAAATAAACCCTATGAAGGAATTTTGTCTGTATAAGTTTATCTCCTGCAGCTATGACCAGCTTAGGTCCCTGTTCAAGACTATCTTCCCAATCCTCTCTTTCCAACAATGGGATATCAACCTTCCACTGTTCCCATAGTTTATCCATCTTTGCATTGTTAATTGGAAGCAGAATACCATACAATGCCGAAAGTGGCTTTGCTAGGTCTTCACAGGACAGTAGATTCTCCACGGGATCCAATTTCAGAGTAGGCTGCGTCCGAAACTGGGCCCTGGCCGCATGCCTCAGCTGAACATAGCGGAAGAACATCCACCCAGGCAGCTCATATCTCCTTGCTAGTTGCGAAAATGACATCAGTACACCAGTGGGCATGATATCCCCTAGTGTCTTAATGCCAAATCTTGCCCACACCTGGGGGTCTGGTATTGATCTAAAATGAGGTAGGTTGGGATTCCCCCAGAGAGGCTGAACCGGTGACCACTGACCCGCTATGAGAAATCGACGTCTAGCTGCAACCCATACCTTTAACGTTGCCTTGGTTGAGGCGGGGAGGTTTTTATATGCTCCCATTCCTCTATATGCCAAATTTTGCAGTTCCCGAAGAGAGCCTAGCCAGGCTGCCTCCACACAAACCGCAGCGTTGGATTTGTTCGCCGCAAACCACCAGTATACGGTGACCAACATGGCCGCCCAGTAATACACCCGGAAGTCCGGGAGGGCCAGTCCCCCCAGTTGTGTCGGTGCGCGGAGTGTGGTTTTTGCCAGTCTAGGTATGGAGCCGTTCCATATAAAAGCGGTGATGCATTTATCAATTTCTTGAAAAAAGCTCTGTGGTATCCAAATCGGACTGTTCCGGAAAAAATAATTAAACTTAGGTAGAATAATCATTTTGAGGATACTTATGCGGCCTAATAAATTCAATGGGAGTCCAGACCAAGACTGACATTTCTCCCTTAGGAGTTTAAGCAACGGGTGCAGGTTCAGTGCATAATACTGGGCAGTATCCCTAGCCACCTTAACCCCAAGATACTTGAACTCTCTAACCCATTGTAGTGGTGTGTGATTGTGGGGACCTTGGGACTGTACATCCAATGGAAAAAGGACTGATTTGTTCCAATTAATTCGGATGCCTGATAACGCTCCAAATCTATCAAATAACACCAGAGCGGCAGACAACGAAGGTCCAGGATCATTTAGATAGAGTAGCGCGTCATCCGCATATAAGGATATTTTCTCTTCTAAGTTACCAATCCGAATTCCCTTAATTTCTTGTGATTCACGAATTAAAATCGCTAATGGTTCCAGGGCCAGGGCAAATAAACTAGGGGATAGGGGGCATCCCTGACGGGTACCCCTGTGTAAAGAGAAAGCGTCCGACACTCGGTCATTAGTGCGTACTCTAGCTTTGGGAGATCTGTAGAGTAATTGCAACCAGCGTATAAATCTGGGTCCAAACCCAAAGTGTTGCAACACTCCCCAGAGGTACAACCACTCTACAGAATCGAACGCCTTTTCGGCGTCTAAAGAGGCAACCACCCGAGATCCCACAGTACCATGAACGAACGAAAGGTTTAGAAAAAGGCGTCTAAGATTTATGTCGGTACCTTTGCCCGGCATAAACCCTGTTTGGTCGGCATGGACCAGGGTGGAAATAACCGACGACAGTCGATTAGCTAGAATTTTTGCTAGAATTTTTGCGTCGACATTGAGTAAAGATATTGGCCTAAAGGATGCACATTCCTGCGGGTCCTTACCAGGTTTGGGTATTAAAACTATAATAGCTTCCGCCATAGACTCTGGGAGAGCACCTGTCTGATCCAGTCTAGAAAAGAGGGACTTCAATCTAGGGGCAAGCACTTCTACGTGTTGTGCATAGAACTCTGTGGGAAGTCCGTCCGCACCCGGAGTTTTTCCGCACTGCAGATTACCAATCGCAGTTTGGACCTCCTCCAGGGAGAAATCCCCCTCTAATAAATTTTTATTTTCCTCTGAGAGAGACGGGAAAGGAATTGCATCTAAATATTCCTGTAATTCCACTGGCGTACACTGGGCTCTAGAAGTGTATACTTCCCTGAAAAACTTCAGGAATTCAGCATTTATTTCCTCAGGTGATGACAGTAATTGTCCATCGGTGCGCCTAATATTAGCTATGTGGGTGGAGGCCGTACGATTCCTTGCTAGCCAAGCCAACAGACGCCCATTTTTATTTCCATGCTCAAATATTTTTTGCTTGGTATATAACATAGATTTTTTGGTCTGTTCTACATTATGCAAAGATAATTCACGTAGGGAGCTCTGCCATAAATAATAATTGTTGTCATTGGGGGATTGAATATAGTTTGACTCACATCTAGCGGCCTTTTCCTCCAGTACCTCCTGAGTCCTGGAGGCCTCTTTTTGCAAGGAGGATATACGGGCAATATAATCCCCCCTTATTTTGGACTTGAAAGTATCCCATAACACATTGGCATCAGCAGAATCACCGTTTTCATTCCAGAAGTTGCAAATATTTTCTGTCATTGTCTCCTGGACTCTATCATCCTTGGCCCAGAATCCGGACAGGCGCCACAACCTAAACCCGGGATATTTAAGTAGTGAGATCCTGAGGTGGACAGGGGCATGATCCGATATGCCACGGGGTAGGTGCTCCACTGCCCCCACCCACCGCAAGGCCCCGGATGAAGCATATATGAGGTCTATACGTGAGAGTGCTCGGTAGGAGGCCGAGTGACATGTATATTCTCTTTTATTTGGGTGGAAGTGACGCCACACATCCGTAAGATCAAATGTGTCAGCCCATCCCCCCAATGCCGTCACATTACGGGTCACCACGTGCAGCCTGTCCAGATCCTGTGATGGGACCATGTTAAAATCACCAAAAATAAGGACTTCAGGCACATTAAATTTCATTACTAAGTGCATAATATCATTTAGCAATTGTGCATCAGCTGGAGGTGGGAGATATAGGCCTACCAGTACCAATCCTCTATCATAAAGTGAAGTATTAATAATCACATATCTGCCCTCCGGGTCAATCTTAACATCTAGAATCTGTAGAGGTAGGGACCTGCGGATCAAAATGCTCACACCCCTGGCATAATTTGAATAGGTGGAATGGTGGTGAGCTCCCACCCATGATCTCCGGAGTCCTAGGACACGTCTGCCTATCAAGTGGTTCTCCTGAAGTATACAAATATGTGGATTATACCTTTGTAAGTATTTAAACACCAGTGACCTCTTTGTGGCTGAGTTTAGACCCCGGACATTCCAGGAAACAATAGATATTTCAGCCATCATTTCCCATTCTCAGTTGTATAAGCAGGATCCGCACGTCCCCCCCCACCCCACCCCAGCCCCCCAGATACAGACATTTCATCCATAATATTATCCCCCTTGAGCCTAAAGAGGCATCACATGAATTGGTTACATGTACAGGTATGCGTATGTCAATAACATTCCAGTTACAATCAAGCCACTCCTTTATAAAACTTGCAATTGCTGCAACTTCAAAAATCTGCAACGGCAGATAACTCCCCCCCCCTCCCCACATCCCCCTCCGGAACCGAGGATGCTTCACACCCTGAACCCCCAACATCTATTTGTAAAAGAGGGCGAGCACTTGTAACGTGAAGTGTTACCTAATAAGGCACCAGAGTTGCTGGTTATTATGCATAGCTTATCTCCTGGGAGCCCCCAGGGGTACTTATCTTAGTTGCAAAATGATCTCTATAAAACAGGAACATAAAGAGAAAAATGAAAGAAAAAGTGGGATTTGTGTACATTAACACTGTACTTCAGTTCTATCAAGGCAAGCTATTCCTCGATACGCAGGGATATCTGTTGTCCACAGTATCAGCGTAGTTAAGATCTCCCGGATCATATCTACCAACGTAGGTAGCCAGTGGGTTGTCACGTGCACTATAACTGGAATCAGAGTGGTTCAGTTCCCTGGTTGCAGTGCCTCCGTTTGACCTAATCATTGGTGGTTGAGGATAGTTTTCTCCGGATAGCCGATATTCCCCTCACCAGGGGGTCAAACACCCCAAGTCAATACAGCATCGGTGTAAAACCAAATAGATCTTCTGTAAAGTTATAGACTCGGGAGGTGTTATAGTTTGTGTGCATGTGTGCCCAGCTGGCTCAGAGTTTGAGCTTTGCAGAGCACGGGCAAAGAATGTGAACATGTAACGGCATCACAAGGTACATTAGACACTGTCCACCGCTCCAATTCCATATAACATGTTTCATCTTCTAAACAGCATTGTGGGGCTGTAGCCAGTAACCGGTAATCATCAAGTACAGGGGTGGTCCCACTGTTACCCCCACACAGCACATTGCACAGTAGACTTCAGCATCGCAGCTATTATATATCAAAGTCTGAGTCTCATTCCATATAAAAGACACAATAGTTAGCCTGCTTCAAGGACTGAAAGAAGTAAAAGTACCACAATTATATCATTAGTTGTTCGATCGTGCAGTAGTGTGTTTGAACTTACATTTAACGTTGTGGAGGTAGAGAGTCCAACCATGCGGCAGCGTCACGAGGCGCGGTAAAGAATTTTACTGTTTCCCCATCTTGCACCCTCAGCTTAGCTGGGAAAAGGATGCTATACTTGATATTTCTCGCCCGTAATCCCGCTTTGATTTGGTCAAAGGACCGGCGTAACTTTTGGGTTTCCAAAGAAAAGTCGGGGAAAAACATCAAGGTGGCATTTTGGTATTTCAACTCACCGGCTCTGCGGGCTGCACGGAGTATTTCATCCCGGTCTCTGAAATTGAGAACCCGAAAGATCAGAGTGCGGGGGTTAGATCCCGGTGGTCCGGGTACTGGAGGAATCCTGTGGGCGCGCTCCACCGTAAAGTATGGCGAGAACTGGGCCGTCGGCAGTATTTCTCTTAGTATCCCCTCCAGAAAGGTCGTAGGGTTCTTTCCCTCCGTACCCTCCGGCATACCCACGAGGCGGAGGTTGTTCCTCCTATTCCTGTTCTCGGCGTCGTCGAGCTTAAATTCCAGCGCCCTGACCTTCGTTTGTAAGGTGCGGATCGAGGCTGTGTGCTCCGTCACCGTATCCTCCGTCAGCCCCACACGTTGCTCCGCTTCCGACACCCGAGCACGGAGCTTGTCAAAGTCCTGCCTAATGAGGCTGACATCAAGTTGGACGGCCTCAATTTTGTTGGTCAGGGCTGTTTGACATGATGCTATTGCAGCCATCACCTCTTGGAAGCCGAGTCTCTGCGCGTCAGAGTGCTCCTCCATGTCTGTTTGGGACGCCATGTTCCTTGCGCGGCCAGGAGAGGCCTGCACGTGGGGAGTCTCCTGTGGGACTGTTTTTCCCACTTCCTTCTGTCTCCACTCTCAGCGGGTCCAGGGCCGGAGATACAAGAGAGGCTGACCTCGTCACTTCAGACTCCAACCAGGTACGTGACAATACCACTAAGGGAGGTGTATGCTACGTGCGTGGGTGTTAGCGGTACTGGCACTAATGCGAAGCTTCTTTCCCTTATATCTTGTCCTGTATGGCATCCGGAGTTGTTCTATCCACTTATAGTGGACAAAACCCACCAGGAAAAAGGATTTGTAACGGATCTCCAGCAGAGCTCTGAAACCTGCTTCCTCTCAGGTTGCCATCTTGGCCACGCCCCCCGTCAGACGGAGTTCTAATTACTGTATTTCACTATATAACCTCAGTTTACAGATAAAAAAAGTTTAAATGCAAAACTACGGTGAGTGAAACAAGATGTCCGCTTGCCCCTTCCCACTCTATCCTTACTGCAGGCGAGGGCGGGGTGTAACA
Source organism: Lithobates clamitans (assembly GCA_037952925.1). Taxonomy (NCBI): domain Eukaryota; kingdom Metazoa; phylum Chordata; class Amphibia; order Anura; family Ranidae; genus Lithobates; species Lithobates clamitans. Next base: position 1,801,043 of record JBBGZY010000766.1, read on the forward strand.
AGATGGCGGCGATGGAACGTCACTTCCGTTACGAAATCTGACGGGTCGTCTAATCTGACAGAACACCTGTGCAGTAAGCAAACTGTGGTGCACATTGTTATTTATAAGTTGCCATAGGAATGACAGCTTCTGTGGAAGTTCATGCCCTGTTATTGCAAAGTATCAACTGCATGGAACACAGAAAAAGCCGAGGAAAGTGTACATACTATGCTCATTCAAACAATAAAGCAACAAACAAAAGTATTTTATATTTTGCCATGATGTACTGTATTTCTCATCCAAACTGCAAACACTGAGTAGACAAACCTCATCTGCAGCCGAGTCCTGTAACATCTTTTCATTAGGGATGAGCCGAACACCCCCAGTTCGGTTCGCACCAGAACCTGCGAACGGACCAAAAGTTTGCGCGAACTTTAGAGCCCCATTAAAGTCTATGGAACTCGAACGTTCAAAATCAAAAGTGCTAATTTTAAAGGCTAATATGCAAGTTATTGTCTTAAAAAGGGTTTGGGTACGGATCACTCCCCTAACGATGCACCTCCCGCTGGCGGGGGGCGTATCGGGCCTCCCCCCCACTGCCCGGGGCAGTCGGCATCGTTAGGGGAGTGATCCGTGCTGGGGGGGAAGCATTCATTCATGGCCACCCCCTTGCGATTGCTCCCAACGAATGACAATCTTCCTCTGCTGCTGTAATGTAAACAGCGGCAGAGGAAGTGATGTCATCTCTCCTCGTGTCGGTCTTTTCATTTCGGCGCCAAGGAGAGAAGACATCCAAGTAAGTCTGCATAACACTACATGTACAGTAGAACACTCTAGGCACACTTTTCACCCCCCATCACCCCCAGATCACCCCCTGTACCCCCTGTCACAGTGACACCAATAGCAGTTTTTTTTTTCTGATTATTGCATTGGTGTCATTTTGTGACAGTTATAAGTGGTAGGGCAGTTAGTGTTAGGCCCCTTAGGTCTAAGGTACCCCCCTAACCCCCCTAATAAAGTTTTAACCCCTTGATCACCCCCCGTCGCCAGTGTCACTAAGCGATCATTTTTCTGATCGCTGTATTAGTGTCACAGGTGACGCTAGTTAGGGAGGTAAGTATTTAGGTTCGCCGTTAGCATTTTATAGCATCAGGGACCCCCATATACTACCTAGTAAAGGTTTTAACCCCCTGATTGCCCCCTAGTTAACCCTTTCACCAGTGATCACCGTATAACTGTTACGGGTGACGCTGGTTAAACTAGTTTGTTTTTTATAGTTTCAGGGCACCCGCCGTTTATTACCTAATAAAGGTTTAACCCCCTGATCGCCCGGCGGTGATATAAGTTACGTTTTATGGTCAGATAGGGTTTGCGTCACCCCAGGCAGCGTCAGGTTAGTGCCAGTACCGCTAACACCCACGCACGTAGCATACACCTCCCTTAGTGGTATTGTCACGTACCTGGTTGGAGTCTGAAGTGACGAGGTCAGCCTCTCTTGTATCTCCGGCCCTGGACCCGCTGAGAGTGGAGACAGAAGGAACCAAGGGACTGGAGGAACACGAGTGCCTGCAGATGTAGCCCTGGAGGCCTGAAGCAGGAGATGCGACTCTTGGAAGACAGGAAGTCGCAGCAAGTCGCTGGAATGAAGATGCAGATACTCGGGTTGCAGAGAAGAGCCAAACATCAGACAGGAGCATAGTCACATGGATAGCCGGGTTCAGTAGCAGGCGGGCAGTGAGGTACCAAGTCATCAGGCAGGAGCAGGGTCAAATAGGAGGCCGGGATCAGGAACCGATAACCAGAAGAATAGGAGAGTCCAGCAGCAAGGTCGGGGATAGCCAAGGTTCAGCAACTAATACTAGGAACAACTGAAGATCTGTCAGCAACCATCAGGAGTCAGTGCGCCGCTTAAATAGGCCATTTGGCGCCAAAGGGCAGTGAGGGGCACTCTTCTGCGGGCGCGCACACTGCTCCGCGCACGCGCATTGGCACATCTGCGATCGGCAGAATTCTGTATGCACGCGCGCATGCGCGAGCGTGCCCGGAGCGCAATGGCAGCTTTCTTACTTTGCCCCCTCCTTATGGGCAGCCTCCGGATGCCCCTCAGGGGCTTCTTTTCCGGGTGATGCTGGTAAAAGGCCCGTATCTTTTGCGGGGCATGAACATTAGCAGCTGGTTCCCAAGAATTGTCCTCCGGGCCATACCCCTTCCATTTGATCAAGAATTGTGTTTGGTCCCTCTTGGTTCTACAATCCAGCACAGCTTCAACTTCATACTCCTCGTTTCCTTCAACAAGCAGTGGAGGAGGGCTTTCCAGATCCCGGTTGGGAAAGGGGTTAGGCACTGTAATTTTAGTAGGGAGATATGGAATACCGGATGAATTTTCAGATTCTTCAGTAGCACTAATTCAAAGGCCACAGGGTTGATTTTTCTTTTAACTGGAAAAGGCCCCAAATATTTTGGACCGAGTTTCTTGGAGGGACATCTGAGTTTCAGATTTGCAGTAGATAACCAGACCTTGTCTCCCGGTTCCAAATTCAAGTTGCCCCTCTTCTTTTTGTCAAAGAATTTTTTGTTGCTTGCCTGCGCTTTAGAGATGGTATCCTGGAGTAATTTGTTGTTAATGTTGAAAAAGTTCAATCTGTCTTGCACTGCGGGTCTGGAAGACTCTGTAGTAAACTCTGGCAGGAAGGAAGGGAGATATCCATAATTGGCAAAGAAAGGTGATTGTTGGGTGGCAGAGTGAATGGAGTTATTATAAGCAAATTCTGCCAGTGGGAGAAGAGGTGACCAGTCATCTTGAGAGAAAGAGGTGAAACAACGCAAATATTGTTCCAAGGTCTGCTTAGTTCTCTCCGTCTGTCCATTTGTCTGAGGATGGTAAGCAGTGGACAGACAGAGTTCAATGTTCAAGGCTTCACACAGGGACCTCCAAAATCTGGAGGTGAATTGCACCCCCCGGTCAGAGACGATATTGTCAGGAACACCGTGCAGTCTTACAATTTCCTTAATAAATGTGGAGGCAGTCTCAGCAGCAGAAGGGGTGCCTTGCAGGGGTACAAAATGTGCCATCTTGGTCAGACGATCAACAACAACAAATATAGAGGTAAAGTTCTCAGACGGGGGAAGCTCCACAATAACATCCATAGATATCATGCTCCACAGTTTCTTTGGCACAGGAAGACATTCCAGTAGACCCCAAGTTTTGGCTCAATTGGTTTTGCAGCGTAGGCATGTCACACAGGATTTCACATATTCGCTACAATCTTGTATCAGGTCAGGCCACCAGAAGGAACGGGAAATTAGGTCTATACTCTTATGGATGCCAAAATGGCCCACCAAGGGGTGGTCATGGCACCGTTTAAGAACAGAGACTCTGAGCTGTTCCGGGACAAAGATCTGTTCCTTGTAAAAATAGAGCCCGTCCTTTAACTGAAGAGGTAAATCTTGGGAAGGGGGATGCTCCCTCACAATTGACTTTATTTCTGACATCAGGTCTGATTGAAGAAGGAGGAAGTTCTTGGCTGGCAGGATAGTGTCTGGCTCCGAGGTTCGGACTGGATCATGGAACATGCGTGACAGCGTGTCAGGTTTGCCATTCTTAGAACCCGGACGGAAGGTGATGTGGAATATGAAACGAGAGAAAAACAACACCCATCTTGCCTGCCGGGGTCTCAGTCTCTTGGCAGTTCGTAAATATTCTAAGTTTTTGTGATTGGTAAAGATGAGGATAGGGTGAGAGGCTCCCTCCAACAAGTAACGCCACTCCTCAAGTGCAGCCTTAATGGCCAACAATTCCTGGTCTCCCACATCATAGTTCCTCTCAGAAGAATTCAGTTTCTTGGAGAAAAAGGCCACGGGATACAGTAGAGATTTAGGGCCCTGTCGCTGGGATAGAATAGCTCCCACAGCGTTCTCAGAGGCGTCTACCTCCAAAACATAGGCCAAGGATGGGTCGGGGTGCTTCAGAATGGGAGCCGACGTGAACAAGATCTTCAATTTTTTAAAGGAGGCTTGAGCTTCAGGGCCCCATTGGAAGGGAACATGCTGTTTGGTTAGTTGGGTAATAAGGGAAATGATGCCAGAAAAGTCTTTAATGAATTTCCTATAAAAATTAGCAAATCCCACGAACCTTTGTACAGCCTTTCTGTCTGTAGGGGCTGGCCATTCCAGGACTGCAGCAACCTTCTGAGGATCCATAGAAATGCCACCAGCGGAGATAACAAGCCCAAGAAACTGTATAGACTGTCTTTCGAACTCACACTTCTCTGCTTTGGCGGAGGTGGTGTTAACGGAGTCTACTCGAGACCTTCTTCACATGGGTGCGATGTAATTCAACCGTATCAGAGAATATAACACTTCTGCTCTTGCACTTCAGCGATTTGCACAAAGCAAACTATAAAAGACTGCAGGTGACCCCTTTTCCTAATTTTATCATCTTCCTCTCTGAAACATGCACTCTTTACCTCTCCTCCTTTTCACAATTGCTGCCTCTCTCCTCAAACTCTCTTTTCTACATCCCTCTGCTCCACCCCACAACCTGTACATATCACCCTCACTTCTCCCCTCCCCCTATTACTGCACTCATCACCTCTTTCTAACTCTAAGCCCACTTGCTAACATACCCCCCAGGATACTGAAGCATGTCCCCTCATACAAATCATATTCTCATATTACCTCCCTCACTCTTCTACTTCTCCTAATCGCTGGAGATATTTCCCCAAACCCTGGGCCCACTTTATTTAACTGTGCCCAACACACCCATCACCATCACCCTACACCCTCTGGCAGTAGTCGCAATCTACACAATCTAGTCTCCATTCCTCTTCTTGCCAACACCAGCCTCACTCTCTCCTGCGCCCTCTGGAACGCCCGCTCTGTCTGCAACAAACTCACTGCTGTTCATGACCTCTTTGTCACTAATTCCTTTAATCTACTTGCTCTCACAGAAACCTGGCTCCACGAATATGACACCCCTTCTCCTGCTTCCCTCTCCCAGGGTGGCCTTCACTGGACTCACTCCCCCAGGCCTAATGGACGCAAGGGAGGTGGAGTGGGATTCCTCCTATCCCCCCAGAGCACCTTCCAGGTTATTCACCCTCCTCCCTCTTTTTCACTCTCATCATTCGAAGCCCACTGTATACGTCTATTCTCTCCCACTTCCCTAAGAATTCCTGTGATCTACCGGCCCCCTGGACCATTATCGACTTTCCTTGATGAGTTTTCTGCCTGGCTACCCTACTTTCTCTCTTCGGAAATTCCCACAATCCTTCTCGGTGATTTCAACATCCCTGCTAATACAAACATTCCTGCTACTTCTAAACTTCTTAGTCTAACCTCTTCATTTGACCTGAAGCAATGGGTACAGGCTTCTACTCACTCTGATGGCAACACCCTTGACCTTGTATTCTCCTACCTATGCACTCCATGCAACTTCTCAAACAATCCTTTTCCTCTCTCCGACCACCACCTTATTAGTTTCTCTCTCCCCCTGTCTTCCACCACCTTTCCCTCCAATCGCCTAACCGTCACCCGTAGAAACTTTCGCAACTTCAACTCCTCTCTTCTCTACTCTGCTACCGACCATCTCTATGACAAAATCTCCCCCCTGTCCTGCCCCAACCAAGCCATATCCATCTACAATAAATCTCTGTCCTCCACCCTGGACAAGCTCGCTCCCCTCACTACACGCAGAATCAGGCCTCGACCCCTACAACCCTGGCAAACAGATGACACTAAAATTCTCAAAAAACGTAGTCGTGCTCTTGAGCGTCTGTGGCACAAGACTAAGTCTCTCAAAGACTTCAACCAATACAAATCTGCCCTCCAAAAATACTATTCTTTCCTCCACACTGCCAAGCAAACCTATTTTACAACTCTTATTAATACCTTCTCATCCAATCCCCGTAAACTCTTCTCTTCCTTCAACTCTCTACTTTGTCCTCCACCGCCTCCCCCCACTGATTTACTCACTGCCCAGGAAATCGCTAATCACTTCAAAAACAAGATTGATACAATCCGTGATGAAATCTCCACTCTACAGGTATCTCCCCCAGCTAAGACCCCATGTCAACAGATACAACTGACACTACCTCTATTCAAATCTACTACTCCAGACGAAGTTGCTAAACTCCTTTCTATCGCCCACCTAACTACCTGTCCCCTGGACCCTGTTCCCTCTCAAATGCTACGGTCACCCTCTGACCCCATCCTACACTCTCTAACCCACATCTTCAATCTCTCCCTCACCTCTGGCGTCTTCCCCGATGCTCTAAAACATGCACTGGTCACTCCCATACTCAAAAAACCATCCTTGGACCCTACCAATCTTAACAACCTACGCCCTATCTCCTTGCTCCTCTTTTCCTCTAAACTCCTTGAACGCCTGGTTTACAACCAACTGAGTGACCACCTCATTAAAAACAACCTTCTTGATCCCCTTCAATCTGGATTTCGCCCTCAAAACTCCACAGAAACTGCTCTTTTAAAACTCACAAATGACCTACTAACTGCAAAAACCAACGGACACTATTCTGTACTCCTACTTTTGGATCTTTCAGCTGCCTTTGACACGGTTGACCACTCCCTCCTCCTCAAAAAACTTCACTCCATCGGTCTCCGTGACTGTGCTCTTCAGTGGCTCTCATCCTAATAAAGAAAGAGGGGAAGGGAGGACACCTTAAAGTCATCCAGCAATAGGTTCTAGGGTGACAGGTGGGGGGAAGGGATTAACCCCCCACTGAAGTAATTAATTACACTAATATATCTTTGGTGTCACCCATATCATTGGTTAAGTAGCTCAATGATGTCTAGCTAGCTAGCTATCAAGTAGTTGTTCAATGGACCATAAGGGCATATGTAAGAAAGAAAAGGAAGGGGTCAAGAGGAGACCCCCTAAAAAAGATGGTCCGCTCAAGAACAACCAGTAGAACCTAAAAAACTTTATTGGGTCATAATACTAAGTAGAAACATAATCCACAACCATGTGTATTTAAAAATAGGGCAAAAAAGTCCTATTGTGTGCTGGTGGCCACCGCAGACATTACACATACATCATACGTTCATGCACTCACACTCATCAATTAAAGTCACTAGAGACCCGGGTCTATACAATTTCCATGGGATTCCAGAGCCAGATTGGCTACATAAGTAGTAGACTAGGTCCTTCTTAGATAAAGTGCGAGTGCTAAATGAACAACAATGATCCCTTCGGATGTGCACCAATAGCTAGTTAGACACATGTGTGTGTCACTCGACAGGAACCAAGAGGGTAAAAGTGTCCCGGTTATGTGGTGAACAATTTCAACTCAAGCAAACTCACATAGAGGGCATTGAAGGTAGACGGAAATTGGCCATTAATAAAGTTCCTTATATATGTAAGGGTACATTTTAGCTCACCGTCTGGCGTCTTCAATGTAGGAAAAGCAGAGCCCAAAAAAAAGTTGCTGATGGCCGCGTTCGTGTGGGCTGAAGATACGTTCATGCGGCACATAGGTTTGCTATGGACATAAGCGGCCACTTCCGGGTATCCTCCGACAGAAGGTATGGTAAGTCACAGGGTTCAAACTATTGATGTTTCATACCCAGTGATATATGCAATCCGAGGAGACGCTCAGCGTCCGTGTTCACCACGGAGGCTTCGCCTGATGTCCAAGATCCGATCAAGGTCGTCTAAAATGTTCACATCCAGTTTGAGGATATCATTGTTGAAGTGTGAGGGTCTGTGTGCCACCTGCACATGGGTCAAGAGCTGAGCGCTTTCGCTTGTTTCCAAGCTTCTTCAGAGCTAATATGGTATCGGTAGCTGAATAATTAAATAGCCAGATGGCTAATGTTCAATTTCCTGTCTTCATTATAAGCACCTGAATACCATAGCCTGACCTAAATTACAATCACCAAAAATGTGCCAATCACACCCATACATATATCCATTCAGACAAAACCATTGATGGTGGTAGATACATAAAAATTCAATCTGATTGACTTGTATATGTAGTCAGATTTGAATATTGCATCTCTTACCATCATAAAAATAGCAGAGAAAAGCTTGTCAAAAAACTGCTCTCAATACATGGAAGGTGATTGGGGAGTGCTGCATTCACAACCAAGTCAGTGCATATATAGCCATATATTAAATAATACTGAGATGGTAATGATAATGATATATAAAGACGAGAGGGAACAGTCTGTTGTTTCAATTAAATTAAATTACAACATACATCATTATCCTGACAAAAAGCAGAGATGTCCCAATAATTAATCAAGAACTGCATGATAGATACACACAGGATAAAGATAATAAATATGAATACATGCAACTAACCATCACTTTGGCCGGATTAAATAGCAGCTCACATCCCATGTATTGTCATCCTTATATGGGATAGAGACATTGTTGCCAGTAAAATTGCCAGTGAAGTCACATGAGACAACTTAATACAAGATGATTCCGGATAATCCGGATATACAGTTACATATGGACATTACACTAGCATTGCCCCCGCATGGAACAATGAAAAGAGGGTGTGTTATATAGATTATAGTTTTAAATATGGAAATTCCATGATCAGGGGGCAGTGCAGCATCAATCTAATCGGTTGGTTTATAGCCAGATGATTAGAGCAAGTTGGAATGGGGAAATATCATAAGTGGCTACTTCGCATAAGTTACGTCTCACATATCAGTTAGTGACCTCCGTGTAGAGGGCAATGATATAGTCGTAGATAAAATTACATACAATCAGTTTTCTTTAGAAATTGCCCATTACAGTCAGGAGAAGATGTGGATCCCCAGTCAAAGCCGAACGAATTCCGGGTGAGAACAATTAAGTTGTTAATAATTAAATCATTGTTCCAAAAATGGAGATAAGTTGAATTCATTATTCAATCCGGAGGGCTGCATACTGTTTAGATAGAAGATCCACACCTTCTCCTTCTGACATAAGATCTTGTCAAAATCTCCACGTCTGTGGGGTAAGTTAAGCTTATATATACCCTTGACCCTAAGGCCATCAGGTTTACCCTCATGTTTTTCAAGAAAGTGCAGTGACAATGGCCGGTCATCATCCTTGTTGATAATACTCTGGATGTGCTCGCCAGTTCTGATTTTTAACTCTCTTTTGGTCTTACCAACGTAGATAAGGCCACACGGGCAAGTCAACATATAGACTACCCGTGTGGTTGTACAATTAATAAAGCTGTTAATTCTGAATTGTCTTTTATTGTCTGAACTGGCGAACACATCGGTCCTTTCCACATACCTACATATATGGCACCTGCCGCAACTGTGCATACCCCTGAGGGGTGGAAGGTCAGTAAGCCAGTTACGTTTTTTAGGGCGGGTATACTCTGAGTGTACCAAGCGGTCCCTTAAATTTGTTGCTCTACGAGCAGTGAGCAGAGGTTTTTTACTGACAAGTTTTCCCAAAATGGGGGCCTCAGATAAAATGTGCCAGTGTCGGCCAAGGATTTCTTTGATTTGGTCCCACTGAGTACCAAATTTGGTAATGATTCTGAGGGGAGGGTGACTTGAGGTTTTTCCTTTTTCTTTAGTGATGTTCATCAACAGGGACGATCTATTTGTCTGCAGTGCTCTTTTCCTAGCACGTCTGATGTCCGTATGCGAGTAACCCCTGTCACGAAACCTCCCGTGTAGGTCATACATTTCCCTGTGGAAATCCCCCTCCTCTGAACAATTCCTTCTTGCACGGAGGAACTGTCCCACGGGGATACCCCGTTTCAGAGATGTGGGGTGATGGCTGGACGCTAGCAGCAAAGTATTTGCCGCTGTGTCTTTTCGAAAGGTTTTTGTATGTAGCTTATCATCCTTTACAAACACCGTGAGGTCCAGAAAAGACAATTCATTGGGATCATACATATATGTTAACCTGATATTACGGTCATTGTCATTAAGTTCATCAATGAATTGTGTCAATTCAGATGGCAGGCCGTCCCAAATCATGATCACATCATCGATGTACCTCAGCCACAGACGACAGTGGCTGAGGTACATCGACGAGGGGTACACACATTCAGATTCCCAGTAGCCAAGGTGCAGGCATGCATATGATGGGGCCCATGGGGCACCCATCGATGTGCCTCTAATTTGTTTGTAGTATATCCCAAGGAATTGGAAATAGTTATTTTCTAACATGAATTGCAACAGTTCAATGATAAATTCATTTTGCCCTGCTAGTGACGGAAATTTATTATCCAAAAAGAAATGTGTCGCTGCTAGCCCCCATCTGTGCGGAATGGACGTGTATAACGACTCCACGTCGATTCCGACCAGTAACATGCCCTTGGGTATCGATATGTCTTCCAAGTGCCCCAAGACATCCCGTGTATCCTGAACATATGATGGTAGTTCATGTACAAGTTCTTTAATCAATGAGTCCACATACTTCCCGACCCTCTCGAGGGGACCCTTCACAGCTGATACAATTGGTCTCCCCGGGGGGTCAGTAATGGACTTATGTAGTTTGGGAATGGTATATAGGGTGGGGATGTTAAAATCACTGACTCTGAGGTATTCAAGTTCCTTTTTGATGATTAAACCTGCCTCAAAGGCTAGTTCAAGTTTAAAGTTTAAATCAGATACCATTTGAGGAAAAGGGTTCTGGTGTAACCGTAAATAGGTGGATCCATCACGGAGAAGGCGCATAGTTTGTTCCTCATATAGGGCATGTGACATAAGGACCGTATTGCCTCCCTTATCGCTTGCTTTAATAACAATATCTTTTCCTACATTGAAGACGCCAGACGGTGAGCTAAAATGTACCCTTACATATATAAGGAACTTTATTAATGGCCAATTTCCGTCTACCTTCAATGCCCTCTATGTGAGTTTGCTTGAGTTGAAATTGTTCACCACATAACCGGGGCACTTTTACCCTCTTGCTTCCTGTCGAGTGACACACACATGTGTCTAACTAGCTATTGGTGCACATCCGAAGGGATCATTGTTGTTCATTTAGCACTCGCATTTTATCTAAGAAGGACCTAGTCTACTACTTATGTAGCCAATCTGGCTCTGGAATCCCATGGAAATTGTATAGACCCGGGTCTCTAGTGACTTTAATTGATGAGTGTGAGTGCATGAACGTATGATGTATGTGTAATGTCTGCGGTGGCCACCAGCACACAATAGGACTTTTTTGCCCTATTTTTAAATACACATGGTTGTGGATTATGTTTCTACTTAGTATTATGACCCAATAAAGTTTTTTAGGTTCTACTGGTTGTTCTTGAGCGGACCATCTTTTTTAGGGGGTCTCCTCTCATCCTACCTATCCCAACGCACCTTCAGTGTCACTTACAATTCTACTTCTTCCACTCCTCTTCCCTTCTCTGTCGGGGTCCCCCAAGGTTCTGTTCTTGGACCTCTTTTATTTTCAATCTACACCTCTTCCCTGGGTCAGCTGATAGCCTCTCATGGCTTTCAATATCATTTCTATGCTGATGACACACAAATCTATCTCTCCACCCCTCAACTCACTCCATCAGTCTCTTCACGCATCACTAACTTACTAACCGACATATCTGTATGGATGTCACACCACTTCCTCAAACTCAACTTGTCCAAAACTGAGCTTATAATATTTCCTCCCCCACGTGCCACTTCCCCTGACTTCTCTGTCAAGAGCAATGGCAAAACCATCCACCCGTCCACACATGTCAGGGTGCTAGGTGTTATCCTAGATTCTGAACTCTCCTTTCAGCCCCACATCCAATCACTTTCCAAAGCTTGCCGCCTCAACCTCCGCAACATCTCTAAACTACGTCCCTTTCTAACCAATGAAACCACAAAGCTCCTGATTCACTCCCTGGTTATCTCTCGCCTTGACTACTGCAACTCACTCCTCATTGGCTTACCTTTAAATAGACTATCCCCCCTTCAGTCCATCATGAATGCTGCTGCCAGACTCATCCACCTTACAAACCGATCAGTGTCTGCTACCCCTCTCTGCCAATCCCTCCATTGGCTGCCACTCGCCCAACGAATTAAATTCAAAATACTAACAATAAGTTACAAAGCCATCCACAACTGTGCCCCCAGCTACATCACTAACCTAGTCTCAAAATACCAACCTAAACGCCATCTCCGTTCCGCCCAAGATCTCCTGCTCTCTTGCTCCCTCATCACCTCCTCCCATATCCGCCTTCAGGACTTCTCCCGAGCCTCGCCCATCCTCTGGAATTCCCTACCCCAATCTGTCAGACTGTCTCCAAATTTATCCACTTTTAGGCGATCCCTGAAGACTTTCCTCTTCAGAGAGGCCTATCCTGCCTCCATCTAACAACTGCATTATTTTCTCCATTAGCTCATCCCCCACAGCTATTACCCTTTTGTATAACTTGAACCTCCCTCCTAGATTGTAAGCTCTAACGAGCAGGGCCCTCTGATTCCTCCTGTATTGAATTGTTTTGTACTTGTACTGTCTGCCCTAATGTTGTTGTAAAGCGCTGCGTAAACTGTCGGCGCTATATAAATCCTGTATAATAATAATAATAATAATAATAATATAAGGATATCATCCAGGTAGACTATAATAAATAAATCAAGAAAGTCCCGAAAAACATCATTCACCAGGTGCTGGAAGGTGGCAGGAGCATTGCAGAGGCCGAAGGGATCACCAGGCTGTCTTCCATTCGTGACCCTCTTTGATCCGGACTAAGTTGTAAGCCCCCCTCTGATCAAGTTTGGAAAATATTCAGGCTCCCCTGTTTATTCTGGAATCAGCGGAAGCGGGTACCGGTTTTTGATGGTTATCTTACTAAGGTCCCGGTAGTCAACACAAGGTCTTAGGGAGTGATCTTTTTTCTCCACGAAGAAGATACCGGCCCCTGCAGGTGAGGAAGAGGGTCGAATAAAACCTTTCTCTAGGCTTTCATCTATATTCTTGCGTAAAGCCTCTAATTCTGGTTCTGAGAACGGGTAAATTCAACCGAAAGGAATCTGGGCCCCTGGTAAAAGTTCGATGGGACAGTCGTAAGTCCTATGCAGAGGCAGAGTATCTGTGCTTTTTTTGTTGAAAACATCCAAAAATTCATGGTAAGCGACGAGCACCAACTTCGCAGTTTCAGGATCAGGGTGGATACTGAGGAGAGGAGCAGGGTTGACAGTCCTTTCTGGGAAGCAATGTGCCAGATAGTAATTGGATGAAAAGAAGACATTCCCAGTAAGCCAGTTAATATGGGGATTGTGCCAAGGTAGCCCCAGGATAATAGGAAACATGGGTGAGGTTATCACATCTAGGCGAACAAGTTCCTGGTGCCCAGAGGAAGTTTGGCAAAGAATGGGTACAGTCTCTTGAGTCACTGGTCCAGACTTGAGCCTAGAGCCGTCCGCCAGATGAACAGCAAATCCTTGCCTCTTGGTGCACAAGGGCAGTTGATGAAGAGTAACAAATGCTAAGTCCACAAAGCAACTGCAGGCTCCAGAGTCAATAATTGCGGATACAGAAATAGTCTTTCCCGGTAACTGGAGCTTGAGCGGAAGAGGGAGATGTGACTGGTCCTTTCCAGGGAGATGCATCATGTGAGGCAGCAGACAAGCGGGTTTTAAAGGTTTCACAGGGCAAGTTGAAATGAAATGACCAGTTTCTCCACAGTAAAAGCAAAGTCTGTTACGTCGACGCCAGAGGCGTTCAGAATATGACAGAGGTGGCCTTGGAAATCTCCCATGGGGGGTTTCCTGGTAGCCCTTACTTGCCATGGGCTCCTTCGGAGTTTGGGCAGAAGCTGCAGAAATGGAAGGAATAGTCTTAGGAAACACAGGTAGCCTGGCATTAGTCCTTTCAGATTGCCTTTCCCGGAGCCGTCGGTCAATCTGAATAACCAGATTGATCAGATCTTCCAGAGATGAGGGTACCCCCACATGGGCAAGTTCGTCTTTTAACGTATCAGATAGTCCCATGCGAAATTGATGGAGAAGAGCAGCTCTGTTCCACTGGATGTCTGTACTCAGAACATGAAATTCGGACACATAGTCCTCGACAGACCTTAGGCCTTGCTGGAGTCTGCTGAGTGCGGATTCTGCAGTCTGCTGAAGGAAGGGATCTGCATACAGCTGGGGCATGACAGAGAAGAAGGAGTTGGTGGTTGATAAAGCCGGGTCATGTTGTTCCCGAAGATGGTGAGCCCAGGAGAGGGGTTCATTTAGTAACAAAGTGATGATGAATCCCACTTTAACTTATTCGGAAGGGAAAGTTCGGGGTAATAAGGAAAAATACAGTTCACAGGCGTTTCGGAAAGTACAAAACTGTTTGCGATTTCCAGAAAAGCGCTCAGGCAGCGGAACTCTGGGTTCAGGAGGGATGATGGTCTCAAAAAGTGGGCAAAAGTCAGTTTGCATAGAGGAACTAACAACGGCAAGAGGAGTGGAGGCAGGTGAGGCATCCAGCTGGTTCAGGAGCTGATCTTCCATCCGGTTCAGATTGGCTTGAAAAAAACATAAAATATTTAAAAACAAAGCCAAAAAAAATTGGTCAGATGTGTTTATATTGAAAAATATATTGAGGGAATCCCAATAAATAATAAAGAAATAAGTTTGTGAGAAGTCTGTGTGAATAAGAGCAGCAAAACTATTTCATTCTTCTCACATTATAAAGAAGAAGAGAGTGCGCTGCATTAAACTATTTTTGACATTGCAGCGTGACGAAAGTGCTGTATCCATTCCGAACGCTAATTTTACCAGACCAAGCTGTTCCGTCTCGGAATTTCTTCTGAGCATGTGTGGCACTTTGTGCGTCGGAAATGGCCACACATGGTCGGAATTGACGGAATTGGCCCTGGACCCGCTGCACGGTATGGGATAATGCAGAGATTGTTTGGCAAATGTCGTCAAAGGAAGAGGCCTCCCTTTCAGACTCCATTGTTGGATGACAGATACTGTCACGTACCTGGTTGGAGTCTGAAATGATGAGGTCAGCCTCTCTTGTATCTCCGGCCCTGGACCCGCTGAGAGTGGAGACAGAAGGAACCAAGGGACTGGAGGAACACAAGTGCCTGCAGATGTAGCCCTGGAGGCCTGAAGCAGGAGATGCGACTCTTGGAAGACAGGAAGTCGCAGCAAGTCGCTGGAATGAAGATGGACATTCCGACAACACGCTCCGATCGGACATTTTCCATCGAATTTTCTGACACACAAAGTTTGAGAGCAGGCTATAAAATTTTCAGACAACAAAATCCGATTGCGTCAATTCCGACCATGTGTGGCCATTTCCGACGCACAAAGTGCCACACATGCTCAGAAGAAATTCCGAGACGGAACAGCTTGGTCTGGTAAAATTAGCGTTCGGAATGGATACAGCACTTTCAATGTCAAAAATAGTTTAATGCAGCGCACTCTCTTCTTCTTTATAATGTGAGAAGAATGAAATAGTTTTGCTGCTCATATTCACACAGACTTCTCACAAACTTATTTCTTTATTATTTATTGGGATTCCCTCAATATATTTTTCAATATAAACACATCTGACCAATTTTTTTGGCTTTGTTTTTAAATATTTTATGTTTTTTTCAAGGCAGTTTTTTTTTTTTTTCTTTTGGGGTTTGTCTTTTTTTTAAGGTTGTGTTTTTATTGTTTTTTTTTGTGTTTTACTCCATAATATCTTTGTGTGTGTTTTGTGTGTCAAGTTACCACAACACCATTGATATCTTGTATTATTTAATCTCAAGGAGGTTGCTTGGTGTTGGTGTTCCTTGTTAATTTCACATCGTAATTTTGAAATGTACCTGCCTCCTCACAAACAAACTGTCCTTTTTGAAGGAAAACACACATAGGCGAGTATAATTGAAACAAAAATTCCTTTATTAAGGGCTCACAACTAAACAAAGAGGGAGGCAACGCTGGAGAAACAGTTGAAATTGGCGAAGCCTTTGACCCCCAGGGCACACATCAATTATTTACCAGCAAAATAGGTGGCCTGAGGAGTCCATATCTAAGGGAGTGCAGTCTGGTCCAGAAGTCCCAGAGATCCGGAAAGCAGCAGATAACATCTGTGTCCCCAGGCTGAGGTACTACAAGAGGCTGCATCTTTTTCCAGACCAGACTGAACCCAGGGCCATCACTCTCTGGTCTTTCTTCCACGCTTCTTTCCACGCTGTGGCTCTGGTGTGGGAGATGTGACAGGAGGAGGATTAGGACCTTGAGGAGTAGGAGGAGGAGGAGTAGGACCTGGAGGAGGAGGAGGAGTAGGAGGAGGAGGAGTAGGACCTGGAGGAGGAGGAGGATGAGGAGGAGGACCATGTGTGAGGTCACAAATGTGGGTAGCACATGTTATTTTGCCCCTCAACCCCTTATTGAGAGCTTCCAAAATTAGGAACTCACACAGGAGTCGTTGGCCCTCCTCTATCTGCATCATTTTGCAGGCAGTTATGCCAGCAAAGTCCTCCTCCACAGTGTGGGGGCTTCTCAGGGCCTCTGTAGCCTTCCAAAAGAGGCCTATGGCAGCCTCCTCCAGGTTACTCCTCTTCCTGCCACTTTGTCTTTGAAGGTGTAGGGGAGGGACCTGCATATTAGGCAGCCTGCTTGGCCCGGCCACCTCCTGGCTGAGACTTCCCTGTGTATAAAAAAGGACATGGTTTTAGTTTTTGCTTCATCAATCACAATCATAATTTAGTACTCCAAACTAACATCCAGTTAACATCATTAATTGGACAAGCAGAAATATTTAGAGGAATGCTATACCTGGCTCAATCTGGGCTCCTCCACATGTTGCTGCCTGGAGGGCCCAGGTTGGGCTTCAGAAGCCTCAGCTGGGGGGGAAGGAAGCGTGGAAGGAAGACTGGAGAGTGCTGGCCTGGGTTCAGTCTGACCTGCCAGAAATTGCAGCCTGTCATAGTACCACAACCTGGGGACATAAATGTTTGCTGCTCTGGATCTCTGGGAATGCTGGACCTTCTTGTGCTCCCTTAGATATGTGCTCCTCAGGCCACCAATAAGAACCTTCAAATAGATGATGTCTGCTGTGGGGATCACCGTCTTCACAAATTCCAACAAACTATCCAGCGCTGCCTTCCTCTTTGCTTGGTTCTTATAATGTGGGTGGTTTATCTGCCACAGACAAGGCAGCTCCCTGTACATATCAATGAATATGGCCATAAATTCATCATCTCTAAAGATATCCATTTTCACTGCAAGACACAACACAAGACAAACCCTAATGTCAGCCTAAAGTCTACTAAAGTTGTGCAAATACTGGCCCCAATCTAGAAGCAGTATAGGCCCAATGTTAAATCTTACCTTCGCAATTACGATCGGCGCCTCCGTTACTCTTTCCTCCGTTCACAGATGGTACGTACTACGCACGCGTGTTAGCTTTATAGACACTGCGCATGCGTGAAACTCCGCCCGCCCCTGATGTTCTTTCTAGTCTATTCCCCACCCCTTCTCGTTCGGCGCAGTGGGGGAAGAGCACATTGCGGAAACACAGCAGGTGTCTGATAATTACACCAACGAGGAGGAGGAAAGCCTGGAGCCTGAAACGTCCCGATCCAGAAGAAGACGATATAAGGCATCAAATATGTCCTTTGGGGAGATGTTGGAGATGGTGGACATCCTGAAGAAGGCCGACTATGATGGAAAGTATGGACCTTACCCCAACCCCATTGTCAGAAAGGCCAGGATAATGGCGAAAGTAGTCAAGAGTCTGCACCGGAATTTCGGGGTACGACGATCGAAAGATCAGCTCAGGAAGCGGTGGTCGGACCTCAAATTAAGAGAAAACGAGCAGTACAGAAAGATCCGGAGAGTGCTGCAAAAAAGTAAGTAGTTGTGCTGTGTTCCGATTCTTTCTGTTTATTACGTTCGTGCTGCTCCATATGCTTTTCTTAATAACTGTTATCCAGTTTAAAATGGCAACTTTCATGTTCATGGGCACATTATTCGTTCATATCAAACATAGTTCGTTTGGCCATATGCAATTGCCATCATTTTTTGGGGCCTACTTGTGTGAAAAGAATTGGGTGGTGTAGATGTGTTTGTTACTAGAATGAAATGCCAACTAGATTCTGTGTAAGGAGAGGACACTTAGCAGCAGTTTTCACATCTGGACGCTGGAGTACTAGTGTGGGACACAAGAACACCCTTTTTATTAGGGGGCCCACACAGGTGCTCCAGTGTATACTATAGGGGGGTCTCCATCTGTGAAGCTTGTACAAGACAGGTAAAGTATTGAAGCTTGACAAAGGACAATAAAAATGCTACATCTTGGAACTCTGCCAAAATAGCAAATTGTACCACATTTCCAAGCAATGCTTCATATTTATAGTTCTGACATTAAATATCTGTGTGCTAAGTATACCTATTTTTTTTACATAGGGGATAAAAGACTCGGAGGACACCTCTCATCTGAGGAGACCACAGACCCCCCACCTCTGGAGGAAGGTGAAATCCCCCAAAGACAAGAAGAGCAGGAGGAGGAAGACGTGGTGGAAATTGTCACTACAACAGGTGAGTGTCTGCGACCACAGGCTCAGGTAAGAGATGGATGCCGGCATATTTATAATACCTGTTTTTTTTTTTGGTTTCTCTCTTTTTAGGTGATCGTGATGTTGTGGATCCTGATCCTTTCACCTCTGAAAGTGCCCAGATCCTGATTCTTGATGTTTTGCATTGCAAAACATCAAGAAAAACATCATTGATGTTCTTCAAAAAAATAAGAACATTATTGATGCTTTAGGGCGAGTTTAAAAGCCCTCCAAATCCCTTTGTTTTTTGGTGTGCTACAATTTTTGAAATTTTTTTGAAAAATATTAGAAAAGCCAAATTTTGAAGATGCACACAGTGTGTCAACATGTGCTATCTGCCATCACGGGAGATCAATGGACGCGTTTTGGGGGTGCAACCCCTTCCTCAATAATAAAGTAGCTGTGAGGAAGCGGTGGCTCCCCCAAAACACGTCCCTTGATCCCCCATGATGGCAGCTAGCACATGTTGACATTCTTAAATTTGTGTGCATCTTCAAAATTTGGCTTTTCCTGGGGTGACTTCACCCCATCTGAACGCAATATCAAACTCAGTTTGTAAATACTCATTTCTGATATTGCCTTCAAGTTCTACCAAATGTGAACTTTGTAAGTTCAAGATTTGTGTCTTTCTTGTTGGTTTTAAACATGCCTATTTTATCTTAAATGAACATTTCTAATTTTTCTAATGTGACCCCAAAAATTATTATACAACAAACATGTTGGTTTGTTTTAAAAACCTTTTCTAAATGCACATGTGATTGTGCTGGTATTAAAAAGATTGTTAATCAAGATTGTGTGGATTATTGTCTCAACGCTACAAAACTTTTGTTGTGCTGTAATGGGTGTTTTATGTGACAATGGGGGTTATTTCCTGAGAGCAAATCCACTTTGCACTACAAGTGCAGTTTCAGTGCAGTTTCAAGTGCACTTGTAGTGCAAAGTGTCTTTGCCTTTAGGAAATAACACCCAACAGTGTTTTGTAAGGTTACACAATCACGCCTATTTCAGGACTCACCACATTTCTCTCAGGGTCAGCTAAAACAAACACAAGCAGGAAATGTCACCAAACCTTGGTTTTATTTATTTTTTAATTTAAAAAATGTTTTAGACATTGTCTGGCATATTGATGGCCCTCTACCCGCAAAGAATTCAAGGTATCTTAGCTGGACTTCATGGGCACTCAGGGAGGGCAAGCCAGGATGGCCACTTTCAAGCGCCGTCAGGGTTGGTTCATTAGGAATTCCGGCTTCAGGCCCAACTGAGCCAGCATAGTTGGCAGAATGTTTCCGTAAAAAGTTGTGTAGAACACAGCACGCCAGGATATTGTGATTCAGTTTGTACTCCGCCATATGTATGGGTGTAAGAAATAGGTGGAACCGGCTGGCCATGATTCCAAACATGTTCTCCACCACTCTTCTGGCTCTGGCCAGCCGGTAATTAAAAGCCCTCTGGTCAGGGGTGAGGGTCCTCATCGGGAATGGCCACATAAGATGGTCCCCCAGCGCAAATGCTTCATCCGCATTCGAAGACGAAATGGACATTTATATTTTTTATAATGCCCCCCTAAAAATTGTTATACAACAAACATGTTGGTTTGTTTTAAAAACCTTTTCTAAATGCACATGTGATTGAGCAGGTATTAAAAAGATTGTTAATCAAGAATGTGTGGATTATTGTCTCAACGCTACAACACTTTTGTGGTGATGTAATTGCTGCTTTCTGTGAAAATGGGGGTTATTTCCTAAGGGCAAATCCTCTTTGCACTACAAGTGCAGTTTCAGTGCATTTTCAAGTGCACTTGTAGTGCAAAGTGTCTTTGCCTTTGGTAAATAACACCCAACAGTGCTTTGTAAGGTGATTACCCCGTTTTCAGGACTCCCCACATTTCTGTCAGGGTCAGCTAAAACAAACACAAGCAGTAAATGTAAACAAAGATTAGCTTTTGTTCTTGTTTTTATTTGATAAAGGCTTCACAAATTTGCTGGCATATTGATGGCCCCCCTACCCACGAAAAACTCAAGGTATCTTAACCGGACATCACGGGCACTCAGGGAGGGCAAGCCAGGACGGCCACTTTCAAGCGCCGTCAGGGTTGTTTCATTTAGAATTCCGGCCTCAGGCCCAACTGAGCCAGCATAGTTGGCAGAATGTTGGCGTAAAAAGTTATGTAGAACACAGCACGCTAGGATTATATGATTACGTTTATACTCCGCCATATGGATGGGTGTCAGAAATAGGCGGAACCGGCTGGCCAGGATTCCAAATGTGTTTCCCTGTGTATAAAAAAGGACATGGTTTTAGTTTTTGCTTCATCAATCACAATCATAAATTAGTACTCCAAACTAACATCCAGTTAACATCATTAATTGGACAAGCAGAAATATTTAGAGGAATGCTATACCTGGCTCAATCTGGGCTCCTCCACATGTTGCTGCCTGGAGGGCCCAGGTTGGGCTTCAGAAGCCTCAGCTGGGGGGGAAGGAAGCGTGGAAGGAAGACTGGAGAGTGCTGGCCTGGGTTCAGTCTGACCTGCCAGAAATTGCAGCCTGTCATAGTACCACAACCTGGGGACATAAATGTCTGCTGCTCTGGATCTCTGGGAATGCTGGACCTTCTTGTGCTCCCTTAGATATGTGCTCCTCAGGCCACCAATAAGAACCTTCAAATAGATGATGTCTGCTGTGGGGATCACCGTCTTCACAAATTCCAACAAACTATCCAGCGCTGCCTTCCTCTTTGCTTGGTTCTTATAATGTGGGTGGTTTATCTGCCACAGACAAGGCAGCTCCCTGTACATATCAATGAATATGGCCATAAATTCATCATCTCTAAAGATATCCATTTTCACTGCAAGACACAACACAAGACAAACCCTAATGTCAGCTTAAAGTCTACTAAAGTTGTGCAAATACAGGCCCCAATCTAGAAGCAGTATAGGCCCAATGTTAAATCTTACCTTCGCAATTACGATCGGCGCCTCCGTTACTCTTTCCTCCGTTCACAGATGGTACGTACTATGCACGCGTGTTAGCTTTATAGACACTGCGCATGCGTGAAACTCCGCCCGCCCCTGATGTTCTTTCTAGTCTATTCCCCACCCCTTCTCGTTCGGCGCAGTGGGGGAAGAGCACATTGCGGAAACACAGCAGGTGTCTGATAATTACACCAACGAGGAGGAGGAAAGCCTGGAGCCTGAAACGTCCCGATCCAGAAGAAGACGATATAAGGCATCAAATATGTCCTTTGGGGAGATGTTGGAGATGGTGGACATCCTGAAGAAGGCCGACTATGATGGAAAGTATGGACCTTACCCCAACCCCAATGTCAGAAAGGCCAGGATAATGGCGAAAGTAGTCAAGAGTCTGCACCGGAATTTCGGGGTACGACGATCGAAAGATCAGCTCAGGAAGCGGTGGTCGGACCTCAAATTAAGAGAAAACGAGCAGTACAGAAAGATCCGGAGAGTGCTGCGTTCCGATTCTTTCTGTTTATTACGTTCGTGCTGCTCCATATGCTTTTCTTAATAACTGTTATCCAGTTTAAAATGGCAACTTTCATGTTCATGGGCACATTATTCGTTCATATCAAACATAGTTCGTTTGGCCATATGCAATTGCCATCATTTTTTGGGGCCTACTTGTGTGAAAAGAATTGGGTGGTGTATATGTGTTTGTTACTAGAATGAAATGCCAACTAGATTCTGTGTAAGGAGAGGACACTCAGCAGCAGTTTTCACATCTGGACGCTGGAGTACTAGTGTGGGACACAAGAACACCCTTTTTATTAGGGGGCCCACACAGGTGCTCCAGTGTATACTATAGGGGGGTCTCCATCTGTGAAGCTTGTACAAGACAGGTAAAGTATTGAAGCTTGACAAAGGACAATAAAAATGCTACATCTTGGAACTCTGCCAAAATAGCAAATTGTACCACATTTCCAAGCAATGCTTCATATTTATAGTTCTGACATTAAATATCTGTGTGCTAAGTATACCTATTTTTTTTTACATAGGGGATAAAAGACTCGGAGGACACCTCTCATCTGAGGAGACCACAGACCCCCCACCTCTGGAGGAAGGTGAAATCCCCCAAAGACAAGAAGAGCAGGAGGAGGAAGACGTGGTGGAAATTGTCACAACAACAGGTGAGTGTCTGCGACCACAGGCTCAGGTAAGAGATGGATGCCGGCATATTTATAATACCTGTTTTTTTTTTGGTTTCTCTCTTTTTAGGTGATCGTGATGTTGTGGATCCTGATCCTTTCACCTCTGAAAGTGCCCAGATCCTGATTGGGGAGATCATGGGGTGTAATGTTGCATTGCAAAACATCAAGAAAAACATCATTGATGTTCTTCAAAAAAATAAGAACATTATTGATGCTTTAGGGCGAGTTTAAAAGCCCTCCAAATCCCTTTGTTTTTTGGTGTGCTACAATTTTTGAAATTTTTTTGAAAAATATTAGAAAAGCCAAATTTTGAAGATGCACACAGTGTGTCAACATGTGCTATCTGCCATCACGGGAGATCAATGGACGCGTTTTGGGGGTGCAACCCCTTCCTCAATAATAAAGTAGCTGTGAGGAAGCGGTGGCTCCCCCAAAACACGTCCCTTGATCCCCCATGATGGCAGCTAGCACATGTTGACATTCTTAAATTTGTGTGCATCTTCAAAATTTGACTTCACCCCATCTGAACGCAATATCAAACTCAGTTTGTAAATACTCATTTCTGATATTGCCTTCAAGTTCTACCAAATGTGAACTTTGTAAGTTCAAGATTTGTGTCTTTCTTGTTAGTTTTAAACATGCCTATTTTATCTTAAATGGACATTTCTAATTTTTCTAATGTGACCCCAAAAAATTATTATACAACAAACATGTTGGTTTGTTTTAAAAAACCTTTTCTAAATGCACATGTGATTGTGCTGGTATTAAAAAGATTGTTAATCAAGATTGTGTGGATTATTGTCTCAACGCTACAAAACTTTTGTTGTGCTGTAATGGGTGTTTTATGTGACAATGGGGGTTATTTCCTGAGAGCAAATCCACTTTGCACTACAAGTGCAGTTTCAGTGCAGTTTCAAGTGCACTTTTAGTGCAAAGTGTCTTTGCCTTTAGGAAATAACACCCAACAGTGTTTTGTAAGGTTACACAATCACGCCTATTTCAGGACTCACCACATTTCTCTCAGGGTCAGCTAAAACAAACACAAGCAGGAAATGTCACCAAACCTTGGTTTTATTTATTTTTTAATTTAAAAAATGTTTTAGACATTGTCTACCCGCAAAGAATTCAAGGTATCTTAGCTGGACATCATGGGCACTCAGGGAGGGCAAGCCAGGATGGCCACTTTCAAGCGCCGTCAGGGTTGGTTCATTAGGAATTCCGGCTTCAGGCCCAACTGAGCCAGCATAGTTGGCAGAATGTTTCTGTAAAAAGTTGTGTAGAACACAGCACGCCAGGATATTTTGATTCAGTTTGTACTCCGCCATATGTATGGGTGTAAGAAATAGGCGGAACCGGCTGGCCATGATTCCAAACGTGTTCTCCACCACTCTTCTGGCTCTGGCCAGCCGGTAATTAAAAGCCCTCTGGTCAGGGGTGAGGGTCCTCATCGGGAATGGCCACAAAAGATGGTCCCCCAGCGCAAATGCTTCATCCGCATTCGAAGACGAAATGGACATTTATATTTTTTATAATGCCCCCCTAAAAATTGTTATACAACAAACATGTTGGTTTGTTTTAAAAACCTTTTCTAAATGCACATGTGATTGTGCAGGTATTAAAAAGATTGTTAATCAAGAATGTGTGGATTATTGTCTCAACGCTACAACACTTTTGTGGTGCTTTCTGTGAAAATGGGGGTTATTTCCTAAGGGCAAATCCTCTTTGCACTACAAGTGCAGTTTCAGTGCATTTTCAAGTGCACTTGTAGTGCAAAGTGTCTTTGCCTTTGGTAAATAACACCCAACAGTGCTTTGTAAGGTGATTACCCCGTTTTCAGGACTCCCCACATTTCTGTCAGGGTCAGCTAAAACAAACACAAGCAGTAAATGTAAACAAAGATTAGCTTTTGTTCTTGTTTTTATTTGATAAAGGCTTCACAAATTTGCTGGCATATTGATGGCCCCCCTACCCACGAAAAACTCAAGGTATCTTAACCGGACATCACGGGCACTCAGGGAGGGCAAGCCAGGACGGCCACTTTCAAGCGCCGTCAGGGTTGTTTCATTTAGAATTCCGGCCTCAGGCCCAACTGAGCCAGCATAGTTGGCAGAATGTTGGCGTAAAAAGTTATGTAGAACACAGCACGCTAGGATTATATGATTACGTTTATACTCCGCCATATGGATGGGTGTCAGAAATAGGCGGAACCGGCTGGCCAGGATTCCAAATGTGTTCTCCACCACTCTTCTGGCTCTGGCCAGCCGGTAATTAAAAACCCTCTGTTCCGGGGTGAGGGTCCTCATCGGGAATGGCCACATAAGATGGTCCCCCAGCGCAAATGCTTCATCCGCAACGAAGACAAATGGGAGTCCTTCCACATTGTCTTCTGGAGGTGGCAAGTCCAAGCTGCCATTCTGGAGACGCCTGTAAAACCCTGTCTAGGTGATGGCTCCACCATCGGACATCCGGCCATTCTTTCCCACGTCCACATACAGGAACTCATAATTAGCCGACACCACCGCCAACATCACAATACTATTGAACCCCTTGTAGTTGTAATAGTACGACCCCGAGTTGGGCGGTGGGACGATGTGGACGTGTTTCCCATCAATTGCCCCTCCGCAGTTAGGAAAGTCCCACCCCTGGGCAAAGTGGGAGGCCACAGTCTGACATTCCTGTGGCGTGGAAGGAAATTGTGAAATCAAAACAAAATCAAAAATTAGTCATTTTGCACATAAACTTGGAAAGCAGATTAGACAAAAACATTCTTGCCCAACATCAAGCTAACATTTTTATGAGGGAATTTTTTAAAACAAAAGTATAAGGTACACCTATCAGATCCCCCCCCTCCTGGGCCATTTCTAACATTATAGGGGGGGAACTCTGGGACAGGTAACTCTCTCCACTTCATTGAGATATGAATGCCTAAATAAATGCCTAAATAATGGGTATTACTTTGAACAGCCCCTCCGTAACTATTGGCAGCCCACTGGACAGGTAAGAAGTGTCATAAATACACACTGTACACATTTGAGCACATTTGGACATTCTGCTATTACTTATCAAGATAATAATAGGATACAGGATATAAAAATAGAATAGAAAACTTTAAACATTACCATTTGAAAGTATACAGGCAGGCCCTTGCACTACATGCTTTGGGGAATTCCTCCATAAATCTGAGCACAAAAGAGGTGGGTATAGTGTGTATGGGTTTGGCAAAGTCAGCAGATAGATGATTGAGGATAGAAAGAGAATTGGTATCAGCTAACTTAGCAGTTGGGGGGAGGGAGGGTTCCAAATGATTTGGGGACCCAAAAAAAAGCCTCTGGCACTCTGCCTAAATTTAAAGCACAAATCCCATTTCTAAACATTTTAGGGGGTGTTTGGGGTAAAGCACTACTATGGAGCTAATAAAATACATAGTTAAGTGACTACATGAGGTGAATATAGGGCCAGGAGACCATGCTGGGGAGGTAAGTGAAG
Organism: Lithobates clamitans; assembly: GCA_037952925.1. Taxonomy (NCBI): domain Eukaryota; kingdom Metazoa; phylum Chordata; class Amphibia; order Anura; family Ranidae; genus Lithobates; species Lithobates clamitans. Next base: position 1,827,145 of record JBBGZY010000766.1, read on the forward strand.
GCAAATATGTATGAAGGACAACAAAAATAATTACATAAAAATCCAGCATGCATGTGGACAAAGGGGACATTCACAGCATATTACAATCATGGTAATTAGGGAATGAGGAAAGAAATACAATATATTATCAAACATCAAATACAATAACATGTGATATTAAAGGATAAAAATCTTACCTTAATATAGTCCTTCTGCAGGACCTGTATGATGGCAGAACAGGTCTCTGGGATAATGATCCCCAGAGCCTGGGGGGTGATGCCTGTCGAGAACTTCAAGTCCTGCAGGCTTCTCCCCGTCGCCAAGTACCGCAGGGTGGTGACGAGCCTCTGCTCTGGAGTGATGGCTTGCCTCATGCAGGTATCCTGCCTGCTGATATAGGGGGTCAGCAAAGCCAACAAACAGTGAAATACGGGGTCCGTCATCCGGAGAAAGTTCCTGAAATCATCAGGATTATTCTCACGGATCTCACGGAGCAAAGGCATATGACAGAACTGGTCACGCTGAAGCAACCCATTCTTGGTCCATGAACTCCTCCCCACCCTGTTCATGGACTGGACTTGTGTCAAGGTCAGGACCCCAACACCAAGCCGCCGCACAGCACGAACTCTATGAGGAGTATGTATACGCAACATGGCTAGAAAACGTTTGGCTGCTCAGAACGAAGTAACAGAATGCACTGAAGAACAGCAAGGCCTGTGAAGAGCGACCTGAAAAACAGCAACGAGCAGACAAGAACGCAATAAATAATCAAATACGAACTGCACGCACTGAAGAGCAGATACAAACCCACAAGCACAAACTGAACAGCAGAAAACAATCTGAAAAACACGAGTCTGAAAAAGCGCGAATCGTCTCTCATCAAACTTTTACTAACATGAGATTAGCAAAAGGAGCCCAAAGGGTGCCGCGCTTGGTTCTGAAATGGCCTTTTATAGTCTCGTCGTACGTGGTATACGTGACCGCGTCCTTGGCGATCGGAAATTTCGACAACTTTGTGCGACCGTGTGTACGCAAAACAAGTTTGAGCCAACATCCGTCGGAAGAAATTTTAGGATTTTGTTGTCAGAATGTCCGATCAATGTCCGACCGTGTGTACGGGGCATTAGCGGGATCAGCCCAGATACCTGCTAGCACCTGCGTTTAGCTCCTCCGCCCAGCCCAGCCCACCCAAGTGCAGCATCAATCGATCACTGTCACTTACAAAACACTAAACACACATAACTGCAGCGTTCACAGAGTCAGGCCTGATCCTTGCGATCGCTAACAGTTTTTTTTTGGTAGCGTTTTGATACAGATGCTAACAGTCAAGAGCTTTTTTACCTGTGAGTCTCACTAGTGTACCACTAAATTTAGAGCCAAAAATGGCAAATCGAAGGTACACTAGTGAAGAGGCCTACACGTTTCTGAGCATGACAGATAGTGAAGAGGAAGTCACTCTTCTGTCAGATTCAGGCTCAGAATACGATCCTGTAGAGGACAGCGGCTCCATGACAGATAGCTCTGACGACGGAGTTGTGGTCCCTGCCAAGGTCAGGCGTACCAGACCCCAATCTTCTTCTTCTGTCGTTGATGTGCAAGAACCGCAGGTCCCTCGTATGGAGCAGAGCAGTACTAGCGCCGCTATTCCTTCTGTTGAACTGGCAAGCACCAGCGGCCTAGTACACCCTGGTGGTAGTCAATCCAGCACTGCAGTATCACGTGGTGACGTGGCGAGTCCCATAAGTGCACTTCAAGCTGTTGAGGTGGCAAGCACAAGTAGTGTCCTGCTGCCACCAAGAAAATGAACACAGGCCCGTTGAGCCCATAGTGCCCTTCCTGCTGCATTCGCCAATCCTAATTGGGAACCCACCACTTCTGCAGCACACGTACTTCCCCCATTCACTGGCCAACCCGGCATTCAGGTGGAAACAGTTGATTTTACGTCACTTGATTTCTATTCGCTGTTTTTCACCGAAGATCTCTATAGATCTATTGTGGACCAAAGCAATTTGTATGCTGGTCAACACATCGCCACTATTCCCCAGTCCTCCCTTGCCAGAGATTGGAGACCAATTACGGTTTCCGAATTCAAGCTCTTTCTGGGCCTTTCCTTCAACATGGCCATAACTAAAAAGAGTGAGTTGCGGTAATATTGGTCCACTGACCCAATTCACCATATGCCCTTGTTCTCTGCCTCCATGACCAGGGCACGATACGAGCAGATCTTGCGGTTCATGCACTTCAATGACAATGAACTCTGTTGTCCTCGTGGAGACACTGGATACGATCGACTCCACAAAATTTGGCCCATCGTAAACCACTTAGACCAATGTTTTGCAGACTTGTTTACTCCCCATCAAGTTGTCTGCGTTGATGAGTCCCTGATTAAGTTTTCTGGCCGCTTGTCATTCAAACAGTACCTTCCCAGCAAGCGTGCCAGATACGGGGTCAAGATGTATAAGCTCTGTGAGGGCCACAGGCTATACATGTAGTTTTATGGTTTACGAGGGAAAAGATAGCCACGTAGAGCCAACAAACTGCCCTGACTACATAGGAAGCGCTGGCAAGATTGTGGGACTTGGTGTCACCCTTATTCGGAAAGGGGTACCGCTTATATGTGGACAATTATTACACGAGCGTGCCACTTTTTAGTCACTTGTTTGATCAGCAGATTGGAGCACATGGCACCGTGCGACCTAATCGCTGGGGCTTTCCCCAGCGGCTTGTAGATTCCTGTCTTAGGCTGGGGGAGAGAGCCTGCTTCAAGTGTAATAACTTGCTCACTATGAAGTGGAAGGATAATAAGAATGTTTTCGTTCTTACCTCCCTTCGTGCAGACACGACGGTCCAAATTACTACGGCGACTGGTGTTGTGGAGAAACTCCTCTGTTTCCACGAATATAACCAAAATATGGGAGGGGTGGACCTCAACGACAAGTTGTTGGCACCGTACCTGATTGCCCGTAAGGCCAGACGCTGGTACAAGAAAGTGTCTATTTATTTCAATTGGCTTTGCTGAACGCTCATGTTCTATACAGAGCTTCAAGATGGACTGGAACCTTCCTTAAATTCCAGGAAGAGATCGTCAGAGCCCTTTTGTTTCCAGCCGGTTCTCCACCTCACCTTCCCAAACCAAATGCAGTAAGCCGGCTGCATGAGAGGCATTTTCTTTATGTCCTCCCGAGTACCCTTACCCAACGAGCCCCCCAAAAAAGATGTGTCTGCAGCAAGTGCAAATATAGGCGTGACACCCGCTATTATTGTCCCTCCTGTCCTGACAATCCTTGTCTATGCATTGGTGAATGTTTTGAACGCTACCATACACTAGTTGAGTATTAACGTAGGGTACAGCACTGCACAGACTAGGCACACCTTTACAGGGTCTCCCAAGATGCCATCGCATTTTGAGAGACCCGAACCTGGAACCGGTTACAGTTACAAAAGTTACAGTTACAAAAAAAAGTGTAAAAAAAGAAAAAAAAAAAAAATATATATAAAATAAAAAAAACAAAAATAGTTGTCGTTTTATTGTTCTCTCTCTATTGTTCTGCTCTTTTTTACTGTATTCTATTCTGCAATGTTTTATTGGTATTATGTTTTATCATGTTTGCTTTATAGGTATGCAAATTTTTTATACTTTGCTCCCACGATACATAAAGCCGTGACTCCAGCGCTGTCGGAGGTGATTTCACCACCACAGTTAAAAAAAAGACCATATATGCTGAAGCATGGGGGCAGCAGGGGTGGAGGAGCGATTTGCTCCTACTTTTTGCCGGTGGATGCCAGCATGCTTCGGCATATATATATATTTTATGCACAGGTTGCGTTAAAAAATGTTTCATTTTTTTTTGTGTATTTGCTTTGCAGGTATGGTAAGTCTTGCAATGTTACTTTGTTTTATTGTTAACCATCATTTGCTTAGCAGGTATGCCATTCAGTTGCAGCGCAGATTTATTCATCTTGACAGCAACAGCGTTTGCTTCCACGATACATAAAGCCATGACTCCAGCGCTGTAGGTGGTGATTTCACCACCACAGTTAAAAAAAAGAGCATATATGCCGAAGCATGGGGGCAGCAGGGGCGTAGGAGCGATTTGCTCCTAACTTTTGGGGCAGATGCCCCCATGCTTCGGCATATATAAATGGTGCATGTATGCCCATCATTAGAAGTGGGTGGATGAAGGGAGGTATTTTAATGGTGGGCATACCCACCGATCAATCTCTTTTTTTCGTTCAGCCCACAGGCTGCATTAAAAAAAAGTTTACAATATATGCCCATCAAGGACCAGCAATGTACTGGTATGTTGCTGGATTTTGAGTGGCTATTCCAGAATGATGCCTGTAGGTTTAGGTATCATCTTGGTATCATTCTTTTCAGCCAGCGGTCGGCTTTCATGTAAAAGCAATCCTAGTGGCTAATTAGCCTCTAGATTGCTTTTACAAGCAGTGGGAGGGAATGCCACCCCACCGTCTTCCATGTTTTTCTCTGGCTCTCCTGTCCCAACAGGGAACCTGAGAATGCAGTCGGTGATTCGGCCAGCTGACCATAGAGCTGATCAGAGACCAGAATGGCTCCAAACATCTCTATGGCCTAAGAAACCGGAAGCTACAAGCATTTTATGACTTAGATTTCGCCAGATGTAAACAGCGCCATTGGGAAATTTGGAAAGCATTTTATCACACCGATCTGGGTGTGGTCAGATGCTTTGAGGGCAGAGGAGAGATCTAGGGTCTAATAGACCCCAATTTTTTCAAAAAAAGAGTACCTGTCACTACCTATTGCTATCATAGGGGATATTTAAATTCCCTGTGATAACAATAAAAATGATAAAAAAATGAAAGGAACACTTTAAAAATAAGATAAAAAAGCAAAAAAATAGTAAAGAAAAAAAAAAGCACCCCTGTCCCCCCCTGCCCTCGCGCAAAGGCGACCGCAAGCGTCGGTCTGGCGTCAAATGTAAACAGCAATTGCACCATGCATGTAAGGTATCACCGCGAAGGTCAGATCGAGGGCAGAAATTTTAGCAGTAACCTCCACTGTAAATCTAAAGTGGTAACCTGTAAAGGCTTTTAAAAATGTATTCAGTTTGTCACCACTGCACGTTTGTGCGCAATTTTAAAGCATGTCCTGTTTGGTATCCATGTACTTGGCCTAAGATCATCTTTTTTATCTTATCAAACATTTGGGCAATATAGTGTGTTTTAGTGCATTAAAATTTAAAAAAGTGTGTTTTCTCCCCAAAAAAATGCGTTTGAAAAATCGCTGCGCAAATACTGTGTGAAAAAAAAATGAAACTCCCACCATTTTAATCTTATCCTTAGGAATCAGCATTTGCTTTAAAAAATATATAATGTTTGGGGGTTCAAAGTAATTTTCTTGCAAAAAAAATAATTTTATCATGTAAACAAAAAGTGGCAAAAAGGGCTTTGTCTTTAAGTGATTAGAAGAGTGGGTGATGTGTGACATAAGCTTCTAAATGTTGTGCATAAAATGCCAGGGCAGTTCAAACCCCCACCAAATAACCCCATTTTAGACACCCCAAGCTATTTGCTGAGAGACATGTCGAGTCCATGGAATATTTTATATTGTGACCCAAGTTGCGGAAAAAAGACAATTTTTTTTTTTTCGTCAATAAATTATATATTGCTCAAACATGCCATAGGAATATGTGAAATTACACCCCAAAATACACTATGTTGCTTCTCTTGAGTACGGGGACCCCGAAAACCAAGCACCGCCTTCAGGCTTTCTAAGGGTGTAAATTTTTGATTTCACTCTTCACTCCCTATGACAGTTTCGGAGGCCATGGAATGCCCAGGTGGCACAAACCCCTCCCCAAATGACCCCATTTTGGAAAGTAGACACCCCAAGCTATTTGCTGAGAGGTATAGTGAGTATTTTGCAGACCTCACTTTTTGTCACAAAGTTTTGAAAATTGGAAAAAGAAAAAAAAAAAAAAATTTTCTTGTCTTTCTTCATTTTCAAAAACAAATGAGAGCTGCAAAATACTCACCATGCCTCTCAGCAAATAGCTTGGGGTGTCTACTTTCCAAAATGGGGTCATTTGGGGGAGGTTTGTGCCATCTGGGCATTTTGTGGCCTTCAAAACTGTGATAGGTAGTGAGAGGTGAAATCAACAATGTACGCCCTTAGAAATCCTGAAGGCGGTGCTTGGTTTTCGGGGCCCCGTACGCGGCTAGGCTCCCAAAAAGTCCCACACATGTGGTATCCCTGTACTCAGGAGAATCAGCAGAATGTATTTTGGGGTGCAATTCCACATATGCCCATGGCCTGTGTGAGCAATATATCATTTAGTGACAACTTTGTGCAAAAAAAAAAAAAGTTTGTAATTTTCCCGCAACTTGTGTCAAAATATAAAATATTCCATGGACTCAACATGCCTCTCAGCAAATAGCTTGGGGTGTCTACTTTCCAAAATGGGGCCATTTGGGGGGTTTGTGCCATCTTGGCATTTTATGGCTTTCAAAACTGTGATAGGTAGTGAGGAGTGAAATCAAAAATTTACGCCCTTAGAAATCCTGAAGGCGGTGCTTGGTTTTCGGGGCCCCGTACAGAGCTAGGCTCCCAAAAAGTCCCACACGTGGTATCCCCATACTCAGGAGAAGCAGCTAAATGTATTTTGGGGTGCAATTTCACATATAACCATGGAATGTGTGAGCAATATATCATTTAGTGACAACTTTTTGTAAATTTTTTTTTTTATCATTATTTAATCACTTGGGACAAAAAAATTTAATATTTAATGGGCTCAACATGCCTCTCAGCAATTTCCTTGGGGTGACTGATATGACTGATTTCTGATTGGGACTCTAAAACAAAGTTAATACTGCCAAGAGAAAGTGATCTTCCTGGGTCACTGCATTTCACATGGAATCCGTCACCTAACCCCAGATCGAGTTAAAACTCTACAAAACTTTGAAAAACCAAGAAATGTCCGGCAACTACGTGCTTTCCTGGGGTTAGTGGGATATTGTAGGGACTGGATTCCAAATGCATCAGAACTTATGGCTCCTCTATATGAGGCTACCACTAGAAACCCTTTCAAACTCACATGGGACAATGAATTGCAGATGAAGGAGCTTATTAAAATTTTGTCTGAAGCTCCCGCCATTGGACTTCCTGACTATACTAAGACTTTCTCGTTGTTCTGTCATGAAGTCAATGGATTTGCTGCAGGTGTACTCACCCAGCTACATGGAGACAAACAGAGGCCTGTGATGTATGTATCAGCCTCATTAGACCCTGTCATCAAAGGCTCCCCCAGTTGTATGCATGCCAAAGCAGCCTGCATTTTGCTGCTAGACAAAGTAACTGAGCTTGTACTAGATTCTGCTCTGATCCTGTATGTGCCACATGCAGTACAGGAAATCATGAATCAAGTAAATACTAGACATGTGTCTGCCAATAGATTTGACAAGTACCAGTCTGCTCTTTTTGCTCCATTGAATTTAACAATCAAACGATGTGTTACTTTAAATCCGGCTACTCTTCTTCCTATAATTGATGAGGAAGATGCAACAAATGGTACTGATGTAGAACCTGAGAGTTTTTCTCATGATTGTATGGCTCTTATGGAGGTAGAAAGGGCCTCTGTCACACCAGCAAAAGATGAGCCCTTATCAGATTGTGACACACACTTATTCGTAGATGGTTCCAGATTTTACACTGATGATGGTCAGCCACACACAGGGTTTGCTGTAACCACTACAGACACCATTTTACATCAGGAAGCATTGAAACCCCAGATGTCAGCACAGAAGGCGGAGTTGTATGCTGTAGTCAAAGCATGTCATCTCCTAGAGAATCAAAGGGGAAATGTTTACACTGACAGCAGATATGCATTTGGAATAGCCCACGATTATGGGCCTATCTGGAAAGCACGGCACTTTCTGACTAGTGCAGGGAAGCCAGTGAGACATGCAAAACTCATAGAGCAGCTATTTGAGGCCTTTCAGAAACCAGCAGAAGTTGCCATCTTGAAGGTAAAAGGGCATGCAAGGGGAAGTGACATGACAGCCAGAGGAAATGCTTTAGCGGACCAAGCGGCAAAGGATGCTGCCCTTATGGCATTTGGAGTCACACCCACTGTAGGGGTCGCCCAGGTAGCGGGGACAGATTCCCCTCATCAAGAGCTGTGGGATGTAGAAACTCTAATTCAGTTGCAGAACCAGGCCCCTGATGAAGAGAAGGATAAGTGGATCAAATGTAATGCTACCCAAAATCAGCAGGGCCTGTGGAGCGCTGACAACAGGTGGTGTCTACCCAGGAGTTTGTACCCAGTTTTAGCACAGCTGGCACATGGCGTCAGTCATCTTGCTAAGGGCGCGATGGTGGCACTTACTGACTGCTATTGGATAGCACCTGGATTTAGTGCATTTGCAGCCAGGTTTTGTGCTTCATGTCTCACTTGTGCTCTGTACAATGCAGGGAGGCCTGTTCATGTTCCCCAAAGGCATTCTCCAAAGCCAGATTTCCCTTTCCAAAGAATTCAAATAGACTACATTCAGATGCCCAGAATAGGCACCTATGAGTTTGCTTTAGTGTGTGTTGACATGTTTTCAGGTTGGCCCGAGAGCTGGCCAGTAGCCAAAGCAAATGCAAAAACAACAGCAAAGAAAATTTTGAATGAAATAGTTTGTTGATATGGAGTTCCTGAAACTATTGAGAGTGACAGAGGAACCCATTTTACTGGGGAAGTAATGAAAGAGGTAATGGAAGCACTTCACATACAGCAAGCTTTCCATACACCTTATCATCCACAAAGTAGTGGTAAAGTTGAGAGACTTAATGGAATTTTGAAAAACAGATGTGCAAAAATTAAAGCAGATACAGGAAAAGGATGGGTGGAAGCTTTGCCATTAGCCCTATATTCTGTACGAACTACCCCTAAACAACCACATGGGCTGTCCCCCTATGAGATTTTATTTGGAGGGCCACCCAAAACAGGGCTATATTTTCCCCAACAGTTGCAGGCTTCTCACTCTAATCTGTTAGAATATGTTCAGATTTTGCAAAGAACATTGAATAAAATACATGAAGGTGTTTATAAATCTATCCCCGACCCAGATTCTGTTTCAGGTATTCACAGAATCCAACCAGGTGACTGGGTGGTGGTCAAGCGACACGTCAGAAAGCCACTAGAACCAAAATTTGACGGACCACATTTGGTGCTTTTGACAACCAGTTCTGCTGTCAAGTTGGAAGAGAAGCCCACCTGGATTCACGCCAGTCACTGCAAGAAAATCCTGAAGTGATGATATCCTTTGAAAAAAGATGATAATGTTTCTTTTCTTTTTGTTATTTGTGAGAACTGAGACATGGAAAAATAACCCTTTCATCCAAATGTTAAAATTGTATGCAACCCATAGCAACGCTAGTAACTGCTGGGGGTGTTCTCACTTACATCCCCAGACAGGAACAATACCCATGATAGCAATGCCTCTCAATTTCACTGATTTAAACAGGACCAGAATAAATGGCTCATACATAGTCTCCACAGCTAATGAGCACAGATCAGTAACTTTGATGGTTTCGAAACAGATAAACACTCCACAGATTTGTTTAAACATTACATGCCCGTTTAACACTAAATGTAGACGGTTGGGCAATTCAGATTGCAGCGGAGCAAAAATTACAGTTTATGGAGGAAACTATGGTCAATATTATTATATCCCAGATCCAGAACTAAATAGAACCCTTTATAGTACAAATTGCTCACAGTTCCCAATATGTGAAAATATCGGTTTCCTGAGATTCCATGTTATTGCTTCCAGTTTTTTAGGAGCAGGCATACCGTCCATACGTAGGGGGTTATATTATATATGTGGAAATAAAGCTTACGCCTGGATTCCTACTAATGTTACAGGTACATGTTACATTGGGAAGTTAGTACCTGCTTTGGCTGTTCGCAAAGATACAGTGCGACCAGATCAAAGGAAACATCACAGGCTCCTCCTCCTCCGGCAGTAGTGTTCTTGTGTGCACTGGCGGTGGATGAGGAGTTCACACTATATGTGAGAATTAATTTAGTATATTTTCACAGAAGGATATTTATATAATTTTACTTTAGTCCTATGGCTCACTAATTTTTAATACTCACATATTAATGGTACACTGTGCAATATTAATAGGTTAATATCAGCGCAATTATTATTTATAATTTTCTTGAATATCTCTATGCCTGTAAAGTGGCGCATGTTTCCCGTGCTTAGAACAGTCCCTGCACAAAATGACATTTTTAAAGGAATAAAAGTAATTTAAAACTGCTTGCGGCTTTAATGTAATGTCAGGTCCCGGCAATATGGATGAAAATCAGTGAGACAAACGGCATGGGTACCCCCCCTCCCCAGTCCATTACCATGCTCTTTGGGTCTTGTATGATATTAAGGGGAACCCCGCACCAAAATTTAAAAAAGGAAAGGCGTATACTCTGAACAGCAGTATAAAGGCGGTGCAAACAAGACAGGGACTGTAGATTTGTTGTTAAGTAGAATCTGTTTGTAATTTTGAACTGGTACATTTTATACATGGCGTATACAGGCGGTTGTATACAGGCGGTGCAAAATAAGACAGGGACTGTAGGTTTGTTGTTAAGTAGAATCTGTTTGTAATTTTGAACTGGTACATTTTTAAAGTGTAGCTCCAGCCAAAAAAATCTATTTTTAAGCTTTTTGGAAAACATAGGGAAGGGTTATCACTCCTGTAACATTTGTTTTGCTGTCTGTGCACCTCTTCAGAAGATTTCACCTCACTTTCTGTCCCAATGACAAATGTTTTTTGAAAATTTAGGGTTTTTAGTGAAACAAGGATTGGTGATAAAGCATCAGTGAAGAGGAGACACGTTTTTCCCAGATTAACTCTTACAGGAGAGAATTTCCCTTCCTAGGGGTAGATTTCATCTCATTTCCTGTTTTCTCCTTCCGTTTGCAAGTAGGAGTCGTTTGTAAGTTGGATGTTTGAAAGTAGGGGCCTGCACTATATACTCTGCAGAAATTGGGGCCTTAGGTGTTGCCACAACACTGTAAGTCCTCACAGTTACTCTTGGTGGGCGCTGGAACGGGCCCTGCTGTGAAATATTATATCAAGAATTGTAATTACATGCACCTGTTGAACAGGGGCAAAAAAATTGAGCCTTAGGCACTGGTGCCACAACACTGCAACCCCTCACAGATCATATAGTTGGAGCACAGGAGTGAGCCCTGCTGCAAAGTATTGCATCAAAAATTGTAATTATACTCCCCTGTTAAACAGGGGCTTAAAATTTGGGCCTTGGGCACTGGTGCTGGTGCTACAACACTGCAACCCCTCACAGATACTCTAGTTGGAGCGCAGGAATGAGCCCTGCTGCAAAGTATTGCATCAAAGATTGTAATTAAACGCCCCTGTTAAACAGGGGCAGAAAAATTGGGCCTTAGCTACTGCTGCCACAACACTGCAACACCACACAGATGCTATAGTTGGAGCTCAGGAATGAGCCCTGCTGCAAAGTATTGCATCAAAAATTGAAATTATACGCCCCTGTTAAACAGGGGCTGAAAAATGGGCCTTGGGCACTGGTGCCACAACACTGCAACCCCTCACAGATAATATATTTGGAGCGCAGGAATGACCCCTGCTGCAAAGTATTGCATCAAAAATTGTAACTACGTGCCCCTGTTAAACAGGGGCTGAAAAATTGGGCCTTGGCCACTGGTGGCAGTGCCCAGAACCAAAAATATTCTTACAAGCTATCAGCATGAAAATTGAGGAGGAAGAGGATTGTCACTCAGCATAACAGGATAGTCACTTAGCATCAGCATAGGCAGTCTTGAAGGAATCTCACATTAAAAAAAAAATCAATCGGTTACATCAGCATCAGGTGCTTGGTAGCTGGTGATCCAAGACTGATTAATTTTTATGAAGGTCAGTCGATCGACCGATTCGGTGGACAGGCACACCCTGTGATCGGTTAAAAAGCCTCCAGCAGCACTGAATGTGCGTTCCGAAAGAACGTTGGATGCAGGACAGGTCAGTAGCTCAATTGCATACTGTGCAAGCTCTGGCCAGTGATCCATCCTCAAGACCCAGTAACCCAGAGGATTTTCGGTGGGAAAGGTGTCCAAGTCTGATCTTGCCCCTAGGTATTCCTTCTCCACCGCTCCTTCTGTGACTGACCGAAGCCTCAGCAACCTGTTGTCCAGGAGGACCAGGAAATTGTAACCTCCCAGACTCTGGAAACGCGTTGCACAAAATTCAGTGTGCCTTTCACAATATTTCCTAATATGGTAAACTTTTGCTAGTTCTTTTAAGTATTGTTTTAGGCGTTTGTCGGAAATAAGCAGGTTGCATAAACAATAAGTCAGCGCCATTTTAGCTAGAAAAAGAGCATATAAGGAACAAGGCAAATGTCGATATCACCTGTAATTCTTTGCATATTTCTTATCATTCCCTCCTCTGATATCTTTATTTGCTTTCTCAATTTATTACTTCAGTACAGGTCCGTTCCACAACTAGGTTTTCAGACCTTACTTCATTGACAGGAGTACTCGCATCATCATAGGTATCTTCTCCTTGGGGAACTGTGTGGTACATTATCCTGGTCATAATTGTCTCAATTAATTTTTGAGAGAGTCCTCAGATACAGGGAATACAACAACATCCACAAATGACTAAGATGGCTAAAACCACGGCAATAGAGATCAAACATGAGGTGGCAAGTCCAGTCCATTTCCCAAACCAACCTTCAAGCCAATTTGTGAATGAATCATTAATACCCGAGTTTTCCGCTAATTCATTCGATAAAGCTGTCAATCCTTCGAGGGCTCTAGCCACTGTTCCTCCAGGAGCTGTAATTGTTAGGAATAAAGGTGCAACACATACCGCCAAACATTTTACAGACCCCTCCTCTTTCTGCTAGGACCATATCTAATGCCATCCTATTCTGCCATGCCGTCAGAGAGGTAGGGGCTAATTGCTCTGCCAATCCCTTAACTGCATCCCTGGTGTAGTTTACAAACCTTTGTTGGTTATAGTATATGTAGTTAATCCAGTCAACATTTTTGTTTACCGTCACCCACCAGAGAATAGACTCAAATCCAGCTGCCACTTGGTTCCTAGCCTTAAACTCGCTCGGCACTCCACGCGGAACCCAAATCTCATCTATGTAGATCTGGGGGTTAAAAAACCATACAGGAGAGGTGTCCCTTCTGCTCCTCCAGTGACCCTTCTTCCAAGGGGACTCTGACAGTAAGCGCAGAGGCATTGCCAGCTGTACCAGTGCACAATCCCCTCGGGAATTGGCTGGGATTCTCGCTCTGAGCCTCTTATCTCCGCATAACCACCAGACGTCCGCCCTCTGGGTGTCGTGCTCAACCCAGTCATCACCCTCTCCCTTTACAATTTTGTTAATCCTCTCCATGCAGTAGTCAACCGGTAAAGACCCCAAATCTGTGCCACTCTCATTCCCCGGAAGTGCAAAACAAGTAAAGTTGCCAGGGTATGCCGTGACAGCAGGGGGTATCTGAGGTCTCTAAACCTGGGGAAACAACAAACTTAACGTGTGACAGAGAGTGTTGGTGTCAGGTTTGTATGTTTTTTGATATAGCTTTAGCATACACCCTAAACCATCTGGATCTGTATTGTTATTTAAGGGAAAAGGCACTGTAGCCAGTTGGGATCTGGCCCCTACACAGACCAAGCAGTTCTCTTTTTTTTAAGGATGTTAGCAGTATAGATTAACCATTCAAGCCATTCATTCTTATCCTGGTATCCTGTTTCTAATGTTATAGCTTCTTCCACTGTGAGATTGGTGAATCTCACTGTGGGTCCTAATATCTCTACTTTAAGTCGGTCCTCATTATCCAATTCTTTCTTCTTGTTTGTCTCATTCTTTGGTTTGACTTCAAGGAAGAATTTTCCCAAAGGGTCAGTTCCTGATATTCAGGCTCCTACACGGTATAGCCTCTGATGTTCTAGTTTGGGGTCCTTCAGGGAAATCAATAATATATTGCAATTCTTTGGTTCTGTACAGAGAGAGTGGGCTGCTTTTAGTTATGGTTAATCTATTCTTTAAAACTCCTGCTGCTGGGATCTCATATCCCCAATCCTGGGCTGCAGTTGTCCACATGACTGAATCCCAAGTAGTACACCAGGTAGTACCAGCCAGGTAGCACACGTATTTATCTGCCCAGGTCAGCTTACTTGCTTCTACCTTATCTCCACAATCTGTCATCTGGCAGAAATCCACCTGTATAGTACTGGTGGTTCCTTCAACAAAGGTGAGGTTCAATGCTCTTCCCAATTGATTGGTTCCACTATCCTCCCCTGTCTTCTACCTCCCCGTATAGAGGCTTCACCTAGAGTCACCAATGCTCCCACGAGGAACAAAATCCCTACCATCCTATCTGAAGTGAGGGGGGCCTAAATAGGGCCTTTTCTTCACCAAGGTTGAGACAAGCAGACCTTTTATCTGCCTCCCTTTGTAGTTGGACTTTCCCCCTCCTTCAGTCTTTCTGTCCCTACTCTGCCTATGTTTACCTTTTTACAGTGGGATTGGTGAATCCAGATAGTCCTTTCAGCAATTCTTACTGCATTGGGTAAGGAGTACTTGATATGGCTCGTCCCACTTAGAGGAGTGCCAATGCTTCTTTCTGATCACCTTGATGAGGGTCCAGTCTCAGATTTGTACTTTGTCTTCTCCTATGGGCTCTCCTTCTGGAATGGAACACTCTTGGTTAATTTGTTTCTGTTTAAATAACCTTGACATTATTGTGCCACATAACTGTGCCAAGGTTCTCTCCCCTTCCTCTGTGTGGGTTTCATTTGGTAATAAAGGTATTTTATAAGGTCTACCATACATCTTTTCAAATGGACTCAGGCCCTCTTTAGTGGGGGTGATGTGCATGCTTAAAATAGTTAGTGGGAAACAGTACATCCAATTTTCCCTGTCTCCTCCATAGCCTTTTTTAGCTTGCTCTTTAATATCCCATTATGTCTTTCTACGAGCCCTGCTGACTGAGGGTGATATGCACAGTGATTCTTTACTTCTATACCCATCACTTCTGTTAGGTGTTTTATGGTCTGATTTACAAAATGTGGACCATTATCACTATAAATCTTCTCTGGTATCCCAAATCGTGGAATGATATCTTTTAGTAAGGCTTTGGATACTGTTAAGGCGTCAGCACTTCCTGTGGGGAATATCTCTACCCATTTGGTCAATGCATCACAAACAATATTTCTTCCTTTCACATTTGTCTAATTCAATAAAAATCCATGCAAATGTGTTGGAATGGATATTGCGGTGTGGGGAACTTCCCTTTCCGTGGTATTATGCCTCCCTGAGCATTGTGTCTTGCACATATAATGCATTGAGAAAAAAAAAGTTTTTTTAGTAGTTTGTGAAGACAGGCTGTACATATCTTATTTAACATCTCAGTCACCCCCCTGTTTGACACATGAGTTACTCCATGTGTCAATACTGCTGCATACCTAAATAAGGATTTTGGCAATACCAGCTTTCCTTCAGGTGATGTGTAGATGTTATCTATTATTGTGCAACCTTTTGTTTTCCAATATTGCTTCTCCCCAGGGGATACATTCTGCTGCATATCAGTAAGAACTGTATGATCTATCTCTATGATTTCCTGTTCTGTCATTATTTGATGTTTCTTGTGCCCCTATTTTAGCCTCTTCATCTGCCCTTTTATTTCCTTTCCGAGATGAGCTCTGTATGTTTTGTGTGTGTTTGACATTTGCAGATTGCAAGCTCTTTTGGTAACTGTATTGCATCTAGGAGTTCTAGACTGATGAGCTAGAAAGGACTTGTTTTAGGTCAGTAAAGGCTGTCTCTGTTTCCTTACTCCATTTTATAGCGTCCTTTGGGGCCATAGGGTTCCCATGTATGGCATGGACCAACGGGGCGCGGTCAGTATTGAATACCCGGAAATCCAAGCTCTACAAAAATTTGTCATGCCCAAAAGAGACATCATTTGTTTTTTTTGTTTCTGGTTTCAGCACCTGGAGGAGGGATCAAATTCTCTCCTCATCCAGGTGTCGACCTTCTTTTGAGATATTATACCCTAAGTATTTGACCTGCTGTTGCCACAACTGGAGTTTAGTTTTATTTACCTCATGCTCTTGGTATAACTGCCTGGTTAACAGCTTGTAAATCCTGTACCATTCTCCAGCCTGTGGAAGGCGGAGCCTTCTTAACAGGAAAAAGAGGGGTATTGCAGGGGCTATACCCTCCTCTGCTTCCTTCTTAAGGTGGTATCTCCTTCATCACCTTGCACAAAAAACTTTACTTTCACATTTTTTTTTCCATCGCACGGGCTACGTGTTAAGCCATCCCCTATATAGTATAACAGTGCACACCAAGCCTCGTTTTCACCTCCACTCTCAGGGGAGGGAAAACCCTAGCCTCTACCTGGTGCTCCTCAGTGAATGGATGTTGCCAAGGTGACACATAGGACTGAAACTAAACAAAACTTCAGCCCCTCCCAGCAGAGCCAATCTCTCGCGTCATCTGGAGGAAGAAGCCCAGTATTACTAGACAATTAATATGTCTTAGAGATGCTAATTTGGAACGTAAAACTGACAGAGCAGAAAGGAGAAAATCACTGAATCTCACCAAGAGGCAAGATGTGATGGAAAAAATTGTAAGTATATATGGAAATGTACGGAAAAGAAACAACGTTCATCTCCGTAAATAAAACCACATTCAAAAAACACATGTATGAAAAAAATATATATATGTATTAAAGTCACACCGTAATAAATGGAGGCCCATCCATGAACGTGAGGAGCACTCGGTATCACAATGATGAGACTAAATCATTATAATGTATAATATCTAAACATATCACTATGCTCCCAAAAAAAAAAAATATTGTGAATGGATGAAGAGATAAAAAAAGTGAATGGATGAAGAAAAAAAAAAAATTGTGAATGGATGAAGAGATAAAAAAAGTGAATGGATGAGAAAAAAAAATGTGAATGGATGAAAAGATAAAAAAAGTGAATGGATGAGAAAAAAAAATTGTGAATGGATGAAGAGATAAAAAAAGTGAATGGATGAGAAAAAAAATGTGAATGGATAAAGAGATAAAAAAAAAAGTAAATAGATGAGAAAAAAAAAATTGTGAATGGATGAAGAAATAATAAAAAAGTGAATGGATGAGAAAAAAAAATTGTGAATGGATAAAGAGATAAAAAAAGTGAATGGATGAAAAAAAAATGAAAAAATGACAAAAATGAAAAACATGTATACAAAAGAAGGGAAGAAAGGAAAGGGAGCACAGGGCCCAAAGCATCACCTATGAGTTGTCAATGAACGCATTCAACTCAATATCAACATTTAGGCCTAAAGGTCTGAGGGAACGGATCTTATAAATCCACTCCATCTCGAGTTTAGAGATGGCCCGTCTTTTAGATCCCTCTCTCCATGGGAGTTAGAGTTTATCAATGCCCATGAACAAAGTACCGCTAGGGTCTTTTTTGTGTTTGTCTAAATAATGTTTGGAGACTGGGTGGCCCAAAAAACCCCTTCTAATATTTCCAATATGTTCCCCCAGTCTAACTTTTAATGATCGGACCGTGCGGCCCACATAGTGGAGCCCACAAGGGCAAGTAGGTAAACCACATGGGATTTAATATGGAAATTAAGCGGGGAATTATTGGTAATGAATTGACACACCTTTCTCTCCGTTAAAGCATTAATAGCACAAACCTCGCAATTTTTACATTTGAAATAGCCTGTCATATGTTGAAAGAACATAGGTTTATGAACCGGAGGGTCACATGCAGCAGATACCACCTGTAAACTGATTGAGGGGGCACCCTTAAAGACCAGCTGGGGTCTGTCGGGAAGGGATGGTCCAAGCACGGGATCATTCTTAATAATGTGCCAGTGTTTGTTCAACATCCTCCTGACAGAAAAGTGCTGGCAGGAGTATCTTGTGATTAAGGGACAGACCAGCTGACAGTCCCTCTGTGCCCTGGTTTTATCAGCCAGAAGAGCGTCCCTGTCCAGTGATACAACCTGATTGAGTTTTTCAGTCAGAAACTGCGCTTCATACCCCTTCTCTATAAATCTGTCCGTCAAAACCTTAGACTGAGCAAGAAAGTCAGTATTGGTAGAACAATTCCTTTTCAGTCGGATGTACTGACTTTTAGGGACAGAGTCAAGCCAAGCTTTATGATGGCAGCTGTCCCTCAGGATAAACGAATTGCGGTCAGTGACCTTGAAATAGGTAGAGGTAAGTAGAGAGTTATTTTCACCTCGTATCTCCAGATCCAGAAAGTGTATTTTTTCCTGGCTGGCCTCATATTTAAAGGATATACCCCTCTCGTTGGAGTTGAGTCCATCCATAAAGGAACAGAGAGAGTCATAGGAGCCATCCCATAGGAGGAGGACGTCATCTATGTACCTGGCCCACAGGACCAATTCTGGTCTCCGGTGGGCATAGATGACGTCCTCCTCCCATTTCCCCATAAAAAGGTTCGCCAAGCTGGGGGCAAATTTAGCCCCCATGGCTACCCCCTTAGTCTGGAGATAAAACTGTTTATTATGCCAAAAGAAATTATGTGTAGTGGCATATTCTAAAAGCTCCATAATAAAACGTTTTTGCTTCTTGGGTAGGGAGGCATCCTTATCAAGGAAAAATTTCACCGATTTAATACCCCAGTAATGGGGGATGCTAGTGTATAGAGAAGTGACATCGGCAGTCACAAGCCAATGCCCTTCTCTATAATTACTAGTCTTGAGTAGATTGATGGTATGTCTAGTGTCCTTGATATATGCTGGCAGAAGTTGTACAAGTGGTTGGAGGAAATTGTCAATGTACTTACCTGCCCTGGAAGTAATGGAATCTATTCCACTAATGATGGGACGACCCGGAGGGTGAATTGGGTCTTTGCGGACTTTGGGCAGGTAGTACATGACTGGGATTCTTGACGCAACCGGGATGAGAAAAGATTTCTCCTTCTTGTTTATAATGCCAGATTGAAAACCATTATCCACAATCCTTTCCAATTCTTTTTTGAAACGGATTCTGGGATCCGACTTAAGGGGTTGGTAGGTGTCCCCGTCTCCAACAAGTCTCTCCAATTCGTGAAGATAATCTGACTTGTCAAGGACATACCCCCCCCTTTGTCGGCTGGCTTTATAACAAGGTCCCTACGTTCACAAAGTGAATCCAGGCCCAACTGTAACTCTCTCGTCATTTTCATTTTCTGAACCTTCAAACGATCGAGATCCCTCAAAAGAACATCCCTGAAGACTCTCAAAGAGGCAGATAAGCCACCCGGAGGGTTAAATAGGGATGCGTTGGCTAGGCCAGACTGTCTGATGGTGTTGAGACCAACAGTTTGGGGGGGCAATGGGGTTGGACAGCATATATCTCTTGATGTTCAATTTCCTAATATACTTATGTATGTCCATATAGGTTTCAAATTTATTGAGTGTTTTGGGCGGTACAAACTTGAGTCCTTTGTCTAAAATTGAAATTTCTGTTTCAGTTAGAGGTGTTTTGCTCAGGTTAAAAATACCCCTACCGCTTACACGCTTTCTTTTTGCCCCTTGATTTCCTCCCCCTCGGACTCCTCTCTTTTTTCTATGGGTCCTAGATGGTTTTGATGGGCTCTGGGAAAACCCCAATGCTGGGGTTGAGGATATTGGCCCTGTCTCTGTCTATAGGGAGATTGCCAGCCACCTCCCTCTCTAATCTGAGAAGGGGGGGGGGTTGGTGCCAGTATGGTCGATCATTCTGTGAACCTCTACCTGGAGTACGTGGTCCAGAATGATAATCTGCTCTGTACCCATGATGGTCATAGTTATCATGGCGATACCCCTCATCCCTCAAGCTCTGAAAGCGATTCTGCGTGGATATAGGATATCTAGAGGGGTAGTCGTCCGTATAAGCTCTCCTAGGGGAGTCATAACTATAGGGGAAGTCTCCAAAACCCTATGAGTGATATTCCTGATTATGTTGATTGTACTCACTGGGTTTATGATTTTTGGGTCCCTTTTTTTGGTTTTTACCGGTTACCTTCTGCGGCCTAGAACGTGGTTTAGGCTGAGGGGGTTTACCTTGTCTAACTGGAGATCGGTGGGAGGCCCTCCTAGAGGCTGAAGGTTGTTGTGTCTGTGTTGAGGGAGGACGTCGCTGATATCCCTCAGACTCCACAGACATTTCTTCCCCACCAGGGGCAGAGGGACATCCAGTCACCTCAGACGTTTCAGCTGCAATCTTACTCTGCCAGACAAAAACAGAACCTGCCTTATAGTCCCCCACATCACGGCAAAATGTTTTCTTTTTTTTTAATCTTTTGTTCAGTTTCCTCTTTTTCCAATATTTTCCTAAGATTCATTGATTTTTCCTTATATTCCTCGCTATCTTTGAAGGGAGATAATTTTTCTTTGATTATTTTAATCTCACCGTCAAGTCTAGCGAGTTTATCATTTTTTTTCTTAATCAGGAACTGAAGGAGTTTTCCTCCAGCCTCATTAAAAAACTGGAACCAGTCTTGAAAGTCAGTCTCTCCTTTTTGGGGGCTGACTTCCCATCTAAGACTCCTTGGGACCATTGAGTCCTGCTGCCATTTCCAACTGTGAAAGGAGATCCAACTCCATCTCTCTCAGCTTAAGCGGCCTGTAACATAACCCCACTAGTAATTTCCTGCTTACTTTCACCCTTTTTGAGTTCCACCCATATGGACTCCACCTCCCCCTTGCCCCATCATTGATGTCATTCCGCTCTTCTACCCGTAAATCATTCCAGATATATAGACCCACCCCTCCCCCTCTCCTACCCTCCCTGTTCCTCGGATACAAGGAATACCCCTGGATGTTTGCCAGTCAGTCAAGTGAGTTGTCAAACCAAGTTGTCACGTAGGACAAGTCGCCTCCGTTCGCCGGGCTGCGGGGCGCATGCGCAGTGGGCTGGTATTGAGACGTGCACCCGTTCGCGGCCTGATGGTGCGGCGCGCGCGGGTGCACGGCGGTCCTCGTGTGCGCGCCGTCGCCCGTGCGGGTGCCCGGTAGCGCGTCACGCTGACGCGCTCACCGGGAGGCTACTTGAGACGACACCAGCACCCAGTCGGGTTGCTGGTTTGTCGTCAGCTGTACCCTATATTGTGCGTGATTCCTGTTTCCTGATTCACAGTTCAACCGATCCCTGCTTGTTCAAACGACCACTCTTTGCCTGCTGGATACCCTGACCTTTTGCCTGCCTAACGACCACTCTATTGTCTGCTGGATACCCTGACCTTTTGCCTGTTTAACGACCACTCTCTTGTCTGCTGGATACCCAGACCCTCTGCCTGTTTGAAGGATCACTCCCTGTCTGCCGGATACCCTGACCTCTGCCTGTGTATACTACCATACTCTCCGCTGAGCTGACACCCCCTGATCTCCTCAGTCATAAGGACTTCCTACTTGTCTGTTGAACATCTCTTAACCTTTTCTCCTTGCACTAATAGGCACACCGGTCCTGCACGGCTCCGCCAGGAGGCTTCCCACCTGCCAAGCGATCCTGAGCCTTCTCACAGCTACTACTGGAAACCCGTTCCTCCGCGTGCTTCCGATCCCCTGTCTCATCCTCGGGGGTTCGGGTGCGCGTGGTCGTAAGGGCGAGCCACTCTCGGCATCTCGGCCTCGGTGAGTATTGACGTGACAGTACAAACCAGCCAGATGTCCGAGGCCGACAGAGCGCGCTCTCCCTTGGAGATCCTGTGCCAACAGGTCTCCACCTTGGCAGATTCAGTGCAGAGGCTACAGGAGGGATACACGCAAATCGATAGCCATCTCCAGCAACTGACGGGGCCAATCCCTTCTGCCGCCGCAGCTCCCGCACCTAGCAATGAAGGCCCGCTTCCTCAGGCTGCTGCCAGTCCTACAGTCGTAATGGCACTTCCGGAACCTAGGGTCCCCACACCGGAACGGTTCTCAGAGGACCGTAAGAAGTTCAGAGCTTTTAAGAACGCCTGCACCCTCTACTTTGCGCTGCAACCCCGAACCTTCGCATCAGAAGTGGTCAAGGTGGGATTTGCGATTTCTTTTCTGTCAGAGGAACCTCAGGCTTGGGCACACAGTCTGATGGAATCAGGGAGTCCGGTGCTTAATACTATCGACACGTTCTTCGAAAGTATGTCACAGCTTTATGATGACCCACAGCGGATGGCTACCGCTGAAGCTATCCTGCACCACCTAGTTCAAGGAAGGAGACCAATTGAGGATTACACGGTGGAATTCCGTAAATGGGCGGCCGACACTAACTGGAATGAGCCAGCCCTACGCTATCAGTACCGCCAAGGCCTGTCAGAGCTCCTCAAGGATGAGTTGGCCAGGATGGAAACCCCCACATCTTTGGAGGAGTTAATTCAGGCAGCCACCAAATTAGATAGGCGCTTGAGGGAATGTCGGTCAGAACGATTCCAGAAGCCCCGTCCTGCGTGGACGACCTCTAGACTCCAACCCATTCCAATATCATCACCCATAACAGCTGGGCCTACTACGCTTCCCGATTCCGAACCTATGCAGCTTGGTTTGGTACGACCACCACTAACCTCAGAAGAGAGACAACGTAGACGGCAATCCAACTTGTGCCTCTATTGCGGGGGAGCCGGTCACTTCCTGCGCAACTGCCCGATAAGGCCTAGTAAGTTCTTCCAGCCCAAAACAATGATTTATCAAGCCCAAAACAATGATTTATCAAGATAACAATACCAGCCCAAAACAATGATTTATCAAGATAACAATACCTCTAAGTCTTACGTCATGTTGTTTATCTCGTTACAGCTACCAGAAGGGGAGTCCCGCCTGCCGGCGATCATTGACTCGGGTGCGTGTAGCTGCTTTATGGACGTTGCCTTGGCCCGGAACCTGCATGTGCCCTTACAAACCAAAACGCAATATCTACAGGTCCACTTGGCGGATGGGTCTCTTCCCAGCTCAGGCCCAATCACCCAAGAGACTCGACCTATTCTAGCAACTACCGATTCAGGACACCAAGAGCTCCTACGCCTGGACCTTATTCATTCTCCCATGTTCCCAGTCATCTTAGGCCTACCCTGGCTACAGGCCCATGATCCTTTGATTCAGTGGAGTTCTAAGGTGGTCTCATTCCCCTCTGCTTACTGCTCTCAACACTGCCGCCCTTCGAAACCCAAGATCTGTGCTACGACCTCAGCTCCTTCAGTTAGCCTCCAACATGTTCCTCAGGCGTAAAATGAATTCCAGGAGGTCTTCAGCAAACAAATGGCCGATTGCCTTCCACCACATCGACCGTACGACTGCCCAATCAACCTATTACCAGGATCAGAGATTCCTTTTGGTCGCATATTTCCTCTTTCAGAAACGGAGCTGGAGGCTCTCAAACAATATATTGACGAGAATCTGGAAAAGGGGTTCATCCGTCCCTCATCCTCACCTGCCGGAGCGGGCATCTTCTTTGTCGGTAAGAAGAATGGTTCCCTTAGGCCCTGTGTGGATTACCGGCAGTTAAATAACATCACCATCAAAAATCGATACCCTTTACCACTCATCCCAGAGTTGTTCCAACGTTTTCGGTCAGCTAGAGTCTTTTCTAAATTAGATTTCCGGGGGGGCATACAACCTTATCAGAATTAGGGCCGGAGACGAATGGAAGATGGCCTTCAGATCCAGGTTCGGGCACTTCGAATACTTGGTGATGCCCTTTGGGCTCTGTAACGCTCCTGCCACTTTTCAACACCTGGTGAATGACATTTTCCGCAAATACCTAGATGATTTCCTTGTGGTCTACTTGGATGATATCCTAATTTTCTCCTCTACACTTGAACTCCACAGGGGTCACGTCAGGACAGTTCTGGCCATTCTGAGACAACACAAACTCTACCTAAAAATGGAGAAGTGTGAGTTTGAAAAATCAGCCGTGCAATTCTTTGGGTTCATCATTTCGGCAAATGGGGTAGAGATGGATCCTCAAAAGATACAGGCTATTCAGGAGTGGCCAGCTCCTTCTGACAAAAAGGGGGTCCAATGCTTTATAGGATTCGCTAACTTCTACCGGAAATTCATTGTTGGATTCTCCACCATAGTGGCACCTATCACGCAATTAACCCGCGGGCATGGTTCATTCCAGTGGTCCCAAGCAGCACAGGGAGCTTTCCTGAAACTAAAGGATCTGTTCAGTTCCGCTCCCATTCTCCGGCATCCTGATCCTTCTCAACCATTTGTACTGGAAGTGGATGCATCAGAAATAGCCACAGGAGCAATCCTTTCTCAAAGACAAGGACCTAAGGCCATCTTACATCCAGTTGCATTTGCTTCCCGTAAACTCAGTTCGGCAGAATTAAATTATGATGTAGGTGACAGGGAGCTGCTGGCCATAAAAGTCGCCCTGGAGGAATGGAGGTACTTACTTGAGGGGGCACTTCATCCAGTGATGATCTTCACGGATCACAAGAACCTTGAGTGCCTCCGAACAGCAAAACGCCTCAAACCCAGACAAGCTCATTGGGCCTTGTTCTTTTCGCGCTTCAATTTCCACATCTCTTACAGACCTGGTATAAAGAATGGGAAAGCAGACGCCCTTTCCCGGATGTTCTCAGCAGACCTCCAGACTTCAGAACCAAGCACAATTCTTGCACTTCAAAATTTCCTTGGACTGACACAGACAGACTTAATGTCCTCTATCAAGAAGTCGTCCCATACATGTACGGATCCGGAGGTACAATCCCTGAGGAAAGACGAAGGTCTCTTTTGGATCCGGGGCAAAATTTTTGTACCTCAACAGACTCGGTTAACAGCCATCAAGATGTGCCACGACCATAAATTGGCCGGCCACTTCGGAGTTAGGAAGAGAGCTGACCTGATCTCTCGCTCCTTCTGGTGGCCGAGTTGGAGAAGGGATTGCAGGGAGTATGTGGCCTCTTGTCTCCTGTGTCAACGTAACAAGGGCCAAAACACCAGATCCTGGGGTTTACTTAAACCACTACCTATTCCAGAACGACCATGGTCCGATGTATCTGTAGATTTCATTGTGGACTTACCGGCCTCAGAAGGCCACACTACTATTTTTGTTGTGGTTGACCGTCTGTCCAAAATGGGCCACTTTCTGCCTATGGTAGGTACTCCTTGCGCAGTAGAGACAGCCAATGTTTTCCTGAAAGAGGTCATAAGACTTCACGGTGTACCAAGGAGTATCGTGTCTGACAGAGGCGTGCAATTCACGTCCAAATTCTGGAAGGAACTCTGTAAAGCCCTGGATATTAAAGTGTGCCTCTCATCAGCCTATCACCCTCAGAGCAATGGCCAAACGCAGAGAACAAATCAAGCTTTAGAGCAGTATCTCCGTTGCTTTTGTTCGGGATCCCAGGATGATTGGGCAAAACTCCTTCCATACGCAGCGTTTGCGTACAACAACTCAGTTCACGCGGCTACCAACCAAACGCCCTTCTGGGCCAACTGCGGATTCCATCCCACATTTTTGACTAAGGACATTCCTGAAATAACAGTCCCTGCAGTGCAGGACAGAATAACATCCTTGCAAACTAACTTCCAGGAGATCCAAAACATGCTACAAAAAGCTCAAAGGGCCTACAGGGAGCAGTATGACCGAGGTAGGAAGGAGAACCCAACATTTAACATAGAGGAAGAAGTTTGGTTGTCCACCTCTAATCTCAAGCTACAGTTGCCATCCCGAAAATTGGGACCTAAATTCATTGGCCCCTTTCCTATCAAAAGGATCATCAATCCTGTGGCCATGGAGCTAGTTCTTCCTAAAACGTACAAGATCCATCCTGTCTTCCACGTATCTCTGTTGAAGCCTGTTGTATCCAGTCCGTTTCCAGAAAGAGGAGAGGTTCCTCCCCCACCGATCAGGGTGGACTGGGAGAATGAGTTCGAGGTGGAGGCTATCCTGGGTTGTAGAAAGAAGGGCAGGCAGCTACAGTACCTGATCCAATGGAAAGGATACCCACCTGAGGACAATTCGTGGGAGCCTGCGAAGAATCTACATGCTCCTCGCTTAATTCAAACTTTTCATCAAAGCCATCCGGAGTTGATGTCTAGCTTGGGCGTCCAGTGTCCGCCCTTAGGAGGGGGGCACTGTCACGAAGGACAAGTCGCCTCCGTTCACCGGGCTGCGGGGCGCATGCGCGGTGGGCTGGTATTGAGACGTGCACCCGTTCGCGGCCTGATGGTGCGGCGCGCGCGGGTGCGCGGCGGTCCACGTGTGCGCGCCATCGCCCGTGCGGGTGCCCGGTAGCGCGTCACGCTGACGCGCTCACCGGGAGGCTACTTGAGACGACACCAGCACCCAGTCGGGTTGCTGGTTTGTCGTCAGCTATACCCTGTATTGTGCGTGATTCCTGTTTCCTGATTCACAGTTCAACCGATCCCTGCTTGTTCAAACGACCACTCTTTGCCTGCTGGATACCCTGACCTTTTGCCTGCCTAACGACCACTCTATTGTCTGCTGGATACCCTGACCTTTTGCCTGCCTAACGACCACTCTATTGTCTGCCGGATACCCAGACCCTCTGCCTGTTTGAAGGATCACTCCCTGTC
Organism: Lithobates clamitans; assembly: GCA_037952925.1. Classification (NCBI taxonomy): domain Eukaryota; kingdom Metazoa; phylum Chordata; class Amphibia; order Anura; family Ranidae; genus Lithobates; species Lithobates clamitans. Next base: position 1,853,676 of record JBBGZY010000766.1, read on the forward strand.
TGCCGGGTACCCTGACCTCTGCCTGTGTATACTACCATACTCTCCGCTGAGCTGACACCCCCTGATCTCCTCAGTCATAAGGACTTCCTACTTGTCTGTTGAACATCTCCTTGCACTAATAGGCACACCGGTCCTGCACGGCTCCACCAGGAGGCTTCCCACCATCCAAGCGATCCTGAGCCTTCTCACAGCTACTACCGGAAACCCGTTCCTCCGCGTGCTTCCGATCCCCTGTCTCATCCTCGGGGGTTCGGGTGCGCGTAGTCGTAAGGGCGAGCCACTCTCAGCATCTCGGCCTCGGCGAGTATTGACGTGACACAAGTGTATGTTATTCCCATGAAGTCCACATCCTCCTCGAGTAATAGCAGCTCCAGTTCCTCCATTTTATTGACTTGGCTCCTGGCATTTGTAAAAATCCCAGAGTTTTGTATTGGTGCATTTTTTTTCCATATGATTTCTCAGGCTTCGTTTTTGATTTGGTAACTTATTAACCCTGAGATTAGATGTTATAGATCACTAATGTCTCCACTATTCCCCTCTGTCCTATGATCTCCAGCGGTTATTGTTACCTCTAAACCCCCCCCCCCCCCAACACCTAGTTTAAAAGCCTCTCCAACTTTGTGGCCATCTTTCTTCCCAATAGAGCTGTACCATCCCCATTAAGGTGCAGACTGCCCTTACTAAAGAGCCAGTAACTGACAGAAGTCAGCCCAGTTCTCCAGGAAACCAAACCCCTTTTTTTTACACCAGTTCCTCAGCCACTTGTTCAGTTCCCTAATCTCCTGCTGCTTCTCTGGTGTGGCTCGAGGCACAGGTAGTATTTCAGAGAAAACCACCTTGATGGTCCTTATTATTGTTGTTATTATTATTATTATTATTATTATGGTCCTTCTCTTTCAATCTATTCCCTAAGTCCCTAAAATAATTTTTTAGGACTCTCCACCTTCCTCTCACTTTGTCATTGGTACCAACGTGCACCATGACAGCTGGGTCTTCCCCAGCCCCACCCAATAATCTGTCCACCTGCTCCGCGATGTGCCGAACCTGAGTGCCCGGTAAACAACATACTGTTCGGCGACCACGGTCTTTGTGACAGATTGCCCTCTGTCCTCCTAATAATTGAGTCCCCTACTAGCAGCACCTATCTAAGTTTCCCTGCATCTCTGCCCTCCTCCTTACCAGAGCTGTCACTTCCATGGCAGCTAGGGGAGGGTGCCTACTCAACTTTGCCTCCCCTGAGCTTATATCCCCAGCATCATGCAACTTGGCATATTTGTGGTGGTGTACCAACTCAGGATTGGCCTCCCTAGCACTCTTCCCTCTACCCCTCCTTCTAGCTGTCACCCAGCTACCTACCTCTGGCTCCAGTGCCTCCATGTCTCCAACCTCCTCTTCACTGGCCCCTGCCAGCACCTGCTGGGTAATGTGCAAACTGCTTTCCAGGTTGTTAATGCTGCGCAGTGTTGCCACCTTGCTTTCTAGATCCGGGATCTGGGCTTCCAGAGAAACAACTAGTTGACATCTTGCACAGCAGTATCCGCCCTCGATTGGTTCATCAAGGAATGGGGATAATAATTAAAGACTTCCTATTCGTTCTCTATTCTGCTCTGTCCTGGTGTTACAGCTACTCCAATTACCTCACAGCCCCTCTCAGCACCCCACATCACTCTCGGCACCCCGCGCACTTCTCGGCACCCCGCGTCACTTCACACACTCTGCATCTCAGGTATTACTCCTAGCACTCCAAGTCAACAAAGGTAATACATTCGGATATTACTCCCAGTATTCCAAGTTAATACAGGTACTCCCAAGTTATTACAGGTGTACTCCCAATACTCCCAGGTACCACAGGAATTACTCCCAATACTCACCAGATACTCCCAATACTCACCAGTTACTCACAGTACTCACCAGTTACATGCATCACACACTCCTCAGACTGCATCCTCTCTACACCCAGTCTGTCAATCCCACAGTCAGTTTGCCTTTTCTGCCTGTTATGCGGCTGCTCCACTCTTCTTACTCAGCTGTCTCCTACAGGGCTTATCGGCACCTGTAGCATATCCTGGTCAGCGCAGCTCTCTCCCAGAGCAGCCACTTCTCTGCTCCCACCACCTCCCAGACTGTTTGTTACACTCCTTCTCCCGGCCTGGGGCACACTTACCTGCTGCTTCCTCCGGTCTACCTGTTACCCTCCCGGTTCCGCTGTTTTTGTGCATGCCTCATTTCCCGGTTATTTACAGTGTATTTATATATGTGTGTTAATACTGCACCCCTTTTCTTTAAAATTTGCACATACTAGTATCCCTAAGGGGGTACAAGGTGTTCAGCTGCTTGGTTGAGGAAAATTTCACTTTTCCACAAGCATGAGAAATAGTATTATTATCTATTGTGCAGAGCTGCACATCAGCGACCATCTCCTTCAGACACTGGCGAAAAAACTGAGTTGCTTCCTGTATGGGAGGTTATATAGGAGAGGGCTTCCTGTCTTTTTTGCCAGTGTGCAATCAACTAAAGGTGACGCAAAAGCCACATGAGTAAGGAATAATATAGTGGGTCTGTGCCTCATGATGTAAGATAAGGAAAACCTCACTTTAACCTTTCATCTAGGATTACTTTATACCTCTATTATCCCTTTCTTGGAGTACATCACAGAACACAGGAGAGGTAATTCTTAGACCATTGGGGTATAATTTTCCTTTAGGTGATTAGACGATAGCAAAGTTTGATTCAGCCCTGCATACCCCCACCCACTTCCAGCATTGCCAGCAATTAATATCGGAGTGAAACGAAAGGGGGGACTTGTGTCCTCTGATGTAATGCAAGAGGATTTTAGAGGTACATCAAAAATACTGTTTTATTAATTGTACATTACAGAACACAGAAGATTTGAATCTTTTTATTTTTAATTGTTTATAGAATTTTTGCAGAGTTTACAGAAAGATATAGAGAATAAAACTTTTCAGGTATTGCAAATATACACTGTCATATAAACATGAAAATGATGAGTATTAAAGATATGGTAAGAACGAACAATGTTTTATAGCTCGACTTGGATTCAGTTATGCGAATATATCACACCATACTATCATGTAGAAAAATGAAAGGGATTTGCACCAAAGACTGTAATGTACATAACTTTCATCATCACTAAAGCCAAAACAATAAATTGCATGAAATCCATTTACCTACTGTATCGAGCTGTTTGCCTCAGAGCAATAATCAGATTCATCCCATAGCTGCCATATTTTAGAAAATGTTTGTACTGAGCCATCTATTAATGCAGTCAGATGTTTAATCCTACGTATGTCTGCCAAGGTAGCTAAAAATTGTGAAAACGTGGGGGTAAGGTAGATAACCAAAGTCTTGAGATAATCTGTTTGGCTGCCAAGAATATAAAGGACATCAACCTCCTTTTAGCCCTAGAGATACCTAAGAAAGGGCGACCCAGCAAATAATGTATAGGGTTCAAAGAAATGGACTTTGAGCCCAAAATTGGTTAATAGAGGGAAAATATGGTAATGGGTACCTACAGCGTCGTTGCATCTCCAACATTGCTCAGAGACTGCTGGGTTATGGGTATGTTCCTATCTGGGGTCCTGTATCAGAATAAAAGAATCTTAGACGCAGTTTTTATTGTGGGTCACACATTGGGAGATTTTGTATGTGGACTCCCAAACTTTCACCCAATCAGCCAAGGAAATAGTTTGCTGTAGGACCCGAGACCATTTTCTCATATAATTGTGACTACACTCAGTTAAGGGAATGGCTTCATGTAGAATTTTATAAATAGAAATGAACTGAAGCTCATATGGGCCTCTTGCACATAGCATTTCAAAATCAGTTGGTTTCTCTAATGACAGGGATGGGGATCTAGTACAAATAAAAAAGTTTAAATTGCAGATAGGAATAGTAAAGTGGGAATCTGATGTTTCTTTTGCAGGTCAGAAAAGGTCAGAAAATTACGCATCACTAGATTTACAAGTTGGCGCAGCTGGAATATTCCTGCTTGAGTCCAGGGTAGCATTCAATCATAGGACAGACTATTTGGGATGTCTGGATTGAAAAGCACATTTAGAAGTGGTGGGGATGAGGAAGCGAGAGAGTATCGCTCGAAGCATCGTCTCCATATTGACAAAGTAAATAACATCGGAGCTAGACATATACTTCTTAATTGGGGCATATGTTTGCTAGAGGATGGCCATAGCATATAACAAGGGTAAACCGATGCAAAGACACTCGTCTCAATCTCAGACCACCGATTCTGAGCTTTTCTGGATGTCCAGGAGGACAATACTCGTAAATGCTAAGTAATAATAAGATTTTATAAAGTCTGGGGCACCCAGACCCCCTCTATTTCTCAGAGCCAGGACCACCGATCCCGCAATCTGATGGGAAGCATTATTCCATATAAAATGGAGACATCTCCTCTGAAGAGTTTTCAGTTATGACAGTGGAATTGAGACTGGGAGCGTCTCAAATAGATAAATGAATTTGGGGAGTATTGACATTTTAAGAACATTTGATTTTTCCAAGGAGGGAGAGAGGGAGGGTGTTTCAATGCGTCAATAGACGATTAATTTCCGTGAACATAGGGGGAAAGTTAGCTTGATACAGATTGGCATAAGAATACATGAGCTGAACGCCCAGATATTTAAGTGTGTGGTGACACCAGTGATAGTCAAAGTTTTGTTGAAGAGATGTAAGTTCGGTTGGGGGGATATTAATAGGTAAAGCTTCTGTTTTGGCAGAATTGATTCTGAATCCCGAAACAGAACTAAAGGAAGTTAAAATGCTGTGTAAAGAGTGTAAAATGTGTAAAATGTGTGTGGATGTGTAAGCATCAAGAGAACATCATTGGGGAAGAGAGACAGTTTATACTCCTGTTGTCATAAATGCACCCTGTGGATATCAGGGCTGCCTCTAATGACCGTGGCAAGGGGCTCTAAACTAAGAATGAAAAGTAAAGGTGACAAAGGGCAACCCTGTCTTGTACCCTTACTGAGGGGGAATGAACGCGAAAGATGAGAGGAGAGCTGTACATGGGGGGTAGGTTTTGAATACAATGCCTGTAGAGCATGGATAAAAGGGCCTGAGAACTCGTAATGGGATAGGATTGCAAACATAAAGGGCCAACTTAGGCGGTCAAAGGCTTTTTGAGTGTCTAAGCTTAGCACTAAATCAGGGCATTTAGTTTTAGTCAGAAGATCTATAAGATCTATTGTACGCCTCGTGTTATCACCTGCATGTCTTTACCTAGCTTAGGAATGACGATAATGAATGCATGTAGAAAGTGAGAATGTGGAAGGGTGCCCTTTAGTAGAGAGGAAAATAAGTTCAGCATGTTTGGGGCTAGGAGTGGAAGAAAGGTTTTGTAGTATGAGTAGGGAAGTCCATCGGGGCTCGGAGCTTTATGCGAAGATAGAAGTCCAATCACTTCCGCTAATTCTTCGGCAGTGATGGGCATGTTAAGAGTAGAGTGTTGAGCAGAGGACATTTGGTAGTGGTAAGGAGGTTAAAAAAGCGTCAAACTTCTCTTGCGTAAATTGGGCTTGTGGTTTTGAACTCAAACAATTATAAAGTCTTTCATAGAATTCCCCAAAAACTTTAAACATAGTCCGGGGGCAATAGGTAGGGGTACCATCTGGTTGCATTATGTGATCAGGGATAGATAAGAATGGACGTGGCTTAAGCTCATGGACCAGCATCCTATATGTGGTTTGTTATCAAATTTATAAAACTTTTGTCTAGACCATAACATCGTTTTGGAGATTCTGCTCATGTCTAATGCTTTAATACGGTTGCGGACAGACACCACAGCGCGCAAACGATCCACCGCGCGGGGGGGGGGTGGAGTGAAGTAAATGCGTCTCTGCCTTGTGTAACTGAGCAAGAAGCTCAGTCCTCAGCTTAGTAGTCTCTTGTTTCATGCAAGAGCTAGCAGAGATGCTTTCACACCTAAAAAAGCCTTATGGGCTACCCACAAGGTGGAGGTTTCCGAAACGGTACCTATGTTCAATTGAAAAAGTTCAGATAATTTCTGTTGCAATCGATCTTTAGTTTTAATGGTTCCCAGAAGAGACTTGTTAAGCCGTCAATGGCATGTTTTGGGCATCGAGGTAGACAAGGCGAGGTCAAGAGTAATAGGGGCATGGTCAGACCATGTGATAGGGTTTATCTCTGAAGAAACAATATTAGGTAATAAGGAGGGTGGTCACTAAGAAGTGGTCTATTCTAGAATATAATGTGGGGGGGGGGGGTAAAATATATATTGTCTGTGAGTAGGGTGTTTCACTCTCCACGCGTCAAAAAGATTGTGGGATTGAATTAGTTTGCGGAAGGAGATCGATAATTTTTGAGCGTGGAGTGGTGGGGTAGATTGAAAGAAAGCATATCTATCTCTGTTTGGAGACATACACATATTGAAATCACCTCCTACAATCATGAAGGGCTGTGAGAAAGATTGTATTCTCTCAAAGACCTTCGTGAGAAAACCAATCTGTCCCTAGTTAGGTACATATATATTAGCTAGAGTAAAAGATGTATTCAGGTGAGCACAGTTCAGGAGAACAAACCGAACATGAGGGTCAAGAACTGAGGAATGGATTCGTATAGGGCTAGAGCATTTAATCAAAATTGCTACTCCAGCCTTCCCTGAGAGGTCAGAGGAAACAAAAGCAGTAGGGAACAACTTGGAGGCAAACTTAAAAGAGCCACCTGGACGGAAGTGCGTCTGTGAACCATGATCACATCAGCTCCAGAGGCTTTGAATTCCTTCAAAGCTAACCATCGCTTATGTATGGAATTCATGCCCTTTACATTACAGGAAAATGTTTTTAAAGTCATATTGTGTCAATGAAAAAGATATCATACATTATCGGAGCAATATAGATGCAACAAAAGTTCAGTGGTGCACAGAACAATAAAATCAACATATAAGAAAGTTCTTTGAAAAATTGAGAGACAGTGAGACAGTGATGAACAAGTTAGAATCATGTATCAAAAGCAGGTTAAAAACCTTAAGGGAAATAGAGAAAAAAAAAGTATAAAAAAAAAAAAACATTTGTTGGAAGGCCTGAAGGAAAAAAACCTTCAGGAGTCCATGGCAACTGCCCATGGATGTGGTGAGGTGCATGACAATCCGCAAGATCTGACTAAACAGATCCCGTTCCTGCAGAAAAACTTGTAAACTTAACATATCATAACAGAACAAACCGGAACCATATGAGCAGTAAAAAAGGCCAACATCTTGGAAGAAGGGCCAGGGAACCTCTGGAAATGGGGAAAGAAAAAACTCTCCTTTAAGAGGACAATAAACATTAGATGAAGTCCTGTTCATCTGTAGGGAAGAAAAGGAACTTCAAGAGAGCATTAGATCTTCAGTTGGGGAATCTGGATGGATTAGCACGTTAAGGGGTGGATGAAGCCCTTCTGTGGCCTCTGACGAACCGGGGTCCAGATCTTTGCAGGCGTCAGGAGAGGTTTTGGAGCCAGGGTAGGAAGTTGAAAGTCCTCCTCAGGAATGGGTGGAAGACCCAGATTGAGTATAAAGGCCTTGCATTCACAGAGATCTCTTATAGAGTATTGTGTTCCATCTCTTGAGGCAGAGATTCGGAAAGGGAAACCCCATCTGTATGCGACTTGGTGGTTTTCAAGATGAGCAGTTATAGGGCGGAGGTTGCGTCTCTTTGCCAGAGTCATGGGCGAGAGATCACTGAAGATTTGAATCTTGGATCCTTTAAAGTCTATGCAGGTTTTGTTATGTGTAGCCACTGTCAGAGCTTCTTTACTTTCATAGTAGTGAAAACGAACAATATCTCTCGGGTTGGATCCAGGTAGTGGCTTAGGAACTAAGGATCTATGAGCTCTGTCAAGGCGCCAATCTATATCTGGGATGTGTGGGGCCAAAGTGACAAACGGGCCTAAAAGATATGGATGTATTTCTTTATCACTTACATTTTCAGGGACCCCACGAATCCTTAGTTTCCCTGTTTTCCAAATCTTCCTGCTGCAATTGGATCTGGGAAAACGTGTGCTTGAGGGCAGCATTATCCTCTTCTAGGACATGAACATATTGAATGGTTTCATCAAACTTGTTTTCCAATGTGTCAGTACGTTCACCCAACTGATCGATTTCCCCTCTAAGTTCCTGAGCAATTTTCCTGACTTCTTTGGCAATATTATGGGTCAGGTTTTGCAATAAGGCATGTAATTTTAAGTCCAGCACTGCAACTGTAACCATTTCGGTGGGTTCTGGCTGCTGAGGTGGGCAATCATTTTGTAATTTACCTGGGGCTGATGCGAGCTGGCCCGTGGGATCCAGTGGGTCTGCCAGATTACTCAAGGCCAGGTATTGCGGCCTAAGCAGAAAGCACTCCATGTGCTGTGCTGGCAGGAACTTTGGGGGCAGATTAAACCCCTGGTAAATCAAACCCCTGGTTGGAAGCTATTTTAGTGGTGCAGGAGCCCAGAGGGAAGATACGGGGACCGGAGCTAGACTCTTGCGCGCCCGACATCTTGCAAGCCGCGCATGCACCTCAGATTTGAATCTTAGACCACTGGGAAATCTAAAAGCAAGCCCATGAGGTGCTGGCAACAGCCAATAACGACTAACAAGCCCACAAAGAACAGACCTCTTAACAGGAATAAAATGTGTAAACAGAGAAGACCCTTATAGAAGGCAATTTTTCTGCATTTATTCATAATTCTGTGTTTATTTGGTACATGATTAATTTATATGTTTTATGAAGCCGAACTGCAGCTCCGTGTGTCTATTCAGACATGGAGCTGTGGTTCGGCCCTGCCCCCCTCCCTCCTGATTAGCTAACTGACTTTGACAGCAGCGGGAGCCAATGGCACTGCTGCTGTGTCTATGCCAATCAGGAGGGAGAGTCATGAATGGCCGAAACGCTTGTGGACATCGCTGGACAGAGACGGGGCTCTGGTAAGTATTAGAGGGCCAAGGGGGGCTGCTGCACACAAAAGGTTTTTTTTATCTGAATGCATAGAATGCATTAAAGTGGATGTAAACCCTCACATATACCCAGTGAAGAGAACAGCCTCAGATGATACACAGAGAGTTTTACATGCATATCTGCTGTCTTCAGCTGTATATATCCTTTAGAAGTGCTCTTCGTGTTACAGATTTTCTCTTTTTGGTCAGCACACCAAGACAGCTGATTGGAGGAAAGGCACACACCCCCACTCCACATTGGCAAAGGAAGAAAGGAATGTGCTGAGCTCTGCTGTGAGACGACAAGCTGACTGCTAATCCATTTAAAGCAACCTCCGACAACACACACTTCAGGCTGCCATCTTGGTAAAAATTGTCAGAAGTTATCAGGCTGATAACAGAGCTACTGAGCCTGTTCAGTAGCTCTGTTATCAGCCTGATAACTTCTGACAATATGGGACTCAGTGCTTTGAAGAGCGATAAGAAAACAGAAATTTGTGCACAGCTCAAATTTCATGAATCGGGTTTACATCCACTTTAAAGCGGCGTTCCACCCAAAAATGGAACTCCTGCTTTAAGTGACCATGACCCCCTGACAATGCCACATTTGGCATGGCATTTTTTTTGGGGGGGGGGGGCGGATACCCTCTTTTTAGAGGCATCCAGCTCCCACTTCCTCCCGGGGCTCTGCAGCACCGGAAGGAAGTTCACCTCTCCCTCCTCCCTCCCTGCAATCTTCTGGGACACGTCACAGGTCCCAGAAGATTGCCCGGCCATTCACATCGCACAGTGCAGCTCGCGCATGCGCAGTGCGTGCCCGGCTGTGAAGAGAGGAGGGGGAGAGGAGCGGGGCTTCGTACGCCCGCATTGCTGGACTGTGGGACAGGAGTGTCTGATCATTGAAAGTCAGCAGCTACACTTTTTGTAACTGCGGACTTAAAAAAAAAAAATAAAAAATTTCAGCGGAAGTACGCTTTAAGTTAAAAAACCTTCTGACTTTACAACCCCTTTAATGGCTTGTTGTACAGTTGAATAAATCAGGAAGAAGATAAACTGCCATTGCTGTGTTAATTCACAAGGAGCCTTATAGCTTTTCAGTCAGAAGCAGGGCATAAATGAGAAAGGCCAGTATGTTCAGTAAACAGTGTGTTACAGAAGCATTCTGTGTTATATGTTTATTTGTAAAAGAAAGATTTTTTTTACACAAAAAACAAAAACATTTTTATTTATATATATTAGAGATCAGTTTATTTCCTTATAAAATTGTCCAAAAACCTTTACAGTATCCTTGAAGTATGTTGGTCACCATTTCAATCGAAAAGACTGAGGGAATATTTTCCTGTGAAGATATTCAACGATTTCTTCGACACTGTTGAGGTTATCGATTTCATAAAATGGAATCTAAAAATAATACTAATTGGTTAGGCAGTTGTATGACAACAGTGCATTAAAAAATATAGGTTAAGTAATTAGTGACTAACCACTTGCCGACCACTGCACGCCGATATACGTCGGCACAATGGCAGCAGTGGGCAAATGGGCGTACCTGTACGTCCCCTTTAAGAGGAGGATAGCAGGCGCATGCGCGTGCCGCTTACAATGTTGCATTGATTCCTCCGGTCTCCCGGCGCTCGTGTCACGGAGCCACAGAATGGGGAAGTGCCTATGTAAACAAGGCATTTCCCCGTTCTGCCTTGTGTCATGACAGAGATCACTGCTCCCTGTCATCGGGAGCAGTGATCTCTGTCATGCGAGTTGAAGCCCATCCCCCCACAGATAGAATCACTCCCTAGGACACATTTAACCCCTTCATTGCCCCCTAGTGGTTAACCCCTTTCCTGCCAGTGTCAATTACACAGTAATCAGTGCATTTTTATAGCACTGATCGCTGTATAAATGACAATGGTCCGATGTGTCTGCCATAATGTCGCAGATCCCCATTACTAATAAAAAATAATAATAATAAAAATGCCATAAAATTATCCCCTATTTGTAGACGCTATAACTTTTGCGCAAACCAATCACTATACCCTTATTGCGATTTTTTTTTACCAAAAATATGTAGAAGAACATATATTGGCCTAAACTGAGGAAAAAAAATAATTTTTTATATATTTTTGGGGGATATTTATTATAGCAAAAAGTAAAAAATATTGGTGTTTTTTTCAAAATTGTCGCTATTTTTTTGTTTAAAGGGCAAAAAATAAAAACTGCAGAGGTGATCAAATACCACCAAAAGAAAGCTCTATTTGTGGGGAAAAAAGTACGTCAATTTTGTTTGGGTGCAAAGTCGCACGACCGCGCAATTGTCAGTTAAAGCGACACAGTGTCGAATCGCAAAAAGTGCTCTGGTCAGGAAGGGGGTAAAATCTTCCGGGGTGGAAGCGGTTAAAAGGACTCTACAAAGTACACTAAGGCTTTCTTAAAAAAGAATATAATCACGCATCTCACTCCATCACACATACCAAAAAAACAGGATTATTCCTTATTTCAGGACAGTGGGTGAAAACCTACAAATCATTCCTTTTATGCACCCAAGCAGCCAAATACATATCCAGAACTAGGTTTGCACCAATACTAATATCGGTATCGATACCGAGTATTTGAATAAGTATCAGTACTCATGCAAATGCACCGATACCTGAAACTGATACTTTCAGGCTCGACTCTTTGAGCTGTCAGTGGGTCTCCCCAGTGTTAAAGAAGTCCGGTAATTGGAGCTGTAAAAAAAAAAAAAGCAGCCAGCAATGTTTATTACCAACATTGCTCAGCCCTGAAACACGAAAATAAAAAGAAACATTGTTTCTTTTTGTATATTTCTGTTTCTTCATCTGAAGATCAAAGGGATGAACTAATCAGCCTTAATTAACTCCCTATTCTCCTCCATTTAATTATTTTTTTCCTGCTTTTTTTTCTTTTGTTCACGTCTATTTTATAAACGATAAAAAATTAAAACTTTTTTTTTGTTTGCTTTGTTAGTGAATATTTTTACACATATATATTAACATATATTTACACATTTCACATTAAAAAGCGCTAAATAACTTTTCAATGCTTTGTACCATTGCTAACAGCTGAAGTTAAAACAAAACAGTTATGGTAGGTATCAGTAATTGGTATTGGTGAGTACTAAAAAAAAGTATCTGTACTTGTACTCATTGTAAAAAAAAGTTATTGTGCATCCCTATCCAGAACCATTGGCGTATAATTGCGAGGAATGTGTTTGTGGGAAGGTGTGTAACTATACTGAAAAAATGTGAACACAGGGGTATCATCCCGAATATAGTAGCAAAGAGGGAAACTGGGTGTTGGGACTTTAGATATACCCCCGTGAGCACAATAACATAGAAACAGATACTAATAACATTCAATATGACCAAAATAATTTTGTCTTTATTTTACACAATAGAAAAAGCATATGTTGCTATCAATATAATACATTACAAACAAGTCTGTGCATAAGGTCTGCTAGAAGGGTCAAATCGTTTTGTGGATTATCTGCTTCGTCGGGACCAGTAGAGTTAGGCACATTGAGATTGATAAATCAAACAGTTTAAAAACAGATCCAAACTACTAGGTGTCCATAGAAGGAAAAGGGTCAATGATCCCAAAAAATAGCCTGCCAGCCCATGGGAGGGCAACCATGAGGTTAAAGTATCAAGGTCAGGTAAACCAAGATCAAAGTTGATATGCATATATCATCATAGTGAATCAAAGATGAAGTCCAAGTAGATTGTAATCCATGTACTGCAATTGAGGGGCTCACCCCACTATACCACAGGTATGAAAGATGGACGAATGACGCATAAAGCAGCAATAATTAAAAATCCCAACTAGGGTCCAATTGGCTCAAATTGCAAGCCACAGTCAAATTAAAGAGGTGACCTTCACAGAGGGATAACCCACACACAATCTTGTAAAGAGATCATAGATAGGGGTGAAACATTAACTATCTATATACTAGTATATTATACTACATCCATTTTGAATGGATGTAGAATTGGCAGAATATGTGGAGGGTTATGTATGTATGCGAAGAGCGATCTGAAAGTGAGTTTGAAAATTATCACTAAAGAGAACTGTGATGGTGCAGTCATTATGGAAGAGTGCAGCAAAATGTAAATTACTTGTAGGAGCAGGTTATAGGCCTCCTAACAAAACACGAGGAGTCATCTCATCTTCTTTCACAGACTGAAATGGCTGGGAAGCAAGGAGATATTATTATGTATGATTTTGATAATCCTGATATTGTTTGGGCAAATGGAAATGCATAGTAAACAATGGCTTGCCATTTCTTAAACATATTCAGGACAATTTCAGAAGGCTTAAAGTGATACTAAAAGATAGTTTTTTATTTTTTTAAATAACAAACATGTCATACTTACCTCCACTGTGCAGCTCATTTTGCACAGAGTGGCCCCGGACATCCATTTCTGGGGTCCCTCGGCGGCTCTTGTGGCTCCTTCCCGCATTAGATGACCCCCTTGGAGAAGCGCTCTCCCGAGGAGGTTACCTTGCGGCGCACTCCCGAGTCCAGCATTCCGCGTCCATAGACGCGGAATGCTGGACTCGGCCTCGGCGCCTGCGTCATTGGATTTGATTGACAACAGCGGGACCCAATGGCTGCGCTGCTATCAATCTATCCAATCAAGAGCCAGGAACTCGTGGAAAGAGGGATGGCGGGGACGCGCCAACGGAAATTCAGGGCTCAGGTAAGTAAAACGTGGGGGCTAGGGGGCCCGTGACTGCCAGTTGTTTTTTCACCTTAATGTATAGGATGCATTAAGGTGAAAAAAACGTACCTTTACAACCCCTTTAATGCACACTGGATGCTAAGGCCATCTCTTCTAGATGCCTTTTCTTCTGGCAGCAGCGTTTTGGCAGAAAAAACGCTTTACACTTGTAAACACATGTAACGCGTTTAGGTGTGTGTAGTGCTTGGGCGTTAATTCATTTCATTGACCAGAATAATAATTTATTCTGACCATTAAAATGAATTAAAGCTCAAGTGCTAAACTCGCCTAGCATTAACCAGTTGCCGACTGCCGCACGCCGGTGTACGTCGGCACAATGGCACGGGCAGGCATAAGGGCTTACCTGTACGTCCCTGCCTGCCCGCGGGCGGGGGGGGTGATCGGAACCCCCACTCCAGGAGCGATCCATGCTGATGGGGAGGCCACTGATTCATGGCCACCCCCTCATGATCGCTCCTGGCAAATGAGGAGCTTCCTCTGCTTCTGAACTGCAAACAGAAGCGGAGGAAGTGATGTCATCGCTCCTCGTGAAGCCTTTTCGTTCCGGCTTCTGAGGAGAGAAGACATCAAGTAAGTGCACCAACACTACACATTACAGTAGAACACGCGGGCACACTTTTCGACCCCCAATCACCCCCCCTGCACCCCCTGTCACAGTGACACCAATAGCAGTTTTTTTTTTTTTACTGATTACTGCATTGGTGTCATTTGTGACTGTGGTAGGGCAGTTAGTGGTAGGCCCCTTTAGGTCTAGGGTACCCCCTAACCCCCCCTATTAAAGGTTTAAACCCTTGATCACCCCTCATCGCCAGTGTCACTAAGAGATCGTTTTTCTGATCACTGTATTAGTGTCACAGGTGACTCTAGTTAGGCAGGTAAGTATTTAGGTTCGCCCCCAGTTTTTTATAGCATCAGGTACCCCCATATACTACCTAGTAAAGGTTTTAACCCCCTGATTGCCCCCTAGTTAACCCTTTCACCAGTGATCACCGTATAACTGTTACGGGTCACGCTAGTTAGTTAGTTTGTTTTTTATAGTGTCAGGGCACCTGCCGTTCATTACCTAATAAAGGTTTAAAGCCCTGATCGCCCGGCGGGTAATATAAGTTAGGTTTTCGGGTCAGATAGGGTCTGCGTCACCCCAGGCAGCGTCAGGTTAGTGCTAGTACCGCTAACACCCACGCACGCAGCATACACCTCCCTTAGTAGTATAGTATCTGAACAGATCAATATCTGATCAGATCTATACTAGCGTCCCCAGCAGTTTAGGGTTCCCAAAAATGCAGTGTTAGCGGGATCAGCCCAGATACCCGCTAGCACCTGCGTTTTGCCCCTCCTTCCAGCATAGCCCAGCCCACCCAAGTGCAGTATTGAGTGATCACTGTCACTTACAAAACACTAAACACATAACTGCAGCATTCGCAGAGTCAGGCCTGATCCCTGCGATCGCTAACAATTTTTTTGGTAGCGTTTTGATACAGTCGCTGACAGTCAGGAGCTTTTTTACCTCTGAGTCTCACTACTGTACCACTAAATTTAGAGCCTTAAATGGCCAATCGAAGGTACAGTAGTGAAGAGGCCTACACGTTTCTGAGCATGACAGATAGTGAAGAGGAAGTCACTCATCTGTCAGATTCAGGCTCAGAATACGAACCCGTAGACAGCAGCGGCTCCATGACAGATAGCTCTGACAATGGAGTTGTGGTCCCTGCCAAGGTCTGGCGTACCAGACCCCAATCTTCTTCTGCTGTTGAGGTGCAAGAACTGCAGGGCTCTCGTATGGAGCAGAGAAGTACTAGCGCCGCTATTGCTTCTGGTGAACTGGCAAGCACCAGCGGCCTAGTACACCCTGGTCGCACATCCAGCACTGCAGTAACACCTGGTGACATGGCGAGTCCCATAAGTGCAGTTCAAGCTGGCGAGGTGGCAAGCACAAGTAGTGTCCCGCTGCCACCAAGAAGACAAAGACAGGCCCGTCAAGCCCATAGTGCTCTTGCAATTCTGTTCCACAAAAAGGGGGAAGCTGGCAGACATCTAATTGAGCATGGTTAAGGCTAATAGCTGGTTATATGAGATAAGCACTTATATCTATGCGATTATATTAGAAATAGGCATTTCATTTGCATAGTAAACAATGGCTTGCCATTTCTTAAACATATTCAGGACAATTTCAGAAGGCTTAAAGTGATACTAAAAGATAGTTTTTTATTTTTTTAAATAACAAACATGTCATACTTACCTCCACTGTGCAGCTCATTTTGCACAGAGTGGCCCCGGACATCCATTTCTGGGGTCCCTCGGCGGCTCTTGTGGCTCCTTCCCGCATTAGATGACCCCCTTGGAGAAGCGCTCTCCCGAGGAGGTTACCTTGCGGTATATATCTTGTCTCGAGCCTATTTATATAGTACAAACCTGCAATTGTTTCTGACCCGCCTGTATTTGGAGTATATTGTGTTTTGTTTTGTCGATCGATCTTGTGTTATGTGACTGCTGTTGGGAATGAGGGATTGATTATATAGTCACGGATAGAATAACTGACGTGGTAAACTTCTCCTGAGGATTGACATCGGGAGAGGGCATCAGGACACTGTTAAACTCCTCCTGGGGGAAATAATTGTCGGTGCGGTGAAGCACGGGTTACCAGGAGGGGGCGTCAGGAATACGCCCGGCGGTGGCGTGGGGATCCCGTGAGGATCTGATTAAGTCCAGAATTCAACTCCAGTCGTCACATCAATTGTTGTTGGTAATGTCATGTCCTAGATGTGTCTGTGGACTGTTGTTTGGCATTAATGAGGAGGCCTGGGGCCTGGTCACAAAGGTAGAGCCAGGTTATAAGAGATCTATTCTCGGTTACAAACCTCTAATGCCAGAGGTCCCCCAAGTAATGGTATTCAGATTGAATGTACATTATCCAGTGAAATTTTCAGTTGGTAAGAAATTGGAAGTTATTGAGGCTGAGGCTAGGATAAGAGGACAGGGAAGTAAAAGTTGTCCCCTACAACCTCAGCAGCCAGAAGACTACGAGGAAGCAGAGAAAGCCAGAGTGAGGAGTTTGGGTTTTGTGTTGGGATGTGTAGAAGACATTTGAAGTGATTAACTGAATACCAGCTGTTGATTCTCGTTTTGTGTTTCCTCTCATGTCTCCTCATTAACAGATTTACTAGAGATCTCTTCACTTCCTCATCCTCCACATCACCCTGTCTCTCTATATCTACGCTCAGTGAGGCGTTCACCTTCGTTTTCTTTCTGTTTTGCCTCAACCTTTCTTGCTTTTCTCTCCTTCTATTAAATCCAAGAATTGTGTAAAATGGGTAAAAAGTTGACTAGGCCCACAGAGGGCAGTCTGGCCTGGGATTTGGTACTAGAACGGGGGGGAGAGGATGCTGTGAAAAAGGGAAAGAAATTAGCAAAAGTGTGTGGGATTGATGCATTTGGGTGGCAGATTACAAGTAGATGTAGATGTAGATGTACAAGTAGATGAATGGCGTACTGTTTTTTGAAACGTAAATAAGGTCTGTTGTCAGATTATGGGTTGCTATGAGCAGCAGATGCTTGGTTTAAAGTTGCAAACGCTATTCATGAAGAAGAGGGTGGATGGAACAGGAAACAAACCAAAATGGTTGCATTGTGTACGTGTACAAGTAAGCTAGAAAAGAGGAAGCTAAGTAGTCAGCCACCGCCCTATAATGGCGTCAGGTCCCCAGGAAGTAGACACTGCCCTTCGTCTACCGCCCATCTGTTCTAAGTGACACCTCCCCCTGTGGCAACACGCCCTATGCCACCGCCCCATGAACCGCCCACACCGAAACTCACCCACATGTTTCCAGTGATGGAGCATAGTAGCAACCAATGTAGCATTTTAAATAAATAAATAATTTATGTATAGGATGTATTGAATATTTCTGAATATTTCAGTCAGAGTCTGAATTTTGTTGTAATTGCTTACCCTTGCATTATTGAAGCTAAAAGGTGTTTCTTTTGGTTTTAATTGTGTTTAAGCTGTATTAGCAATAAAGAGGAAGTTTATGTATTCTAGGCATTATGCCAGAAGAGCAAAAGAGGAAGTGCTTTCTTTGCTTAAATCTATGTGCTAGATTTAGGTAGGCCCCATTCACATCTGAGCGTTTTGTATTCTAAAAAAAAAAAAAAAAAGACTCAGTATCTAATTAGAATGTTTAGAAAGAAAAATAAATATGTATGTTGTGGAGATCGGCTGGACCGAGGCTCCCTATAAAAAATTATTCTGTATGGAGATGGTTCACATCTCCACTTTAAAACGCCTGAAGTCAATATGTGTACAAGAAGTTTACTTATTTGGGTTTTAGCGTGCTGAACAGAGCGCATAGACACGTTAGCTGCCGCATTTATTTCAGGTCTTAAAGAGTCAATCCGAAAGGGTCTGAGTATAGAGAACCCACAACCTTGGAGCTTGAGGCATTGTTATTAGTAGTTATTAGGTCCAGAATCCTCACAGAATAGTAGAGAGTAACTCCTCTCATGATGGCCTCTGACACACCCTATCTGCGCCCACCAGTACCAACTCCATGTGTCTGCTTGCTACAACTGCGAAAGACCCAGCCACTCCAGAAGGGAATACCGAAGCCCATGGAAATTCACCCACAGTCAACCAAGCCCCAACCATGGTCCACATGAAAGCGCCCAGTACCAGGGACATGACACCTCACCTCGCCTACCTCTCCGGATCCTATGGACCTTCTCCACAAGGATTCAGGCAAGCCTGTTTCACCTGCCAGCTACACCTGGACTGTCATGCCACAAGGTGCCCAGAAGTCCCCCTCCCAATTCACCAAGGCAACGGCCCTCATTCTGGACACCTGGATGAAGTTACACCCAGACATTGTACTCCTTCAGTATGTAGATGACCTCCTGCTTGTGATTGCTTCAATCTACTCTGAAAGCCTCCTCCACTACCTGGTTGAGCAAGATTGCAAGGCCTTAAAAAGAAAAAAGTCCAGAAAGAAGGTGATTTTCCCAGGCCTCTGCATCTCCCAAGGCACCTGACATCTCACTGAAGAAAGGGTTGCTGCAATCAAGGGCCTCCCTTTGTCTCAAGGTCAAGCAATCCCTTTATGATAATAAGCAAAGCCCTGCGAGCCACTTACGGATGAATGCCTACAAAATGGTGAGTAATTAGTTTTAAGTGGAGACCAGCTGCACAGGAGCACAGGAGTGGCTCCAAGGCTTTGTTTGACATAGTTTAATCGCTGTGTCACACACAGGAAGGTGAGCATATACACCTACGGGGGCGGCTGGAAGACACCCCAGCATGTTTCTTGGTGATACACTTTTGGAAGGAAGGATATGTGAATTTCACTAAATCTTCGGACTATTTTTTCTGGGCACTTTTAATTTTGGATATACACTGTTTTTGGACTTTATTTTATTCACCAGTTGTTATATCCCTTCACATTATATTTGATTTATTTTCCAAGTGATATGTTTATATTTGATCACTCACATTCGGTGTTTTATATAGTACTGTGCACTATATACTCCAGCACCCAGGGGTATTTTCACTCCAATACATTATATGTTAACACCCATGTTATTTATGTTTATTACTGCACCTTTTGATTGAAGTGATTTTTCTAGCGCAGACACATTGTTTTACTTTAATCCCTTTATGATGCCATGAAATCTGACCCTTTCCTGCTTTGTCCAGAAGCTGTGGACAATTTTGAAACTCTGAAGGAGATCCTCTCAACAGCCTCTGCTTTGGGACTAAAAGACTTTCAAACTGTTTGTCTCAGAGAGGCAAGGACATGCCACAGGAGTTTTGGCTCAGACCCATGATAACAGACTCAGGGTATCACTCCTGTCAACTGGACTCAGTGGCCAGGGGGGACCCTCCTGCCTTAAAGCCGTCTGTGCAGCCAAATGCCCCTCATGACATAACTGCCATACTGAACCAAGTACAGCCCAAACACCTGTCCTCAGCAAGACACCTCAGACTTCAGTGTGCCTTGCTTCTCCCCGATAACATCACCATCCTCCGATGTGATACCCTTAACCCATCCACTCTCCTTCCTCTTCTCGAGGGGGGAACCTCTTTGGAAAACGATTCTCATCTCACCGCTCATGACTGCTTCGAAGTGATGAAGATGGACACAACACACTTACGGACAGTCAGTGAAACAGCATGCAAATTGGCAGAAGGAAATTTTGGGATCATCCGGAAAACCAGGGGGTTCCTGACAACAGCAGGATCACCTGTAAAATACAGTGCAGCTATCAAGGACTTAATGGATGCCCTACTTCGCTGGGAAACAAGCTGCAGATCGAACGCGAGAAGTGGTCAGCAGAGTGAATGCACCTATCCTGGATGACCCAATAGACACCCCTGAAGAGACTGTACAAACCACTATGATTCTACAAAACCTTCATGTAAACAGGACTCACCTCAAGGAGCAACAAGAGACAGCTGACAAAGAAGAAAAAGAAGTGTGGATCAAAAAAGGAGCCACAGAAGTTGAAGGAATCACAGAATTAAACAAGAGACTGCGTCTGCCACGTAGGCCGGATGCCTATCCCGTTACCAACATGGCGGCGAAGACCACAGCTAAAAGACTTTTAACAGAAATGGTGTGCAGATATGGTTTCCCAGAGGTTATAGAGAGTGATCAGGGGCCGGCTTTCACGGCCTCAGTAACGAAGGAGATATGGACAGCCTTAGGGGTCACACTAGCTTTCCACACTCCATACCATCCTCAGAGTAGTGGGAAGGTGGAAAGACTGAATGGCACAATAAAGTCTAGAATGCTGAAAATGTCTCAGGAAACAGGAATGAGTTGGCCAGACAGCCTACCCATTGCCTTGTTCAGTGTCAGGTACACCCCGAGGGAAAATCATGGTTTGTCACCCTATGAGATATTGTTTGGTTCAGCCCCCAGACTGGGTTGTTATTTTCCACAACAGTTGCAACTTCAATCTGATGTATTAACTGATTATGTGACTGCTTTATCTCGAGAATTAACCCGTATCCATGCGCAAGTGTTTTCTTCCATTCCAGATCCTGAGACACAGGATCGCACAAGTTGGTCCCTGGTGATTGGGTCCTGGTAAAGAAGTTTGTGAGGAAACACACCCTTGAACCCAGATATGATGGTCCTTTCCAAGTCCTTCTGACAACCACCACATCAGTAAAAGTGGCCGGAAGGAACTTGTGGATACACGCCTCTCACCGCAAGTCCTGTGCCCGAGGAAGAGGCTGAGGAGACCAAGCCATGATCCTGTAATGGGGTATGGCGCTCCCTTTAGGATAATGGGATATTAGAGTGTTGGGGGAAAGGTTTTTCTGTTGCAGGGTTCCTTGTGACTGGAACCAATTATTTACTCCACCTATACCCCTATTAGTGGTACGGAGTACCATCAACCCAATAAAGTGAAGAGCCTAATGTGCAACAATGCAATCTTCAGATGAAGCAATACATAATTCATACATGTGACAAAAAAAAAAAAAATATTCCCAATTTCAGGTGTGCTAAATCAGTAATTTTCCTTTATATCACATGGACTTCCAAGTGCATTCTTACTCAAATAAGTGCAAGTGTGTGCAATGACAATTTAGTGGTAGATAATGTGTACAACAACGATTTGGTAATAAGTAATAAATAATAAATAATTATAGTCCATGTGGTGATCAAAATCTTCAAGTCCGATATTCAAATGATTTCCAAACGAACTGTGACAACGGTGCTTTCAGATGATAATGGTGACTTATTGTGCTCCCCCTCTCGGGTCCCCACTCACCGAATCCTGCAGCCCCTGCAGGGGCAAAACAGCTTAGGGTATCACGGCCACAAACTCCTCTCCACCGCGATCATCTGAGGTATCCAATTTTGGTCTCCACTCCCCGTGTTTTTCTCAAATGGCTCCCTCATGTAAAAAGGAATAAAGTGCTCCCATAGTGTAATAAAGTAAAACCGTTTTTATTCCACAACTTTTCCACTTAATTACACCATCAGGTAAAAATAGTTAAAATTAAAAAATATATAAACTGCACCCTGCAACAGAAAAACCTTTCCCCCAACACTCTAATATCCCATTATCCTAAAGGGAGCGCCATACCCCATTACACAATCTATACATTTTGCGGAGTCTCCTTAGGGAAGCTCCTTTAGGGGGGCTGCATACCTTACACTTTATCCTAAGCGCAGCACTTTTATATATACTAATTACATTAGGTTCCACCAAGGTGGGATCCTTTTGCTTGCAGCCTTTGGATATATTTGGGTATATGGGAAATAGGAATATAGATTTAGGTGGCATCTTCAACCAGGAGATAGTAACCAATGCACAAGATATGAATAGTCTGATGAGGAAACTAAGACACACCATGGAAAAGCAGCTCAGAGTCTGGTGGGATATAGCCACTATAGAAACTTACATTACAGCAAAAATGACTCCAAGGAGATTAAGGTGGGATCTAGACCCTAATGATGGTCTTAATGACCCAGAGCTGATGAATGAATGGTACACCTTCTTCAATGGGTGTGAAAACGACCTATTACATAAAATTTTGAAAAGAAGACGTTTTAAACTAAAAGGGGTTGAAGCTGATATTATCGAAATTAGAGACCAGCTTTTACCCTTCACCAACCAGACCGAATATAAAAACAAGGAAAAGGAGCTTCAAGAAACAATTAAAAAATATGACATTCAAATTCAAGCTAAAAAACAGAAGAAATACAAAAGGGACCTGAGGGACTATCAGAGCATGAATGTCTACAAATGGCAAACCAACAATGGAGATCCCTGCCCACTAGAGGAGGAACTTGGAGAGGACGATAGTCCTGACACCTCCATCGAGATGGAAATGGAGGGACCAATTAATAACACACCGCAACAGATAGGAAGAGGGAATGTGAGGCTCCCATATAGGCCACAACAAGATACACCATATGAACACACAATAAGACCCAGAATCCGAAGTGCTAACTATCAAGGTAGGCAGGAATATAGAACCCCCCAAACACCCAGATATAATGTACCTACGAGAAATAGATACTCCCCATTAAGGGGAAATGTAAGGACTCAACACAGAAATTATTATGAAGATAACTCGGGCTCTAGATTCAGAGGAGATCGAGCACCTCCGAGGGATTTTCCCAGGCGCTGGGCAAGAGACAGACCACCAGGGAGATGGAGAGCCAGGCCCCCCTACAGGAATCCCGAATGGAGAAGACCATACACAGACAGAGAAGAACCCAGAGGAGAACAACACAGAACAATGGAAGAGAACCAGCCATACAGGGAACAGGAAAACCTCAGAAGGTACGGAGGGGACATAAGATACATACAAGGACCCGAAGAAAGAAGAAGACGACCAGAGGAAATAGAGGAGGGAAGAAGAAAGCGAAGGCGAGAATATTAGGGAAGGGTATTTTTAACCTTAGCGATGCCCAATTCTCTGAGGATGAGATGAAAATCCTGGATTTGGGACTTAAGTTTGCCCCCGAAAAACATTTGGACAAATTCGAAACATATATTGATTTAAGAAAGTTCATGAGGAAACTTAACCTTAAAAAACACTTTTTAACCAATACAGATACTAGAACAAAGAGAGAAACAATATATGAGCAGACAAGGCTAAAAAACAACTCCACCTTTAACCCTAAAACATCCGGGAACCAATGTATGGGAGCCTTCCAAAAAATGGTGGAAGATGACCTAAGAAAACTAGAAAAACGAAGTACCCACAAAACGAAAAATGTCTGGAAAACAATAAAATCTTTGAGTAAAAGAAAGGAGGTGGTTATAAGACCTGCAGATAAAGGGGGAGGACTAGTAATACTGAACAAAAAAGATTACGAAGAGGAAATGGGGAACCTACTTCAGGTAGAGAACACCTATAACAAGCTCAACAAGAACCCCAAGCGTACATATGAGAAAAAATTAAAAGCCTATGTGGAAAAAGGGAAAAAGATGGGGATTTTAAACACGAAAGAAGGGGAATACCTGGTCTCCTGCTCTACTAAAACCCCGGTGATTTACTATACACCTAAAATTCACAAAAGATTACACAAGCCACCCGGGAGACCCATAATCAGTGGCATTAATTCTGTGTTCTCTAGGTTGGGAGAATACCTTGACATATTCCTCAAACCCTTAGTTAAGATGGGAAAATCATACCTACGAGATAGCGCCCAACTCCTAGAGGAACTACAGCAATTTACTGGAGCACAGGATTACTTACTAGCTATCATCGATGTAAATTTGTTATACACCAGCATTGTGCAACAAGATGGGCTGTTGGGTGTGGAAAAAGCTCTTCATGAACTCACTAGTATGAGACAAGAACAAATCGACTTCATACTTGAAGGATTAGAGCTAGCAATGTCATGCAATTATTTCTGGCACGACCATAATTACTATGTCCAGAGTAGAGGAGTCACTATGGGCACAAGGTATGCACCAAGTGTGGCCAATCTACTGATGAACATGTGGGAGGAAGAATACATTCATGCTAGAAATATACCACAGGTGAAATTGCACCGAAGGTACATAGATGATCTAATTGTATTCTGGGAAGGAACACCCGAGACCTTTGAAAGTTTTCTACAAGAACTGAATAACAACAGATATGGTCTAACGTTTATGGGGAAATGGGACCCCCAAAAAATTGAATACCTGGATTTAGAAATTTTTAAGAAGAATGATGGCCTGTATACAAAAACCTTCTTTAAGGCAACAGATAGAAATGGGTATATCCCTATTACCAGCTGCCATCACCCTCAGTGGAAGGGAAATATCCCTAAAGGCCAGCTCACGAGACTACGGAGGAACTGCGCAACCATTGAAGATTTTTTAGATCAAGCAGACATCCTGATAGAGCGGTTTCATGAAAAAGGATATAACCTAGACATGCTGAATAAGCTGAAGAGGGATATAGCAAACCTGGATCGGAATAATTTGCTGAAAAAATCAAAAAGAAAGAAGAAGAATGAAGAACTGGTATTTATTACAGGATTTAACTCCCAATATAAAGAGTTCGAGCATATACTGAAAAAATACTGGCCTATCCTAAAAGAGGACAGGAGCACAAGATTACTTACTAGCTACCTAAGAAACCTAGGATTGTATACAGGACAGGAGCACAAGATTACTTACTAGCTACCTAAGAAACCTAGGATTGTATACCGAAAAGCGCCCACCTTGCGACACTTACTGGTGCACATTGTTATAAACCCCCCAAGACAACTAGGATTTTCCCGGATATGAAAGGGTTCTTCAAATGCCAAAAATGCCTACCATGTAGGGTCAGCAAAAAACAGCCCCGGAAAAGGGAAAGTTTTAAATCAAGAACAGACCATAAACAATACCAAATTAGGGAACTCATTACCTGTCAGAGTACGCATGTGACCTATGTCATCGAGTGTCCATGCCAATTGCAATATGTGGGCAGAACCACCCGGCCCTTACATGTGAGAATACGCGAACATATAAAAAACATCAGAAAAGGGTTCCCAAAACATCATCTGTCTCGCCATTTTGACGCAGTACATAAACGGGATCCGTCTGGACTGATCTTTTATGGGATTGACTGCGTCAGAGATCACTGGCGAGGGGGTAACAAAACCACACTTATCTCACAGAACGAAACCGCTTGGATATACAGGTTGGGGTCCCTTGCCCCTAGGGGCCTCAACCTGGATATTGATTTAAATTGTTTTCTAGCCAATCCCTGAGGCACGCTGGCAATACCCAGACTGGGGATTGCACATAGAGGGTTCTCTCATATGACGTTAAGCCCTGGATGCATGTCCACTATTGGGCATGCATGGCCAACTACACATCCAAGCCTTCCTCCTGTATTTTCTCCTTTTGTTTCTTTCCTTTTCCTTCCTTAATTAATGTATACACTTGGGATATGGACCCCCACCCGTCCCTGTCTGTAGACTTTTACAGGACACTGGAGGGCTATGGATGGGATTAATATGACCCCTATTATATATGGGTGACACCATCCCTCCACTAGGGGGCCTGTGGATGGTCCGTGACAGGGTTTCTACGTAGCCCCCTTTGGGGTTTTTTTCTCGCTTTTTTTCTCGCTTGCATACAACCCCTTGGTATAGAGATCATATACCTAACTTTATTATATGCACTTAAAATCATTTTAATTATGGCCTAAAAGTGTTAGGCATCCCCACAGTGAAAAGTTTATTTTCTTAGTATAGTCACTCTTACCACACCATAGTAGTGCTTAAAACCTCCCAGTCTGCATATTTTAGAGTTTTATAAGGTTTTTCACATGATTAAATAAGTATAATAAATATTAAAGATAGCAAAGATATTGCATATGGTATAAGCAGCAAAATTGTGATTATGACATGGGAATGTATATGATGCTTTAGGATGGTCCTATCTCATTAGCGTTTATACCTTAAATTGGGATGCAATTATTATGTAAAATAACTAACTCGTGGAGGAAAAATAATGAATCCAAAATCAACTAACTATTACCTGTGGGCTAGGAATGCATACAGTTTTATAGTGTCCTAGGGAAGCTCGTCAAGTGTTCTACCTTTGCTGACACTATATTTCAGGGAAGGATGTCCATCCCGCCCCATTGTGGCGTGATTGGATATCCCATCCATAATGGGTGTGGTTTAGATACCAGGCCTCGTACAAAGGAACGTCGCTGAGGACGTCAATGACGAAACGCGTATGACGGCGCCACGCACGCTACGTCACTTCCGGGTGCGGACTCTGTTGGAACGCAGGTGGAGCGCAAACATTTCGGCCATAGCCCACGCTGTCGCCTCCACGCTAATTAGGCACGTTCCACTAGTTTATGCACCCTGGATGGTATTTTTTGACCTACCAGCACTGGATTCTCTATATATATTTTTTAGATATATATTTTTTAGTTTATATATTTTTTAATTTTAACTATTTTTACCTGATGGTGTAATTAATTGGAAAAGTTGTGGAATAAAAACGGTTTTACTTTATTACACTATGGGAGCACTTTATTCCTTTTTGCATGAGGGAGCCATCTGAGAAAAACACGGGGAGTGGAGACCAAAATTGGATACCTCAGATGATCGCGGTGGAGAGGAGTTTGTGGCCGTGATACCCTAAGCTGTTTGCCCCTGCAGGGGCAGCAGGATTCGGTGAGTGGGGACCCGAGAGGCGGAGCACAATAAGTCACCATTATCATCTGAACGCACCGTTGTCACAGTTCGTTTGGAAATCATTTGAATATCGGACTTGAAGATTTTGATCACCACATGGACTATAATTATTTATTATTTATTACTTATTACCAAATCGTTGTTGTACACATTATCTACCACTAAATTGTCATTGCACACACTTGCACTTATTTGAGTAAGAATGCACTTGGAAGTCCATGTGATAAAAGGGAAAATTACTGATTTAGCACACCTGAAATTGGGAATATATATATTTTTTTTTATGTATGAATTATGTATTGCTTCATCTGAAGATTGCATTGTTGCACATTAGGTTCTTCACTTTATTGGGTTGATGGTACTACGTACCACTAATAGGGGTATAGCTGGAGTAAATAATCTTTCCCCCAACACTCTAATATCCCATTATCCTAAAGGGAGCGCCATACCCCATTACACAATCTATACATTTTGCGGAGTCTCCTTAGGGAAGCTCCTTTAGGGGGGCTGCATACCTTACACTTTATCCTAAGCGCAGCACTTTTATATATACCAAGCCATGATCCTGTTTATCCTTTTTATTGTGATTGTTGTTCAGGCACAAGAAGTAGCCATCAAACAGAAAGATGGCATAACCCAATTCTGGTGTAATTCATCCAACACACATGTTGCAACTTTCATATCCCCTTATAGTAAGATACTTCCAGGTACTGATTACAGTGTCCGGTCCAATGAAAGAGCAATAGGCCCCATGACTGTGTATGTATGTTTCACTGACACATATTGAAGTCACTCTTAGATAGAATGACAATCAACAAGCACACAGATCAATACTTCACCAAAGGTTATTGTGAGTCTTACAGTGAGGTGTCTGCAGATCTAGCGCAAAATCAAGTTCAATCCTTAGGGGACGTGTTCTGGATCTGTGGAGTCATGAAAATTAGAAGTAGAATGAAAGGACAGTGAACAGGAGAATGTGCAATGGCTAAAACCATAATGCCCCTGCATATTCTCTGAGAACCCAGAGCCAGAAGCAAGCGATGTACGCAAACCCAACAGGAGACGCAGGAGTGCCCCAGCAGGAAGTTTTGACCCCCATGTATACATAGATGCCATAGGGGTCCCAAGGGGGGTCCCAGATGAATTCAAAGCAAGAGACCAAGTAGCAGCAGGTTTTGAGTCGCTGATACCCATTATCACTGTAAATAAGAATGTAGACTGGATAAATTACATCTACTTTAACCAGCAAAGATTTGTTAATTACACCAGAGACACACTCCAAGGTTTGGCCAAACAGTTAGAGGCAACTTCACACATGACTTTCCAAAACTGTATGGTCTTAGACAAGGGGGGTGTATGTAATATGATCCCGGAGACAAGTACATGCTGCACTTACATCCCAGACAACACCGGCTCCAAATGGTAAAGTGACTTTAGCCATCCAGAAACTAGAGGACCTGTCCAAAGAATTAAAACAGAATTCAGGGCTCACCAACCCCTGGGATCAGTATTTTACCTGGATAAAGGGAGGATGGCAGGGACTATTGACCCAGATATGGATAGCTATCCTGGTGATAGCTGCCATAATTTGCTGTCTTCTTCCCTGCATTAGGAAGTGTATAGAAAAGGCTGTTGATCAAAATATCCCCACATTAGTGAATCAAGAGATCCTAGATGATGACGACGATGTCTACATGAGGCTTGATGAAACCTATGATGATAGCTACGCATTACACTCCGTTACAGTCACCCTTCCCCGAGATGCAGCACCGTAGGGCTATAGGGACAGATAGCACCTGGCTACATTTCGCCAGCTGTATCGAGGGGGGTGGTAAGCTAGTCACTGCCCTTTCTCTACATACAGCTTAAAAGAGTTGCAGAGGCAAATGGGCCAGGTGGTTATAGGTGGTTTACTAGTGTTAGGGACAGTTTTTGGGAAATAAGTAAATAAGCATTTCAAGGGGGGACTGTAGTGGATGTGATTATGATTGCCATGATGAAATGCCTATTTCTAATATAATCGCATAGATATAAGTGCTTATCTCATATAACCAGCTATTAGCCTTAACCATGCTCAATTAGCTATTAGCCTTAACCAGCTTCCCCCTTTTTGTGGAACAGAATTGCAAGAGTTAAAAGAAGATTGCGCCTGTTTTCAAGAATTGGAAAACAGGCTATGATAGTCTGCTATTCCCTTATATAGATATAACCCAGCTAAAAGCTTATACTTTGTCACAATAATGAATATGTATATCTTGTGGTCTGCATACGCTTGTCTTATTTGATACTTGATTTGATAACAAAATATCCGGCTCACGGTATATTAGCCGGGGTCCAGGAAGTAATAAAAGCAGAAGTATCAATCTACTGAACTCGTGTATGTGTCAGTAATTTGCTTGAAGTGTGCACACTTTTACATTGAAGGTTATTTGTCCAGGGGGACAGAAACAAAAGTACCGAACGGTTCTGGTTCGATCCAAAACACTTGGTATCACCCTTATTTGGAAAGGGGTACCACTTGTACGTGGACAATTATTACACGAGCGTGCCACTTTTTAGTCACTTATTTGAACATCAGATTGGAGCATGTGGCACCGTGCGATCTAATCGCCGGGGCTTTCCCCAGCGGCTTGTAGATTCCTGTCTTAGGCTGGGGGAGAGAGCTTGAATAACTTGCTCGCTATGAAGTGGAGGGATAATAAGAATGTTTTCGTTCTTACCTCCCGTCATGCAGACACGACTGCCCAAATTATTACGGCAACTGATGTTGTGGAGAAATCCCTCTGTGTCCATGAATATAACCAAAATATGGGAGGGGTGAACCTCAACGACCAGTTGTTGGCGCCGTACCTAGTTGCCCATAGCCAGACGCTGGTATAAAAAAGTGTCTGTATACTTATTTCAATTGGCTTTGCTGAACGCTCATGTGCTATACAGAGCTTCAGGACGGACTGGATCCTTCCTTAAATTCCAGGAAGAGATCGTCAGAGCCGTTCTGTTTCCAAACGGTGCTCCACCTCACCTTCCCAATCCAAATGCAGTAAGCCGGCTGCATGAGAGGCATTTTCCTTATGTCCTCCTGAGTACCCCTACCCAACGAGCCCCCCAAAGAAAATGTTGTGTCTGTAGAAAGCGCGGTTATAGGCGTGACACCCGCTATTATTGTCCCTCCTGTCCTGAAAATCCTGGACTTTCCATTGGTGAATGTTTTGAACGCTACCATACACTAGTTGAGTAGTGTACAGCATTGCACAGACTAGGCACACTTTCACAGGGTCTCCCAAGATGCCATCGAATTTTGAGAGACCCGAACCTGGAACCGAACCGTTACAGTTACAGATAAAAGTGTAAAAAAAAATAAAAATAAAAATAAAAAATACACAAAAAAATATCAAATAAAAAAAACAAAAATAGTTGTCGTTTTATTGTTTTCTCTCTCTCTATTCTCTCTCTGTTGTTCTGCTCTTTTTTTACTGTATTCTATTCTGCAATGTTTTATTGTTATTATGTTTTATCATGTTTGCTTTTCAGGTATGTAATTTTTTTATACTTTACTATGTTTTATTGTTAACCATTTTTTTGTTTCCAGGTACGCTATTCAGCTGCAGCGCGGATTTATTTATCTTGACAGCAACAGCGTTTGCTCCCACGATATATAAAGCCGTGACTCCAGCGCTGTCGGAGGTGATTTCACCACCACAGTTAAAAAAAAGAGCATATATGCCGAAGCATGGGGGCAGCAGGGGCGGAGGAATGATTTGCTCCTAACTTTTGGGGCGGATGCCATAAATGGTGCATGTATGCCCATCATTAGAAGTGGGTGGATGAAAGGAGGTATTTTAATGGTGGGCATACCCACCGATCAATCTCTTTTTTTCGTTCAGCCCACAGGCTACATGAAAAAAAAGATTACAATATATGCCCAACAAGGACCAGCAACGTACTGGTATGTTGCTGGACTTTGAGTGGCTATACCAGAATGATGCCTGAAGGTTTAGGTATCATCTTGGTATCATTCTTTTCAGCCAGCGGTCGGATTTCATGTAAAAGCAATCCTAGCAGCTAATTAGCCTCTAGACTGCTTTTAGAAGCAGTGGGAGGGAATGCCCCCCCTCCCACCGTCTTCCATGTTTTTCTCTGGCTCTCCTGTCCCAACAGAGAACCCGAGAATGCAGCCGGTGATTCGACCAGCTGACCATAGAGCTGATCAGAGACCAGAATGGCTCCAATCATCTCTATGGCCTAAGAAACCGTAAGCTACGAGCATTTCATGACAGATTTCGCTGGATGTAAACAGCGCCATTGGGAATTCGGGAAAGCATTTTATCACACCGATCTTGGTGTGGTCAGATGCTTTGAGGGCAGAGGAGAGATCTAGGGTCTAATAGACCCCAATTTAAAAAAAAAAAGTACCTGTCACTATCTATTGCTATCATAGGGGATATTTACATTCCCTAAGATACCAATAAAAATTATTTAAAAAAATTAAAGAAACAGTTTAAAAATAAGATAAAAAAAGCAAAAAAAAAGCAAAAAAAAAAAAGCACCCCTTGTCCCCCCCTGCTCTCGCGCAAAGGCGAACGCAAGCGGCAGTCTGGCGTCAAATGTAAACAGAAATTGCACCATGCATGTGAGGTATCACCGCAAAGGTCAGATCGTGGGCAGTTTTTATTTTAGCAGTAGACCTCCTCTGTTAATCTAAAGTGGTAACCTGTAAAGGCTTTTAAAGGCTTTTAAAAATGTATGTAGTTTGTCACCACTGCACGTTTGTGCGCAATTTTAAAGCATGTCGTGTTTGGTATCCATGTACTCGGCCTAAGATCATCTTTTTTATGTCATCGAACATTTGGGCAATATGGTGTGTTTAAGTGCATTAAAATTTAAAAAAAGTGTGTTTTTTCCCAAAAAAATGCATTTGAAAAATCGCTGCGCAAATACTGTGTGAAAAAAAATAAATAAACAGCCACCATTTTAATCTGTAGGGCCTTTGCTTTAAAAAATATATAATGTTTGGGGGTTCAAAGTAATTTTCTTGCAAAAAAAAATTATTATTTTATGTAAACAAAAAGTGTCAGAAAGGGCTTTGTCTTCAAGTGGTTAGAAGAGTGGGTGATGTGTGACATAAGCTTCTAAATGTTGTGCATAAAATGCCAAGACAGTTTAAAACCCCTCCAAATGACCCAATTTTGGAAAGTAGACACCCCAAGCTATTTGCTGAGAGGCATGTCAAGTCCATGGAATGTTTTATATTGTGACACAAGTTGCGGGAAAAAGACAATTTTTTTTTTGCACAAA
This sequence comes from Lithobates clamitans, assembly GCA_037952925.1. Taxonomy (NCBI): domain Eukaryota; kingdom Metazoa; phylum Chordata; class Amphibia; order Anura; family Ranidae; genus Lithobates; species Lithobates clamitans. The sequence goes on from JBBGZY010000766.1 coordinate 1,885,835, forward strand.
TTTGTCACTAAATGATATATTGCTCAAACATGCCATGGGCATATGTGAAATTAAACCCCAAAATACATTCTGTTGCTTCTCCTGAGTACGGGGATACCACATGTGTGAGACTTTTTGGGAGCCTAGCCGTGTACGGGACTCCGAAAACCAAGCACCACCTTCAGGGTCTTTAAGGGTGTAAATTTTTGATTTTACTCCTCACTGACTATCACAGTTTCGGAGGCCAAGGAATGCTCAGGTGGCACAACCCACCCCCCAAATGACCCCATTTTGGAAAGTAGACACCCCAAGCTATTTGCTGAGAGGTATGGTGAGTATTTTGCAGACCTCGCTTTTTGTCACAAAGTTTTGAAAATTGAAAAAAGAAAAAAAAAATACATTTTTCTTTTCTTTCTTCATTTTCAAAAACAAATAAGAGCTGCAAAATACTCACCATGCCTATCAGCAAATAGCTTGGGGTGTCTACTTTCCAAAATGGGGTCATTTGGGGGGGGGGGGTTGTGCCATCTGGGCATTTTATGGCCTTCAAAACTGTGATAGGTAGTGAGGAGTGAAATAAAAAATTTACGCTCTTAGAAATCCTGAAGGCGGTGATTGGTTTCCGGGGGCCCCGTACACGGCTAGGCTCCCAAAAAGTCCCACACATGTGGTATACCCGTACTCAGGAGAAGCGGCAAAATGTATTTTGGGGTGCAATTCCACATATAACCATGGCATGTGTGAGCAATATATCATTTAGTGACAACTTTTTGTAAAATATATATATATATTTTTTTAAATATAGATTTTATTTATGTTAGATATTTTAGAAAAAGCCCAACATGGGCTTAAACAATACAATACATACATATATTGGGAACATCAGGGAAGGAAGGGGGAAGAGAGGGGAGAGGAGAGAAAAAAAAAAGGGGGGGGGGAATATACACATTTACTTCATCATAAAAATGGAAGGAGAGGCAAAGTGTATATACATTTCATATCCATCCATGTACATCAGGTAACAATATCTTTGAATACCTGTTGAGGTGCCTAAACCCTCCTGATAAGAAATCTTCCAGAAGGTAATAAGTACACAGCCAGTCATTCTCCATCCCCCCTCCATCCCCCACACCAACTCGACCTGCCTGAATCCGGAGGGCTTCTAGAGGAAACAGGGAGGGCAATAATGGATGAGAATGGAGGGCTTCAAGGAGGGGGAGGGAGGAAAGCATGGAGGGACGTGGTACAGGGACAAGATGACATCACAGGATTCTGATAGATTCAGGACGGCCCAGAAATATTGTTCTCATCAAGAGGTTCTAAGGGCGGTACCTTCCGAAGAAAAAATAAACTGGTGCCAAAGTGCCCAAGTCTTATGCCCCGTACACACGGTTGGATTTTCCGACGGAAAATGTGCGATCGGAGCGTGTTGTCGGAAAATCCGACCGTGTGGGGGTCCATTGGACTTTTTACATTGGATTTTCCGACACACAAAAGTTTGAGAGCATGCTATAAAATTTTCCGACAACAAAATTCGATCCTTCAACTTCCGATCGTGTGTAGACAAATCCGACGGAAAAAGTGCCACGCATGCTCAGAATAAATTAAGAGACGAAAGCAATTGGCTATTGCCCTGTTTATAGTCCCGACGTACGTATTTTACGTCACCGCGTTCGGAACGATATGATTTTCGGACAACTTTGTGTGACCATGTGTATGCAAGACAAGTTGGAGCCAACATCCGTCGGAAAAAATCCATGGATTTTGTTGTCGGAATGTCTGATCAATGTCCGACCGTGTGTACGGGGCATTATTATATTTTTCCTGTTGGTGTCTCGCAGAGAGCACCAAATCTTCCATTTTACTAATGTCTTCTACTCTCCGGATCCAAGATGCCATTGATGGAGTTGTTTGGCTTTTCCATTGGAGTGGGATACAGGATTTAGCAGCATTTACCAAGTGACGTATCACGGACTTTTTGTATCTTTTAGTGGACATTGTGTTTACGTGTAGGAGAAAGAAGGCCGGATCATCTGGAATATTGTATTCCGTGAATTTCTGGATAATTGTCCTGACCGTAGACCAGAAATAGGATCACTTTGAACAAGACCAAAATATATGCAACAGTGTGCCCCTTTCCGTCTGACATCTCCAACAGAGTGGTGAAGCAGTCGGTTAGAAAGTATGCAAGGCTTGAGGAGTTAAATACCACCTCGTTAGAAGCTTATAATTAGATTCCTGTATTTTCGTACAGATAGGGGATTTTAGAATAGAATACGTTGAGTCTGGTTCAAAGTAAATATACAATTTAGATCTCTCCACCACTTTTTCAGGAAGGTCAGGTGTGTGTTATCTGACAGGGCAATAAGGAGATTATACATTGTAGACAGCATTCTCGAGAGTGCCCCGCTATCGGAGCAGTAATTTTCAAAAGTAGTTAAGGGTCTGGAGAACTCTCAAAAATTCACGCCCTTAGAAAGCCTGAAGGCGGTGCTTGGTTTTCGGGGTCCCGTACGCGGCTAGGCTCCCAAAAAGTCTCACACATCTCTCCTGTACTCAGGAGAAGCAGCAGAATGTATTTTGGGGTGTAATTTCACATATTTCCATGGCATGTTTGAGCAATATATCATTTAGTGACAACTTTGTGCAAAAAAAAAAAAAAATTGTCTCTTTCCCGCAACTTGTGTCGCAATATAAAATATTCCATGGACTCGACATGCCTCTCAGCAAATAGCTTGGGGTGTCTACTTTCCAAAATGGGGTCATTTGGGGGGTTTTGAACTGTCCTGGCATTTTATGCACAACATTTAGAAGCTTATGTCACACATCACCCACTCTTCTAACCACTTGAAGACAAAGCCCTTTCTGACACTTATTGTTTACATGAAAAAGTTTTTTTTTTTTGCAAAAAAATTACTTTGAACCCCCAAACATTATATATTTTTTTAAAGCAAATGCCCTACAGATTAAAATGGTGGGTGTTTCATTTTTTTTTTCACACAGTATTTGCGCAGCGATTTTTCAAACGCATTTTTTGGGGAAAAACACACTTTTTTAAATTTTAATGCACTAAAACACACTATATTGCCCAAATGTTTGATGAAATAAAAAAGATGATCTTAGGCCGAGTACATGGATACCAAACATGACATGCTTTAAAATTGCGCACAAACGTGCAGTGGCAACAAAATAAATACATGTTTAAAAGCCTTTAAAAGCCTTTACAGGTTACCACTTTAGATTTACAGAGGAGGTCTACTGGAAAAATTACTGCCCTCGATCTGGCCTTCGCGGTGATACCTCACATGCATGGTGCAATTGCTGTTTACATTTGACGACAGACCGTCGCTTGCGTTCGCCTTAGCGCGAGAGCAGGGGGCGACAGGGGTGCTTTTTTTTTTTTTTTTTTTTTCTTTATTATTTTTTTGCTTTTTTTATCTTATTTTTAAACTGTTCCTTTCATATTTTTTTTAAATCATTTTTATTGTTAACTCGGGGAATGTAAATATCCCCTATGATAGCAATAGGTAGTGACAGGTACTCTTTTTTGAAAAAATTGGGGTCTATTAGACCCTAGATCTCTCCTCTGCCCTCAAAGCATCTGACCACGCCAAGATCGGTGTGATAAAATGCTTCCCCAATTTCCCAATGGCGCTATTTACATCCGGCGAAATCTAAGTCATGAAATGCTCGTAGCTTCCGGTTTCTTAGGCCATAGAGATGGTTTGGAGCCACTCTGGTCTCTGATCAGCTCTATGGTCAGCTGGCTGAATCACCGGCTGCATTCTCAGGTTCCCTGTTGAGACAGGAGAGCCAGAGAAAAACACGGAAGACGGTGGGGGGGGGGGGCATTCCCTCCCACGGCTTGTAAAAGCAGTCTAGAGGCTAATTAGCCTCTAGGATTGCTTTTACATGAAAGCCGACCGCTGGCTGAAAAGAATGATACCAAGATGATACCTAAACCTGCAGGCATCATTCTGGTATAACCACTCAAAGTCGTGAATGGCGTACCTGAAGACAAAAAAATGGTTAACAATAAAGCACAGTAAACGGTAAAGTATAAAAAATTGCATACCTGAAAAGCAAACATGATAAAACATAACAACAATAAAACATTGCAGAATAGAATACAGTAAAAAAGAGCAGAACAATAGAGAGAGAGAATAGAGAGAGAGAGAACAATAAAACGACAACTATTTTTTTTTATTTTATATATTTTTTTTTTTTTTTTACACTTTTTTTGTAACTAACTTTTATAACTGTAACCGGTTCCAGGTTCGGGTCTCTCAAAATGCGATGGCATCTTGGGAGACCCTGTGAAAGTGTGTCCTAGTCTGTGCAATGCTGTACCCTACGCTAATACTCAACTAGTGAATGGTAGCGTTCAAAACATTCACCAATGCAAAGACCAGGATTGTCAGGACAGGAGGGACAATAATAGTGGGTGTCACGCCTATATCCGCGCTTGCTGTAGACACAACATCTTTTTTGGGGGGTTCGCTGGGTAGGGGTACTCGGGAGGACATAAAAATGCCTCTCATGCAGCCGACTGCATTTGGTTGGGGATGTGAATGGGGGAAGTACGGGCGCTGCAGAAGTGGTGGGTTCCCAATTAGGATTGGCGAATGCAGCAGGAAGGGCATTATGGGCACGACGTGCCTTTGTTTGTCTTTTTGGTGGCAGTGGGACACTACTTGTGCTTGCCACCTCACCAGCTTGAACTGCACTTATGGGACTCGCCACGTCACCAAGTGTTACTGCAGTGCTGGTTTGACTATGACCGGGGTGTACTACGCCGCTGGTGCTTGCCAGTCCCCCAAAACGCTACCAAAAAAAACTGTTAGCGATCGCAGGGATCAGGCCTGACTCTGCGAACGCTGCAGTTATGCGTTTAGTGTTTTGTAAGTGACAGTGATCGATCGATACTGCACTTGGGTGGGCTGGGCCGGGCGGAGGGGCTAGCAGGTATCTGGGCTGATCCCGCTAACACTGCGTTTTTGGGAACCCTAAACTGCTGGTGACGCTAGTATAGATCTGATCGGATCAGATATTGATCCGATCAGATACTATACCACTAAGGGAAGTGTACGGTGCGTGCGTGGGTGTTAGCGGTACTGGCGCTAACCTGACGCTGCCTGGGGCTGGTGCTTGCCAGTTCACCAAAATGCTACCAAAAAAACTGTTAGCGATCGCAGGGATCAGGCCTGACTCTGCGAACGCTGCAGTTATGCGTTTAGTGTTCTGTAAGTGACAGTGATCGATCGATACTGCACTTGGGTGGGCTGGGCTGGGCCGGGCGGAGGGGCAAAACGCAGGTGCTAGCAGGTATCTGGGCTGATCCCGCTAACACTGCGTTTTTGGGAACCCTAAACTGCTGGTGACGCTAGTATAGATCTGATCGGATCAGATATTGATCCGTTCAGATACTATACCACTAAGGGAGGTGTACGGTGCGTGCGCGGGTGTTAGCAGTACTGGCGCTAACCTGACGCTGCCTGGGGCTGGTGCTTGCCAGTTCACCAAAATGCTACCAAAAAAACTGTTAGCAATCGCAGGGATCAGGCCTGACTCTGCGAACGCTGCAGTTATGCGTTTAGTGTTTTGTAAGTGACAGTGATGGATCGATACTGCACTTGGGTGGGCTGGGTGGAGGCGCAAAACGCAGGTGCTAGCGGGTATCTGTGCTGATCCCGATAACACTGCGTTTTTGGGAACCCTAAACTGCTGGGGACGCTAGTATAGATCTGATCGGATCAGATATTGATCCGATCAGATACTATACCACTAAGGGAGGCGCATGCTGCGTGCGTGGGTGTTAGCGGTACTGGCGCTAATCTGACGCTGCCTGGGGCGACGCATATCACCGCCGGGCGATTAGGGGGCTAAACCTTTATTCGGTAATAAACGGCGGGTGCCCTGACACTATAAAAAATAAACAAACTAACCAGCATCAACCGTAACGGTTATACGGTGATCAGTGGTGAAAGGGTTAACTAGGGGGCAATCAAGGGGTTAAAACATTTATTAGGTAGTATATGGGGGTCCCTGACGCTATAAAACGCTGACGGTGAACCTAAATATTTACCTCCCTAACTAGGGTCACCAGCGACACTAATACAGCGATCAGAAAAATGATCGCTTAGCGACACTGGTGACGGGGGGTGATCAAGGGGTTAAAACTTTATTAGGGGGGGTTAGGGGGGTACCCTAGACCTACAGGGGGGTAACAGTAACTGTGCTAACACAGTAACTGTCACAAACTGACACCTAGCAGTAATCAGAAAAAAAAAAAAAACTGCTGGTGTCAGTTTGTGACAGGGGGGGGGGTGATTGGGGGGGGGGATCGGGGGGGCGATCGGGGGGGGGGGATCGGGGTGTTTTGTATGCCTGGCATGTTCTACTGTGTGTGTGTGTGTTGGTGCACTCACATACCGTCTTCTCTCCTCGGGCCGGAACGGAAACTACCGAGCCGAGGAGAGATGACATCACTTCCTTTGCTGCTGTTTAGCATACAGCAGCAAAGGAGTGTTCCCATTGGCCGGCGGCGATCGCGAGGGGGGGCCACGAACGGATGGCCTCCCCCTCGTCTCCGATCGCCGGGGAACAAAACGGGACCGCCTCGGGCACCGGGGGGGTCCCATCGGACCCCCCACCCGCGGGAGGCAAATCACGTACATGTACGTGATTTTGCCTGCCCGTGCCGCCTTGCCGACGTACATCGGCGTGAGGCGGTCCTTAAGTGGTTAACTTCTGTTGTAAGGTGTTCATGACACCAGATTGCTCCCTGCAGAGGTATCTGTACCTGAGCTTGTTCCAGGTGTGGCCATAGTTTAAGATCTTGATGATGGCACCAGTCTATAATTCTACCTAGGTGCACAGCCTGGTAATATTTCTTCACGTCCGGGACAGCTAAACCTCCATTTATCTTAGGTAACATGAGTAGATTTCGGGACAGTCTAAATTTCCTATTTGCCCAGATGAATCTATTAAATTGACTATGCACCTGTTTGAAGAATGACGTGGGAATCGTAATTGGAAGTGCCTGTAATAGGTATAGGAATTTAGGTAAAATGCACATCTTAATAAGGTTGCATCTACCGAACCAGGAATGGAGGCCTTTTTGCCACAATTCCAGCAAGGTTCGGGTCTTGACTAGTAAGGGGGGGAAATTCAATTCAAAAGTGTGGTTTATATTGGCTGGGACAGAGGTACCTAGGTATGTTAAAGCCGTAGACGTCCATTTGAAGTGGAAGCTAGAACGCAGAGTTTGCATTGTGGTTTGCGGGATCTCTATGCCCATGGCCTCCAACTTACTATAATTAATTTTAAGATTGGATATCTTCCCATATTCGTCAAACTCCCGGAGGAGATTTGGAAGGGATGTGACTGGATTTGTAAGGGAGAACAACAAATCCTCTGCGTATGCAAAGACTTTGTACTGTACGTCCCCAACCTCCAGGCCTTGGATGTCCAGATTATTCCTAATTTTACACAAAAATGGCTCTAATGAAAGGGCAAAAAGAAGGGGGGATAATGGGCCGCCCTGTCTAGTCCCATTCTTGATTGGGAAGGAATCCGATAAAATCCCATTCACTTTAATTTGTGCTGTAGGGGTAGTATATGTGACAGACCTAGCCGGGAGAGAGACTTTTGGAGGGGACTGAATGCTAGCCTCTTGCCGATCGATCGTGGGCCCTGGCATTTGGGGGAACGGTGCTCTTTGTGAGCTGTATGCCTGGGGGCCCTTGAGGCAGTATTACTGTTGATTCGGGTCCTGGTCCCCCAGGGCACACAGACTCCGGGGACCCTGGATTTGCCATATTAGAAATAGTGGCTCATTCATAATGCTGGGACAAATACTGTTAGGAGATGCTGATGTCAATTCCAGCTGCGTGTCTGTCTGTTGCCTACTAGAATGTGTATTGTAAATAAGTCTCCAGTATGGGATCTAAGAGCCATTAGATCCCCATTGTTGTTTGTGTTAGTTAACTCTGCTATTGTGATAATGTTGAATGGGGGTTCTAAGCTACAAGACGGCCAGTCTGGCCTAAAGGTCATGTCTGAGTCATCTAGGCTGTCTAAAGGGATTAGTTCATTAGCCCATGTTAATTAGGTTAATTAGGTTACAGGTGTATTGTTAGAGTAATATGAGCCGGAGGTATGCACCTCCACTGTTAGTGTATAAAAGAGCCTGTATTTTTGAATAAAAGAGATTCCTGGTTGAACTTACATACAGCCTGCCTGGTGTTTGTTCTAAGCTATCACAACTGGGTTAGAACGGCACATAGCTGTAGTTCTAATCCCGGAGCATTGGATGACCGAACAATCAGATGGTGCGATCTGCAATCTGATTCTATAGCTGCAGAGGAGTGTCGGGAAAGTGGAACCGAGTGAAAAAAAGGGGCTCGTTACATTGGTTGGCAGCGGTGGGATTTGCTCTCCAGTTACTGGGACACTCCAAACCAGCCTGCAGGAGAGCCACGACGAAAGACTTACTTGAGAGCCGTGAAGGGAATGGTGGGATCGTGCTTCCTTGCCGTGAACACATCCAAACCATCACCTGGATCCAAGGTCCAGATAGCAGGAGAGGAGAGGTACAGATACCAGCCACCATGGATGAGGAATTTAGAAGGAGGTTGCGAGAGAAGCAGATACTGCACAGAGGACCAGTATCAGAGCAGGTCCTGCTGAAATGGTTTGATTCTATCCGCTGTGAACTCTGGAAGGAAGCGCTAGCCCGTGAGCAGCGACACCAGGGAAAAGTTCTCCCCTCCATCCATGTGAGGTACTGGTCGCAGTATAAAGTGCGAATACTGTTTTTGGGGGAACAGCCGAACCAGGAGTGGACAGCCGAGTTAAGCAGGCTGATCCGGGCAGAAATGCGGTTGGACGAGAGCTACAGAGCCCTACAGTGGTATGTAGCCCAAGTCTGCCCGTGGACAGTGGATGACAGCCCCATGGAAGGCTTTGACTACGATGGCCTGGGATTGTTATACTGGAGGCTGCCCAGGGACCCTGACTTTGGGAGTGATCGGGAGTGGCGTTTGGAGGAAATAATGGAGCACAGAGAGTGAAGACTGAATGTCTCAGAAGTGCACTGGGCATAGGAAGATTTGGAGTTTCTGACCGTTCAGGAATGGGAGCTTAAGATTGCCTACAGACAGCTGTTAGACTCTGCTCAGCAGCAGGGTGTGGCTCCCTTTGCCTGGGACTATCAGGAAATACCAGTTGACAACTCTGAAATCCTGGCTGAAGAGTTGACAATGTGGCAGAGTAACAGTGTGCTTTGCCAACCTGCCCCCGCAGCTATGGAGGCGGAGGTCTTATGGCGGATGCAGCAAGTGCTGACTGACCTTGATGAACCTGTTTGGATGATCTTTGATGGAGGAATGTGCCTGTCCAGCAGAATGCCAGAGAATCGGCAGTGGAAAATCTAAAGATTGCCATCCCCAAACCTGAAGTGCTGACAACAGGGCAGAGCACTGCTAACCTCTGCCCAGCAGTGATAGCATCTTCTGGGTTCCACGGAGAGGAAATGGTGAACCTTTATCCCCAGACACCAGTTGCAGAGACAGAGGATTTGATAGACTTTTCTGCTGAGGAAGAACAACCTGGTGAGCCTCCAGCAGAAGAAGAGCTGTTATTAGGGCCAAATTTTACTGTGCTCTGCCCAGCACTGATAGCATCTTCTGGGTTCCACGGAGAGGAGATGGTGAACCTTTATCCCCAGACACCAGTTGCAGAGACAGGGGATTTGATAGACTTTTCTGCTGAGGAAGAACAACCTGGTGAGCCTCCAGTGGAAGAAGAGCTGTTATTAGGGCCGAACTTCACTGTGCTCTGCCCAGCACCAACAGAAGTATCTGTGAAGTTACAAGGAACTTCCCCAGCTGAAGCGCTGGCAACCGGACAGAGGGTCCAAGACCTCTGCCCCACACCTGTGGCAGTTTCGGAGGCTCAGGGTGAGAATGTGGCAATCACTTCCCAGCAGCAGATACGGGGGAGAAGGGAGAGGAGGTGTGTGTTGTCCCTCCCCAACAGTTAGCTGGAGCAGATGGTGTGGGGTTTCCAGCAGAAGGGCTGGCAACAGGGCCGAGTACTGCTGGACTCTGCCCTCAACTAACAGAGGATGGATTTCCTGTGAAGGTGGATGGGACTTCAGTCTCCACCTGTATACCCCAGGGATGCTGGGCAGTTGGCCCAGATCCCCAACAGCATGACAGAGTGAGCCCAGACACCCTGTCTTCTCTCCAGCGGCAGAAAGGACTCCGGGGAGAAGGGCCAGTCCAGGCCTCTCCCCAGTGGCAAATATGTTCTCTGAGAGAGGCAGAGGTTGGCTGGGTGAGTAATGCTTTGTTTGGAACAATTTGTTTGGGGTACTGTGTGGGTACAGGCATTAGAGGACTGGAACTACTGACTAACTTCGGAGTCAACCCGTCTGGGGTCTCCTTCTGTGGTAGTCTCCTGCCGAAAGGGGAGAAATATGACAGACCTAGCCGGGAGAGAGACTTTTGGAGGGGATTGAATGCTAGCCTCTTGTTGATCGATCGTGGGCCCTGGCATTTGGGGGAACGGTGCTCTTTGTGAGCTGTATGCCTGGGGGCACTTGAGGCAGTATTACTGTGGATTCGGGTCCTGGTCCCCCAGGACACACAGACTCCGGGGACCCTGGATTTGCCATATTAGAAATAGTGGCTGATTCATAATGCTGGGACAAATACTGTTAGGAGATGCTGATGTCAATCCAGCTGCCTGTCTGTCTGTTGCCTACTAGAATGTGTATTGTAAATAAGTCTCTAGTATGGGATCTAAGAGTCATTAGATCCCCATTGTTGTTTGTGTTAATTAACTCTGCTATTGTGATAATGTTGATTGGGGGTTCTAAGCTACAAGACGGCCAGTCTGGCCTAAAGGTCATGTCTGAGTCATCTAGGCTGTCTAAAGGGATTAGTTAATTAGCCCATGTTAATTAGGTTAATTAGGTTACAGGTGTATTGCTAGAGTAATATGAGCCGGAGGTATGCACCTCCACTGTTAGTGTATAAAAGAGCCTGTATTTTTGAATAAAAGAGATTCCTGGTTGAACTTACATACAGCCTGCCTGGTGTTTGTTCTGAGCTATCACAACTGGGTTAGAATGGCACATAGCTGTAGTTCTAATCCCGGAGCATTGGATGACCGAACAATCAGATGGTGCGATCTGCAATCTGATTCTATAGCTGCAGAGGAGTGTCGGGAGAGTGGAACCGAGCGGGAAAAAGGGGCTCGTTACAGTATATATTTGGGCAATCCAACCAATCATTGTTTCTCCTAGCCCTATATGTCGAAGGACCCAGATCCCAATTATTCCCAATTAACCCTATCGAACGCTTTTTCTGCGTCTGTGTTTAGGAAGATTGAGGGTGTATGGGTCTGGTTGGCTACATGTATGAGATTCAGTACTTTAGTTGTACTGTCTCTAGCTTCTCTCGTGGGGATAAAGCCCACTTGGTCTTGATGGACCAAGGCTTGTAGATGGCGGGCTAGTCGAGTCGCTAAAATTTTGGTAAAAGATCTGTGTTTAACAATGAAATTGGTCTATAGCTGCTACAGATTAAAGGATCTTTGCCTTCTTTAGGGATAACCGTGATATGTGCCCGCATGGTCTCACTCAAAAGCGTTGCCGTCTTTCCTAATTCATTAAAGAAAGTATGGGGGCTGAGGGATGATAGTAATGTTTTGTAGTATTGAAGAGTAAGGCCATCTGGCCCGGGAGCTTTTCCTGGCTTAGTCGAATTAAGTGCTAGTTCTAGTTCTTCTGCCGTTATCGGGGTCTCTAACTCGCCCACACTTTCTGGCGATAATGTAGGGATCTGGCTAGAGGATAAGTAGGCGTCCAGCGATTGTTATGTTCCCGACAATGTCGGTAGATTGTACAAGGATTTATAATAATCCTTAAATGTGTTAGCTATCTGGTGCGGTAGGCTAACCTTCATATCCGTCTCCATTTTAATATGTGGGATGTATGTTTGCATCTTAAGGTCTTTGACTGCTCTAGCAAGAATACGCCCACATTTGTCTCCTGATTCGTAGGCTATGAGCCGACATTTCTGCAGTGCTGCTTTAGCTCTATATCCTAGAAGGTCGTTGATTTGGCTGCGAAGGGTAGAAAGTTCAGCTTCCACTAGGGGGTCTGGGGAGTGTTTGTATTGTGACTCAGCATTGTGGAGTTTAACAAGAAGTGAGTCTAGTTGTTTTCCGGTTTCTTTTTTTATACGTGCACCGTGTTTTATAAAGAAACCCCTGATGACCGCCTTGTGTGCCTCCCATACCGCTCCAGGGGAACAGTCTGCTGTTGTGTTAGTCTGAAAATAAAATTTCAGTTCCCTAGTTACTTCCTCCAAAATTTCAGGTTTCTGTAAAAGGTTTTCATTTAACCACCAAAATCGCGTCCTGTGAGATGGTCTTTGGATAGTTTGTAACTTAAAGTTATGGGAGCATGATCAGACCATGTGCTCTGGCCTATAGTGGAGTCTTTGATGGCATGGAGCTGGCTGTGTGGTATAAGGAAGTAGTCTATCCTTGTATATAATTGATGGGGAGGAGAATAGAACATGTAGTCTCTTTCACAGGGGTGCTGGAGATGCCACACGTCAATCAGTCGTGTTTCGTGTAAAAGTTTGGCGATTCGCTTACGGGCCCTTATCGGTATGGAGGATAATGCTGAGGAGGTGTCCACATTAGGGGCTAGAGGAACGTTACAATCACCCCCCCGAATTAGCTGGCCTTCCTGAAAATCAGTCAGTTTAGAGAGAGTGCATTGCATAAAGACATCTTGGCCTTCATTTGGGGCATATATGGTAGCTATAGTTAATTGTACCTCTCCAATAAGACCCTTTATAAACACAAATCATCCCTCAGTATCTATCTGGGAGTCCTGATGGGTCCATTGTATTTTGTTGGATAGGAGAATGGAAGTCCCTCTAGATTTAGTTTTATTGGTAGAATGAAATGAGGTAGGAAGAGCCTGTTCTTGAGGACTGGTAAACGGTCATCTTTAAAGTAAGTTTCCTGAATAGGGCTATTGTCATGGTTATGCAATAGAGTTTGTTTGTCAGCTTACCTGTCTCCATGTGTTCATCTCCTAAGACCAGCTGTCTCTCACCTGACTGCTTTTATTAACTCTCCTCTAGCATGGCTCCACCCCAGCTCCTTTCAGAGAACTCTATATTAACCTCTGCACTGCAGGTCAGCCCTGCTGATCAACCTTTGTGTGTGTGGCTTTCTGTTCCTGCCTGCCGTGTGCTCTACGTTTATTTCTGTTACCCACCTTGGCGTGTTCTATACTATTCCTGTCTGCTCGTGACCCTGACCCTTTGGCGTGTCCCTGACTATCCCTGTTTGCCTGTGACCCTGAATCTTGGCGTGTACTCTGTTGTCCTTGTCTGCTTGTGGCCCTGACCTTGGCTTATTCCTTTACTACCCCATACATCTGTTGCCTACTGTGGGTGTGAGCTGGGGGACCCTGGGGGTCGCGACTTGGAGCCAGTTGCAGCCCAGTCCATCCTCACCACTAGAGGCTCTGGTGAACACCTGCTGGCTCTTAGACTCCGCGCCCCAGGGAATCCTACGCTCTAACCCGGTGGGATCCGTGTTGGTGTTCCAGCAGCCCTGCCTTCCTTATACCCAGACTCCCATCCGCAGCAGTCAGCCGTAGGCTCCACTGCCTTGCGGTGCACTCCTGATCCCAAGGGTGTGCATCTGTCACCTAGCCTCAGGGTGACCTGACAGTTTGATCAGCCATGGACCCGGCTGACGTGCCGCTTCCTGCAGCCGATCCATTGCGGGGCATAGTTCACAGACTCGAGACCCAGGAATTTAATCAGACTCAGGTGATGCTATTCCTTAAGGATCCGGCTTCCCGCTTCGAGCAGCTACAGGCCTCCTTGGGAAACCCGAACCTGCAGCCTCAAGTACAATTAGCAGCTGCACCTATCGCACCAGTCGCAGCCACACATTCATATTTACTGCCAGCTCTGTCCCATTTCTCTGGGGACTCCAAGACCTGCAGGGGCTTCCTCAGCCAATGCACCATTCATTTTGAGCTCCAGCCTCAAAACTTTCTGTCTGATCAGGCTAGGGTAGCCTATATCATTTCCCTCCTCTCTGGTGAAGCTTTAGCTTGGGCTGCCCCCCTGTGGGAGAAGAATGACCCGGTGGTTTCCAGCCTGTCCGACTTCTTGAAGCTTTTTCGTAATATCTTCGAGGAGCCAGCTCGGGTTTCTTCAGCGGCTAGTGCCCTTTTACGCCTTCGCCAAGAATCTTGTTTAGTGGGACAATATGCGCTTCAGTTCTGTATCCTCACAGCTGAATTGAGCTGGAACAATGAGGCCCTGGTCGCAACCTTTTTACATGGCCTCTCTGACCGAGTGAAGGACGAATTAGCAGGAAGAGCCATTCCCGCCGGTCTGGACGATGTAATTTCCTTGTGCAATCAGATTGACATTCGTTTCCAGGAGAGGTCCCGAGAAAAAAGATGCCAGCACCCTCTAGGTCCTAGTCAGCCAGAACTCTTCCCCCGTCGCTCTGTGGAGCATCCTCTGCCTGCTGAGGAACCTATGCAGCTGGGCTGGACTAGACTAACCCCCGAAGAACGTGCTAGACGCAGAACTCTAGGCTTGTGTCTTTATTGTGGGGGCAAGGGTAATTTTCGTGACTCCTGCTCGCTTTGCCTGGGAAACGCTCGGGTCTAATACATTTGGAAGGTGGAGTATTGGACCCAGAAACATCACCTTCTCGTCTTCTTCTTCCGGTGTTCCTCCATGTAGGCCCTTCTCCCTAATCGGTTCTAGCATATCTGGACTCCGGGGCTGCCGGCAATTTTATGGACTGGAGAACTGCTTCTACTATGAAGCTTACCCTTTCTCCCCTCGCTACACCACTGGTAGTCTCGGCAATTGATGGCACTGTGCTCCCAGGGGGTCCTATATGTTTACAGACGCTACCTATTAGGATGTCGGTAGGGATACTCCACCAGGAGTGGATTTCCTTCCTCATTCTACCCAAGGCCTCTACCCCCATTGTATTGGGCCTTCCTTGGCTACAGCTCCACTCTCCACATGTGGACTGGGTCTCTGGGCAGATCCTGGCTTGGGGTCTTTTGTGTTTCTTGTCCTGTCTTCTCAAGGTGGTCCCCAAGGAGAGACTTCCCATTGCTACCACATCCGTATCTTCAGATCTTCCCGCGGCATACAGCGATTACCGGGATGTGTTCTGTAAGAAGTCTGCTGAGGTGCTTCCTCCCCACAGATCTTTTGACTGTGCCATTAACCTTGTCCCTGGAGCAACTCTGCCCAGGGGTCGTACCTACCCTCTGTCCATTCCAGAGACCCAGGCCATGTCTGAGTATGTCGCAGAGAATCTGGAGAGTGGTTTCATCTGGAAATCCTCGTCGCTGCAGGAGCAGGATTCTTTTTTGCTGCTAAAAAGGATGGTACCCTCTGACCCTGCATCGACTATCGAGGGTTAAACGCAGTGACCATCAAAAACCGATACCCCTTATCTCTAATATCTGAGCTATTCGACGGGTTGAAGGGGGCTTCCATTTTCACCAAGTTGGATCTCAGAGGTGCATACAATCTCATTAGAATACAAGAAGGTGACGAATGGAAGATTGCGTTTAACACTAGGGACGGGCGTTTAACACTAGGGACGGGCATTACGAATACCTGGTTTGTGTGATGCTCCAGCTGTGTTACAGAACTTTGTCAATGAAATCTTCAGGGATCTACTGTACCAGTTTGTTGTCATCTATCTGGATGACATTCTCATCTTTTCCGAAAATCTGCTTGCTCACAGAAACCATGTCCGCACCGTTCTTCAGCGCCTTAGAGAGAATAATCTCTATGCCAAGCTGGAGAAATGTTCCTTTGAATGTCCTGAGGTCCTGTTTCTGGGATGTTTTGTTTCTAGTTTGGGTCTTCGCATGGATCCCGGAAAGGTCTCGGCCATTACCAACTGGCCCCTTCCTGCTAGCCTCAAGGCCACACAGCGCTTTCTTGGCTTCACAAATTATTATAGGCAGTTCATAAGGAATTACTCTTCCATTGCCGCGCCTATTATCGCTTTAACCAAGAAGGGTGCGAATGCCAAAGACTGGCCTCCCGAGGCTGTCTCTGCGTTTCACGATCTGAAACAGGCCTTTGTTTCTGGACCTCTATTGAGGAGACCAAATCCTGGGGACCCACTTTTTATTGAAGTAGACGCTTCTTCGATGTGGGTGGGAGCTGTGCTTCTTCAGTTCTTTGAGAAGAGACGCCAACCATGTGCGTTCTTCTCCAAAAAATTTTCTCAGGCAGAGAGAAATTATGCCATTGGTGATCGGGAACTTCTCGCAATAACTTGGCCTTGGAAGAGTGGTGTCATCTATTAGAGGGTTCCCCTCACTCCATTACGATCTTTCCTGATCACAAAAATCTACAATACCTACACAATGCTAAACATCTGAACCCCAGACAGGCCAGGTGGAGTCTCTTCTTTTCTCGTTTTAAATTCACGATTACGTACAAACCTGGTTCCTGCAACGGTCGGGCTGATGCGCTCTCTAGGTCATTTGCACTTTGGACAAGGAGTCCACCCCTGATCCTGAGCTGATCATTCCGACCTCATGCATTGTTGCCCATTCTACCACCCTGGAATCAAAAATTCCTCCTGGCAAGACCTTTGTTCCCACGGAGCTAAGAGCTAAGATCCTTCATTAGGGACATGATTCCAAGGTGGCAGGTCATGCTGGGTTCCTCCAATCCTTCCTGCTCATCAGTCATCTCTACTGGTGGCCTAACTTCTGCTCGGATGTTAAAGAGTACGTTAAGGCTTGTCATGTCAGTGCTCAGTCTAAATCTTCCACTCTAGCCCCTGCTGGTCTTCTCATGCCCTTGCCCATTCCTAAGAAGCCCTGGTCTCACATCGCCATGGATTTTATCACCGATCTTCCACTGTCGGAGAATAATACAGCCATTTGGGTGGTAATCGATCGGTTCTCCAAGATGGCTCATTTTGTTCCTCTTCCTGGTCTCCCTTCTGCCTCGGCCTTGGTTCCCATTTTCGTACAAGAGATTTTCTGCCTTCATGGTGTTCCTTCCCATATCATTTCGGACAGGGGTGTTCAGTTTACGTCCCATTTTTGGAGAGCCTTTTGCAAATCCCTCAACATTACCTTGGATTCTACCTCTTCTTACCATCCCCAATCCAATGGCCAGACTGAGAGGGTTAATCAGGAGTTGGAGGTCTTTCTCCATACCTTGGTCTCGGCTCATCACGATGATTGGGCATCACTACTTCCGTGGGCAGAGTTCTCCCACAATAATCATGTCAACGTCAGTTCTCAGAAAACACCCTTTATCATTGTTTATGGAAGACATCCTCAACTCCCTCTTCCTATGACCTGTTCTTCCGACATTCCAGCCTTGGCTACTGTTCAGGAATCATTCAATTCCATGTGGGCTGACGTTCATGATTCCCTCCAGAAAGCGGCCAACAAATTCAAGAGTTTTGCTGACCGTCGCAGGCGTAAGCCGCCTTCTCTTCAGCCAGGAGACAAAGTCTGGCTCTCCACCAGGAACATCAGATTCCGGGTTCCTTCTCTCAAATTTGCCCCAAGATTCATTGGTCCGTACACCATAACTTCTAAACTGAATCCGGTTTGTTTCAAGCTCCAGATTCCCAAAAGCCTCAAAATCTGTAACTCCTTCCATGTTGCCTTCTGAAGCCTTTAGTCCTCAATAAATTGTCTCGTCCTCTCTCTACCGCAGCGCCGGTCTCTGAGGATAATCAGGAGTACGAGGTTAGCCAAATTTTGTATTCCCGACTCTGTAGAGGCATTCTCCAGTACCTCGTGCATTGGAAGGGGTTTGGTCCTGAGGAGAGGTCGTGGATCAAGGCTTCTGAGGTCTTTGCACCTCGTCTGTTGAGAAAGTTTCATTTGAAGTTCCCCTCTAAACCTGGTCCCAGGCGGGGAAGGGGGAGGCCTCGTAAGAGGGGGGTACTGTCATGGTTATGCAATAGAGTTTGTTTGTCAGCTTACCTGTCTCCATGTGTTCATCTCCTAAGACCAGCTGTCTCTCACCTGACTGCTTTTATTAACTCTCCTCTAGCATGGCTCCACCCCAGCTCCTATCAGAGAATTAACCTCTGCACTGCAGGTCAGCCCTGCTGATCAAGCTTTGTGTGTTTGGCTTCCTGTTCCTGCCTGCCGTGTGCTCTACGTTTATTTCTGTTACCCACCTTGGCGTGTTCTATGCTATTCCTGTCTGCTCGTGACCCTGACCTTTTGGCGTGTCCCCGACTATCCCTGTTTGCCTGTGACCCTGAATCTTGGCGTGTGCTCTGTTGTCCTTGTCTGCTTGTGGCCCTGACCTTGGCTTATTCCTTTACTATCCCTATCCTACTGTGGGTGTGAGCTGGGGGACCCTGGGGGTTGCTACCTGGAGCCAGTTGCAGCCCAGTCCATCCTCACCACTAGAGGCTCTGGTGAACACTGCTCGTAACCAGCTATTGAGGCTAATTCAGCAGCTGGTTATGAGCGGTGTGAGAATCCACCACTCTCCAAGCGGCTGATTGTTCTTCCAGGCTATTATTCATTCTGGCTTATGTGAGTGCACTCTGTGTAGTGCTGCTTAGTTTCCCTATTAATAGTTCATTGTGCAATGATGTTTTTTTATTCTTTTTGTATTACATATACTGGGGACATCTGAGAAATATCTGGTGGAAATAACATATTATACAGCAGTATTTGGATCCTTTATGATTAGATTAAACTTTTGGTGGAAACATCTCATCACACAGCGGATTTTGGATAAATTACATAATTTGAATTTTTTTAAAATCAAAGGGATTATTCAGATTAATGTTGGTATATTTAATTAAGATCGTTCATCTATCTGGACAGTAGGATTTTGTGCATATTCCACTGCATCTTTTCACTTTATTGGGATAATCTATCCTTGCACGTTTTTTTGATTATTCACAATGTGATCTTTTGTAAATGTCACAGTAATATGGTTTTAATTATCTGAGCACACACTATTTATTTTATTGCCTCCCTTTTGGAAGGTTAATATCAGCGCAACTTTTAATTATTTGTATATGGTATTTTTAGGTGTCTGAGCACTTATTCAGTTTGCTGCTTTTATTATTTGGTTATCTTCCAAAGATTTTTGCACTCTATATTTATTGTTTTATATATTGATTCATTTATTTTCACTACAGCGCTTGAGTATATTTTTCACAATTATTACCCAAGGGCGGGGATGGGAAAAGGGGGGGGTCAGTCCTCACCGCATCTCAGACTGACATGGTAAATAACGTTTGCGGCAAAGCCGCTGCGGTGAAATACCTGAAATGAAGTTACCTCATGACTCAGGGCACAAATGTAAGGAGCCAGTATAGGGAGGTTGAGCAGGATAGGGATGATCATTTACTATGGAAGTCAATTATCAGGCAGGGAAATGGATTCACTCACAACTCATGTGTTCCCTCTGAGGACGGCTCTCTTGATCTGCGGCGTTGTCTCTGCGGTCTGGGCTGGATTTTCCCCTGCGAGGGTTGCGGACCGGACCGACCTCCCGTCTGTGGAATGAACATCAGCCAGCTCTGCATTCTGATGGGGGCTGTGTCCAGGAAAGCGAAAAGAGCCCATAGGTCTCTTGGAGATCGGAGATGAAACGATCGCTGGTTCCTTTAGAAGATCACCGAAAGCGGATATCCCCATCGATAGGTGGCTCCTTGCCGGCGAGCCGTCTCCAACACCGGGCGGAGCATGGCTCTCCTATGTAGCGCGGGAGACATCAGATAAAATTTTAACACTCGCTCCATCAAAATCTATGTCTCCTGCTTCCCAGGCTCTGCGGGCGATCGATTCTTTGTAGCAGTAATGGTGGAGATGGCAGATAACGCCCCTTGGTCTAGATGGGTCTTGCGATTTCGGTCCTAACGCTCGGTGGATGCGATCGTGCTCCAAATTTTGCGGAAGCGGGTCTCCTGGAAGTTTGTGGAAGATGGCAGTGACTGTGGCAGCTAGGGATGAGCCGAACACCCCCCCCCCCAGTTCGGTTCGCACCAGAACCTGCGAACGGACCGAAAATTCGCACGTACGTTAGAACCCCATTGACGTCTATGGGACTCGAACGTTCGAAATCAAAAGTGCTCATTTTAAAGGCTAATTTGCATGGTATTGTCCTAAAAAGGGTTTGGGGACCCGGGTCCTGCCCCAGGGGACATGTATCAATGCAAAAAAAACTTTTAAAAACGGCCGTTTTTTCGGGAGCAGTGATTTTAATGATGCTTAAAGTAAAAAAAAAAAAGTGAAATATTCCTTTAAATATCATACCTGGGGTGTGTCTATAATATGCCTGTAAAGTGGCGCGTGTTTCCCATGTTTAGAACAGTCCCTGCACAAAATGTCATTTAAAACTGCTTGCGGGTTTAATGTAATGTCGGGTCCTGGCAACATGGATGAAAATCAGTGAGACAAACGGCATGGGTACCCCCCAGTCCATTACCAGGCCCTTTGGGTCTTATATGGACATTAAGGGGAACTCCACACCCAAATTAAAATAAGGAAAGGTGTGGGGCCACCAGGCCCTATATACTCTGAACAGCAGTATACAGGCGGTGCAAACAAGACAGGGACTGTAGGTTTGTTGTTAAGTAGAATCTGTTTGTAATTTTGAACGGGTACATTTTTAACGTGTTTAGCTCCAGCCAAAAAATCTTTTTTAAGCTTTTTGGAAAACATAGGGAAGGGTTATCACCCCTGTGACATTTGTTTTGCTGTCTGTCCTCCTCTTCAGAAGATTTCACCTCACTTTTTGTCCCAATGACAAATGTTTTTTGAAAATTTGGGTTTTTTTGTGGAACAAGGATTGAAAGCATCAGTTGAAAGGAGAAATGTTTTTCCCATATTAACTCTTACAGGAGAGAATTTCCCTTCCATGGGGTAGATTTCATCTCACTTCCTGTTGTCTCCTTCCGTTTGCAAGTAGGAGTCGTTTGTAAGTTAGATGTTTGAAAGTAGGGGCCTGCCCTATATACTAAGCAGAAATTTGGGCCTTAGGTGTTGTTGTGGCCACAACACTGTAAGCCCTCACAGGGCCCTGCTGTGAGATATTAGATCAAGAATTGTAATTACATGCCCCTGTTGAACAAGGGCAGAAAAATTGGGCCTTTGGTGGTGGAGGTGGTGCTGGTGCCACAACACTGTAAGTCCTCACTCGCTCTTGGTGGGCGCAGAAATGGGCCCTGCTGTGAAATATTAGACCAAGAATTGTAATTACATGCCCCTGTTGAACAAGGGCAGAAAAATTGGGCCTTTGGTGGTGGTGGTGCTGGTGCCACAACACTGTAAGTCCTCACTCGCTCTTGGTGGGTGCAGAAATGGGCCCTGCTGTGAAATATTAGATCAAGAATTGTAATTGCATGCCCCTGTTGAACAAGGGCAGAAAAATTGGGCCTTTGGTGGTGGTGGTGGTGGTGCCACAACACTAAGTCCTCACTCGCTCTTGGTGGGTGCAGAAATGGGCCCTGCTTGAAATATTAGATCAAGAATTGTAATTACATGCCCCTGTTAAAAAGGGGCTGAAAAATTAGGCCTTAGGCACTGGTGCTGGTGCCACAACACTGCAACCCCTCACAGACACTCTAGTTGGAATGCAGGAACGAGCCCTTCTGCATAGTATTGCATCAAAAATTGTAATTACACGCCCCTGTTAAGCAGGGGCTGAAAAATTGGGCCTTAGGCACTGGTGCTGGTGCCACAACACTGCAACCCCTCACAGATACTCTAGTTGGAACGCAGAAACGAGCCCTGCTGCAAAGTATTGCATCAAAAATTGTAATTACACGCCCCTGTTAAACAGGGGCTGAAAAATTGGGCCTTAGGCACTGGTGCTGGTGCCACAACACTGCAACCCCTCACAGATACTCTAGTTGGAACGCAGAAACGAGCCCTGCTGCAAAGTATTGCATCAAAAATTGTAATTACACGCCCCTGTTAAACAGGGGCTGAAAAATTGGGCCTTAGGCACTGGTGGTGGCGCCCAGAACCAAAAATGTTCTTACAAGCTATCAGCGTGATTATTGAGGAGGAAGAGGATAATTACTCAGGGATAGTCACTCAGCATCAGCATAGGCAGTCTTTGAAGGGATCTGAGATTTCAAAAAAAATTATTCGGTTACATCAGCATCAGGTGCTTGGTAGCTGGTGGTGATCCAAGACTGATTCATTTCTATGAAGGTCAGTCGATCGACCGAGTCGGTGGACAGACGCACCCTGTGATCGGTTACAAAGCCTCCAGCAGCACTGAATGTGCGTTCCGAAAGAACGCTGGATGCAGGACAGGCCAGTAGCTCAACTGCATACTGTGCAAGCTCTGGCCAGTGATCCATCCTCAAGACCCAGTAACCCAGAGGATTTTCGGTGGGAAAGGTGTCCAAGTCAGATCTTGCCCCTAGGTATTCCTGCATCATGTAAAACAGATGCTGGCGATGGTTGCTGGAACCGATCATGCCTTGGGGCTGCGGACAAAAAAATTGTCTGAACGCATCGGTCAGACGGCCACCTTCTCCACCGCTCCTTCTTTGACTGACCGAAGCCTCAGCAACACGTTGTCCAGAAACAGGAGTTTGTAACCTCCCAATCTCTGGGAACGCGGTGCACAGACCTTTCTGCAAGGCCTCCCGAAGATGTTTCATCCTCTGCTCCTTCTGCGATGGCAAGATAAGGTCCGCAGCCTTACCCTTGTAACGTGGATCAAGGAGGGTTGCCAGCCAGTATTGGTCCTTCTCCTTGATACCACGAATACGAGGATCCTTACGCAGGCTTTGCAGGATCAGGGAGGCCATGCAGCGTAGGTTTGCTGAGGCATTCGGTCCGTAGTCCTCTGGGTCACTAAGGACGACATGGTCCGCAGCCACCTCCTCCCAGCCACGTACAAGTCCATGTGTTTCTTGGGACTGATCCCTTAAAGACTGCTGCTGATGCTGAGTGCCAGGCTCCACCTCCATACCTCCTCCTCCTCCTCCTCTTCCTGTATGATCGGCGGGCACGCAGGAACATTGTCTGGATAAATGGGGCCTTGAGAGCTAAGGAAGTCCTCCTCTTCCTGCCTCTGTTCTGCCTCAAGTGCCCTGTCCATTATTCCACACAGCGTGTGCTCCAACAGGTGGACAAGGGGGACAGTGTCACTGATGCATGCACTGTCACTGCTCCCCATCCTCGTGGCCTCCTCAAATGGTGACAGGACAGTGCATGCATCCCTGATCATGGCCCACTGGCGTGGGGAAAAAAAAACAAGCTCCTCTGACCCTGTCCTGGTGCCATAGTCGCACAGGTACTCATTGATGGCCCTCTGCTGCGTGTGCAGCCGCTGCAGCATGGCCAACGTTGAGTTCCACCTGGTGGGCATGTCACAGATCAGGCGGTTCTTGGGCAGGTTAAACTCCTTTTGGAGGTCCGCTAGCCGAGCACTGGCATTATATGACCGGCGGAAATGCACACAGACTTTCCTGGCCTGCCTCAGGACATCCTGTAAGCCCGGGTACCTGCCCAAAAACCGCTGCACCACCAAGTTAAGGACGTGAGCCAAGCAGGGCACATGGGTCATTTGTCCCTGTCGGAGGGCAGAGAGGAGGTTGGTGCCATTGTCGCAAACCACCATTCCTGCCTTAAGTTGGCGTGGCGTCAACCACCTCTGAACCTGCCCCTGCAGAGCTGACAACCTCTGCCCCAGTGTGGCTCCTGTCCCCCAAGCACACCAGCTCAAGCACCGCATGGCATCTTTTGGCCTGCGTACTTGCGTAGCCCCTTGAACAGCTACGGAGCACCGCTGGTTCCGAGGACAAAGCACAGGAAGAGGCCATGGAGGAAGAAGAGGGGGTGGAGGAGAGAGGTGTGTCACAATCATTAGCATTTTGGAGGCGTGGTGGTGGAACAACCTCCAACACTACTGCACCTTGTCCTGCATCCTTCCCAGCTGCCAGCAGAGTCACCCAATGTGCCGTGAAACTTAGGTAACGTCCCTGTCTATGCCTGCTGGACCATGAGTCAGTGGTAATATGCACCTTACCGCTGACCGCCCTGTCCAGCGAGGCATGGACATTGCCTTCCACATGCCGGTAGAGAGCCGGAATCGCCTTCCGTGAGAAAAAGTGGCGTTTGGGTACCTGCCACTGAGGAACCGCACATTCTACAAACTCATGGAAGGGGGCAGAGTCTACCAACTAAAAAGGCAGCAGTTGAAGTGCTAGCAATTTTGCCAAGCTAGCATTCAACCGCTGGGCAAACTTCTTTCAGCGGTGCAGCAGCTGGGGCAGGGAAATTTGCCTGGTACAATCTGACGTCGGTGTACCCAAAACAGATTGCCCACAAGTACTTGGCTGTGACAAACCTAATTCTACACCTTCATTCCTCTCAGTGCAGGTCTCAGAGAGGACTGAAGGTATAGTGGGGTTGGAGATCTCAGCTGATGAGGAGCAAGGAGAGGTCCTCTTTGTTCTTTGGTGTGGGTGTTTTAGATACGCTTGCCAACGAACTGCATGGCAGGTCAACATATGTCTGGTAAAGCATGTGGTACCCAAGCGGGAGATGTTTTGGCCACGCGAGATACGCTTGAGACATATGCAGCGGTGCGATCTGATGCACTCGTCTCAAAAAAGGCCCACACCAAAGAACTTTTTGAATAACGCGCAGAGACTGCAGCACCCTGCACATGTGGAGCTTTGGGGTGTGATGTAGTCAATGTGCCTCCTCAAATGGTGACAGGATAGTGCATGCATGCATGAAGAGGTAAGTAAAACCTTGGACAGAGGGGTGGCTGTGGACGTGGTTTATTTGGATTTTGCAAAAGCGTTTGATACAGTTCCGCACACACGGCTCATGTGTAAGTTAAAGTCTACAGGCTTGGAAATATCAGTTTGTAAATGGATAGAAAACTGGCTAAAAGACAGAATTCAGAGAGTAGTGGTTAATGATTCTTACTCTGAATGGTCTAAGGTTATCAGTGGTGTACCCCAAGGTTCAGTGCTGGGACCCTTACTCTTTAATATCTTTATAAATGATATTGGGTCTGGGATCAAAAGTAACATTTCTGTCTTTGCAGATGACACCAAGCTATGCAGTGGAATAACGTCCTTACAGGATGTCTCCAATTTACAAGCCGACCTCAATGCACTGTCTAATTGGGCGACTATGTGGCAGATGAGGTTTAATGTTGAGAAATGTAAAGTTATGCACTTGGGGGCTAAGAATATGCATGCATCATACATGCTAGGGGGAGTACAACTGGGGGAATCTGTAGTGGAGAAGGATCTGGGGGTTTTGGTAGATCATAAGCTCAATAATAGCATGCAATGCCAAGCTGCGGTTTCCAAAGCGAGCAAAGTTCTTTCTTGTATTAAGAGAGGTATGGACTCCAGAGAGAGAGATATCATTTTGCCCCTGTTCAAATCATTAGTAAGACCTCATCTGGAATATGCAGTTCAGTTTTGGACACCAGTTCTCAAAAAGGATATCGGGGAACTGGAGAAAGTGCAGAGAAAGGCAACCAAACTGATAAGAGGCATGGGGGAGCTCAGCTATGAGGAAAGTTTAGAGGAACTGAATTTGTTCACTCTTGAGAAGAGGAGAATAAGGGGGGATATGATCAACATGTTTAAATATATAAGGGGTCCATATAGTGAACTTGGTGTTAAGTTATTCACTTTACGGTCAACACAGAGGACAAGGGGGCACTCTTTACGACTGGAGGAAAAGAGATTTCATCTCCAAATATGGAAAGGTTTCTTCACAGTAAGAGCTGTGAAAATGTGGAATAGACTCCCTCCAGAGGTGGTTCTGGCCAGCTCAGTAGATTGCTTTAAGAAAGGCCTGGATACTTTCCTAAATGTACATAATATAACTGGGTACTGACAATTATAGGTAAAGTTGATCCAGGGAAAATCCGATTGCCTCTCTGGAATCAGGAAGGAATTTTTTCCCCTGCTGTAGCAAATTGGAGCATGCTCTGCTGGGGTTTTTTGCCTTCCTCTGGATCAACTGTGGGTATAGTATTGGGTATATTGGATTGTACGTTTTTTTTTTGTTTTTGTTTTTTATGGTTGGACTGGATGGACTTGTGTCTCTTTTCAACCTGACTAACTATGTAACTATGCATCCCTGATCATGGCCCACTGGCGTGGGGAAAAAAAAACAAGCTCCTCTGACCCTGTCCTGGTGCCATAGTCGCACAGGTACTCATTGATGGCCCTCTGCTGCGTGTGCAGCCGCTGCAGCATGGCCAACGTTGAGTTCCACCTGGTGGGCATGTCACAGATCAGGCGGTTCTTGGGCAGGTTAAACTCCTTTTGGAGGTCCGCCAGCCGAGCACTGGCATTATATGACCGGCGGAAATGCACACAGACTTTCCTGGCCTGCCTCAGGACATCCTGTAAGCCCGGGTACCTGCCCAAAAACCGCTGCACCACCAAGTTAAGGACGTGAGCCAAGCAGGGCACATGGGTCATTTGTCCCTGTCGGAGGGCAGAGAGGAGGTTGGTGCCATTGTCGCAAACCACCATTCCTGCCTTAAGTTGGCGTGGCATCAACCACCTCTGAACCTGCCCCTGCAGAGCTGACAACCTCTGCCCCAGTGTGGCTCCTGTCCCCCAAGCACACCAGCTCAAGCACCGCATGGCATCTTTTGGCCTGCGTACTTGCGTAGCCCCTTGAATGGCTACGGAGCACCACTGGTTCCGAGGACAAAGCACAGGAAGAGGCCATGGAGGAAGAAGAAGAGGAGGGGGTGGAGGAGAGAGGTGTGTCACAATCATTAGCATTTTGGAGGCGTGGTGGTGGAACAACCTCCAACACTACTGCACCTTGTTCTGCATCCTTCCCAGCTGCCAGCAGAGTCACCTAATGTGCCATGAAACTTAGGTAACGTCCCTGTCTATGCCTGCTGGACCATGAGTCAGCGGTAATATGCACCTTACCGCTGACCGCCCTGTCCAGCGAGGCATGGACATTGCCTTCCACATGCCGGTAGAGAGCCGGAATCGCCTTCCGTTAGAAAAAGTGGCGTTTGGGTACCTGCCACTGAGGAACCGCACATTCTACAAACTCACGGAAGGGGGCAGAGTCTACCAACTGAGGCTGGCCCCTGGAGGGCATCCTGCCCTTAGGCTGGCCCCTGGATGGCATCCTGCCCTTAGGCTGGCCCCTGGAGGGCATCCTGCCTAGTTGGTGATGTGCCGCCTCCTCCTCCTCCTCCTATCTCCTATCAGGCACCCACGTTGAGTCAGTGACCTCATCATCCCCTCCCTCCTCATCACTGGAGCAAACCTGGCAGTATGCTGCAGCAGGGGGAGCATGACTGCCAAATTGCTGTCCTTCTTGGGCACCCCCTCTGTCCGTGCTCATGTTACTGCCTTCATCGAGCTCAGTATCATCATCAGAGCCTTCCAAACGCTGGGCATCCTCCTGGAGCATGTACCAAACACTGTGGTCAAACAGTTCGAGGGACTCCTCAGGAGGACATGGTGGGGCTAGGGAAGGAGTCACTGATGACATTGAGCTGAGGGAAGAGGCCGCTGCTTTGCCAGACAAAGTACCCTGAGCATGGGTGAGAGAGGATGAGGAGGATGAGGACGGCTTGGTCATCCACTCAACCAAGTCTTCCACATGTTGCGGCTCAACACGGCCAGCTGCCGCAAAAAAAGGCCAAGCGTGTCCCACGGCCACGTGCTGATGAGGATGCAGCACTAGACACAGAGCCTGCTTGCCCTCTCTTATTGGCTTGTGACTGTCTGCCTCTCCTTCTTGGCCTTCCAGACATACTAATGGCCTGTAGCTGCACTAAGCTGGGAGATATATATATATATGTACTGATACTGCAGCTAGCAAAATCAACTGCCTGCCTGTAGTATGAGAACACCACCAACCTTCTACAGGTAGCTTTAGCTAAACACTGTGCAGAGCTCGCAAAAAAATAACTTGTAGGTTTAGCTGAACACTGTGAGAAGGGCGCACCACACTAACTTGTAGTTTTAGCTGAACACTGTGAGCAGGACGCACTGCACTAACTTGTAGCTTTAGATGAACACTGTGCAGAGGTCTCACTACACTAACTTGTAGGTTTAGCTGAACACTGTGAGGTGGACGCACCACACTAACTTGTAGTTTTAGCTGAACACTGTGAGCAGGACGCACTGCACTAACTTGTAGCTTTAGATGAACACTGTGCAGAGGTCTCACTACACCAACTTGTAGTTTTAGCTGAACACTGTGAGCAGGACGCACCGCACTAACTTGTAGCTTTAGATGAACACTGTGAACAGGACGCACCGCACTAACTTGTAGTTTTAGCTGAACACTGTGAGCAGGATGCACCGCACTAACTTGTAGTTTTAGCTGAACACTGTGAGCAGAACGCACCGCACTAACTTGTAGTTTTAGCTGAACACTGTGAGCAGGACGCACCGCACTAACTTGTAGTTTTAGCTGAACACTGTGAGCAGGACGCACCCCACTAACTTGTAGTTTTAGCTGACCAC
This sequence comes from Lithobates clamitans, assembly GCA_037952925.1. NCBI lineage: Eukaryota > Metazoa > Chordata > Amphibia > Anura > Ranidae > Lithobates > Lithobates clamitans. The sequence goes on from JBBGZY010000766.1 coordinate 1,914,377, forward strand.
TGTGAGCAGGACGCACCCCACTAACTTGTAGTTTTAGCTGAACACTGTGAGCAGGACGCACTGCACTAACTTGTAGCTTTAGATGAACACTGTGCAGAGGTCTCACTACACTAACTTGTAGTTTTAGCTGAACACTGTGAGCAGGACGCACCGCACTAACTTGTAGTTTTAGCTGAACACTGTGAGCAGGACGCACCCCACTAACTTGTAGTTTTAGCTGACCACTGTGAGCAGGACGCACCCCACTAACTTGTAGTTTTAGCTGAACACTGTGAGCAGGACGCACTGCACTAACTTGTAGCTTTAGATGAACACTGTGCAGAGGTCTCACTACACTAACTTGTAGTTTTAGCTGAACACTGTGAGCAGGACGCACTGCACTAACTTGTAGTTTTAGCTGAACACTGTGAGCAGGACGCACCGCACTAACTTGTAGTTTTAGCTGAAGAAAAAAAAGAGGGGCAAGTGGGACTTTAAATGAAGCATGTCAATTGAAAGTATAATAATGAATACATGCGAGTGGGTAAAATGATTGGATTTAATTTATAGTCAAGTCCATGATTTTGATGCATACAGTACCAATAAAATAGTATAAATACAGACATAATCGCATGAATTGATATATAAGCATATTTAACAGTAACAATCAAGGAAACTCAGTAGTGTAAACAAATCAATGGACATACATATATGCAATTCATAACAGAAATACATGAATTAAAATCGCCAATCAAAATCACAAAATCGCATGAAATGAGAAAACTCGATAAAAAATTGATAAATGTCAGGGATATGATTTAGGCTTGATAGGGCATCCTTAGTTTGCGAACCCGACGCGTTTCTTGGCTTCTTGCCAGTCATCATGACTGCTGAGGTGCAATAAGCCCAGGTCCCAACCATCACTTGTCATACCTTACCCCTTCTTGTAAACCAATAAGAACCACACATACCACCAACAACGTTGGAAAGGGCAAGGCCACAGCTTTATTTAAAATCAACATTAATATTAACCTTTAGAACCGTGCCAGTCACAGTTGTACTGTGAGCACTCAACTACCAATGTAAAAGGGAGATGAAGGAGGGGCCTGTCCTTACCATCAGTGCCGGACCGGCCGTCAATCTCCCAATTACCATCCGGGCATCAAAGGGGTTCCATATTTGCTGGCAAGGTTACCAAAACCGCCACCAGCCAGTCAGTGATCCACTGACGGGCGCCCCACCGCAGCCAGCGCCTGTTCCACCCCCCTCTGAAGTCCCAGGTTAAATATATCCATGCCAATGTCGTTGAGGTGAACACCATCCCTCCTCAACAAGTCATTGTTGTTTCCCTCTAAATCTTTGTGACGGACAACGACCCCCCCGATCCTCCGAACAAATTTTGACACCTGGGCGTTGACCTTCCTCCGAAAATTTTCTAAACAGGGTCCCGGAACTTCTCTGGCCCAAATAGAACGAGGGACAATCTCTGACCATACGAACGTCACACTGGTAAACATTGCAAGGCATTGAGCAATATCACCTTTCATGGCAGCAATGAGATCCACGGACCGGGTGTAACCTACGTCGTTCCCTCCGGCGTGAACCACCAGGACAATGTGACCGGACACGCGGGTACGGAGGTGCCAACATTCCCACAGTACCTGATGCCAACGCAGCCCGCGCAGGCCCAGCCAGCGAATCCTTGCCACGTCTGAAGAGAGTCCCAAATTTCTCCCATAGTTCCGGATCTCTGCGCGACGAGCCGCCCAGAAGACAAAGGAATCGCCCAAAATCCAAACTTGAGTCGGGGGAAAACCTGAAATTAACACAAAAGGTGAGGGCGAACATACAGCGAAAAACGAGACGACTCCCATCTACCCAGCCGCTGAAGTTCCGTATCGGAAAACCCTAAACCAGAAGCGGCGGTGGCAGCGCCTATGCGAAAAGAGTGAGTTGAAAATTCGCCCGCTGGTAAACCTAAAGCCTCGAGGCAAAAACGAAAAACTTTTAAAAATTGGAAGCGACTCAACGAGGAGGAGTCAGCGTGCACGAAAAAAGTGGGAGACGGGGGGGGGAATGGCCAGAGACACAGGACAGAATGGGCCGCCACAGTGGTGCAGCACCACTCGGCGGCCCCTGCCAAGGCTGTCAGTCTTCGAGGAGCGCAATAAAATGGTGACACTGCGCTCCGACAGGACGACATCCTCCGATCGAATACCCCCGGTGGAAGACCTGGATTTTGCGACTAATTCCCCGATGCGAAAAGCCCCAAAAAACGCCCATGAGAAAGCTACTCGGAACAGCAAAATCTCAAACTCGGATGAGCACACCTCCGGCAACATAGCCAAGACATCCGATAAAATCTGTAAAGAAATGGGGCGCCTGGAATCAGGCAGATGAGTGATGCGTTTCCAGCCCCTCAATATCCGACGCACTGGAAAGGCTTTTGTGACATCCCCCCACCCCAGAAGCTGAAACCAAAAGGATAAAGCGGACATGGCCGAAGAGACAGTGGAACCCGACACTCCCTTATCCTGTAACTGGACCAGGTAAGCAAATAGGATCAAACGTCTATCATCCGGAGATGAAATAGAGAACTCACCGCCCGACGCTTGTGACCACTCGTGCCAGACCCGACAATACGACGCCCACGTCCTCGGAGAAAGCGACGACCGAAGCAGTTCTAACAATCCCCGGAAACGAGGTTCCATAAGTGGGCCGGACAGGGGAGGCCCTCCAGCGAAGCCGACGGAGCCAGGGAACGAAAACGGGGGTACTGTTGGCGGGAAAGAGCATCGGCAATGTCATTAGAAACTCCCGGAACGTGTTTTGCCCTAACATAAATGTTAAATTGCAAACATTTTAAAACCAAAAAACGCAACAGTGACACAACTGGGGGGGAACTGGCCGATTGCTTGTTCACTACCTGCACTACGCTCATATTGTCTGACCAAAAGATCACCTGACGATTGCGCAACTGCTCACCCCAAAGTTCCACCGCTACTATGATCGGGAAAAGCTCCAAAAGGGTGAGATTGCGCAATAAGTCCATGCGGGCCCATGAGGCCGGCCAACATTCCGCAGACCACTCCCCCCGGAAGAAAGCACCGAAACCACAGGAGCCTGCCGCATCAGTGTACAACTCCAGCTGTGAGTTCGGTACCTCCTCCCGCAACCAACAAGACTGACCGTTGTAGGATTGCAAAAAGGTTAGCAAAATATCCAAATCCGCACGCATGGGCTTGGTGATCCGAACGTGGTGGTGCGGGGCTGTAACGCCCTTCGTGGCCCAAGACAAGCGCCTGCAGAAAGCCCTCCCCATGCGTATGACCCTGCACGCGAATACAAGGTGTCCCAGCAGAGATTGCAGCTGCTTCAGTTGAAGCTTTTTCGACCCTTTCGCCAAACGCACCAGGGATAGAAGCCTGGTCAGCTTCTCCCTCGGCAGGCGAAAGACCATGGCCACTGTGTCAATCTCGATACCCAAAAAGGATAGTACCGTTACTGAACCCTCGGTCTTGTCAACGGACAGTGGGACGGCGAAACGCCGACAAACATCTTGAAAAACAGAGAGTAAGCATTGACACCGCCCACTGTCCGAGGGACCCACAAAAAGGAAATCATCCAAGTAGTGCAGCATGGACTGAGATCCGGCCTCCCGGGCGACCACCCACTCAAGGAAGCTACTAAATAACTCGAAAAAGTAACACGAAATGGCGCAACCCATAGGCAGGCACATATCGAAGAAATAGCTTCCCTGAAAGTAGCAACCCAGGAGGTGGAAACAATCCGGGTGGACCGGGAGAAGGCGAAAAGCGGATTCAATGTCCGCTTTTGCCAAAAGAGCGGAACGCCCTGCTGCCCTGACGAGGTGAAGAGCCTTATCAAATGACGCGTAATGCACCCGCGATTCCTCGCGATCAATTCCGTCGTTGACAGAGGAGCCGGAAGGGTAGGATAAGTGATGAATTAAACGAAATTTACCACTCGCTTTTTTGGGGACCACGCCTAGAGGGGACACCCGCAGGTTGTGAAATGGGGGAAGATCAAAGGGGCCCGCCATGCGCCCCAGTTCCAGCTCTTTCTGGATTTTTTGGGCCACTACGGATTCAAATTCCACTGCCGATTTTAAATTAGCCGACATGGTCGGAGCGTTAGACGGGGAAAACGGTATCCAAAAACCTCGATCCAGGCCATCCTTTAGAATCAGGGCCTCCCTACGAAGGGGGTAACGGTCTAGCCAGGGCAACATCTCTAGGACGTTCACCGGCGTCCTCCGGCTTAGGAAGGTCGGTCTTGGCTCCCGCTCTGGAAAGTGTCTGTTTTCCCTTCCTGAAGCACCGGCTGGAGGGGTGAGCGCCCCCACAGCTAGAGCACTCATGCCTGAAACGACAGGCGGAGTACCACTTACAGTGGCTTTCGTTGAAAAGCCAACAGACACCTTTCTTGGAGGCGGCCGACGCTCCGGATTGAGGAGCGCCGACCGCGGACTGAAAGGACGCCGGCCTATGAGGGCACATTAGCAATAACCATAGGCTACCATCCTGACAGTCGAAACGAAGCTCCTTGCGCTCCGCCATCTTCTGTCTAAACTGGGTATCATACTGGAACCAGCATTGACCCCCATAAACCTTGTACGCTCCCCAGATAAGGTCCAGGTAGCAGAACAAGGAGGTCGCCAACTCTGGGTAACGCTCACAGAGCACACCCGCGTAGGCGCAAAAACCCTGCAGCCAGTTCCCAAATGTTCTAGGAAGCTGCTTGACTTTATCGCCCTGTGTAGCGACGTCCACCCGACGGGATTTGTCGACCGTTTCCCTGTCCGGCGGAACTAGAGCGAGGAAATCAACGAAATCCCGACGCCATATTCTTTCCTTCGTCTCCTCCGGTATGTGGGCACCCGTGGGAGCTACCGCCCACAAGGCCCCTCCGGAAGGAGGGGAAAGATTCGCCGCCGCGCCCGAAACGCCCATGCTAGAGAGAACCGACCTGACCACCGACACTATACGGTCTTCAGGGCCCGATACGGAATCATCAACAGACCTCCCCCAAATCAGTTCACAATCATACTCACTGATCCTTGGAGGCATCACCGATGGATGATCGACGGGCGAGGCGGTGTCCCATACGACTCCGGGAGACTGCAGGCTGGAACGGCCAGCACCGTGAGGAGCAACGGGGCCGTGTATGTTCGGGCCGTCCCGGCCGACTGATAGATCCAAAGGCGGGGGTCCCTCCCCAGACGCTGAAGGGGCCCCTTGGCCGAGGGCAGGGACTGTGCAGGTGCAGGAGCGTCTCGGGATTCTGTCCGGCTGATCCGGGGCGGAAGCTGCCGCCAGCCCGGATCCGGAATCTCCCGCCCAGCCGGGCGCAGGGAGACTGGCGTTACCCGCCATGTTGACCGCGTAGGAGGGATTAAACCCAAGGGACTGGAGGGGGGGAATCCGCGAGCCCTCCGCCCGACTGGGCGCTGGGGGGCGTCCGAGAGCACGGGGGGGAATGGCATCCGTGGGGGCCGAAAAAACCCGCACCCGCCCTGCCAGGCGCAGAGGGGGCACATCTCATCCGGGATGGTAAATGACATGGCGCGGCCTGGGTCTGGGACCTGTCCGCCACCCGTCCGGGCGCAATGGGAGTCCCGTCCTGCGAAAAACCCGTTCCCGATGGCCCAGAAGCTGCCGAGGGCCCCGCCCATGAAGGCGCCGGGGGACCGTGCGACCTGGCCATTCCTGGACGATTCGCGTCCCGGGATGAATTACCCCCCACCCAGCCGGGTGCTGAAAGGGCCACATTATGAAGGGGGCCCTGGCCATAGGAATCCTGGGCCAGCTGCGACCCCGCCCTGTAGGGCGCAGGATGAGGCAGCTCGCACCCATATGTTCCCCCATGCATGCCCCCACAATCACCCCCCGCCCAGCCGGGCACAGAGGGGTGCTGGGGACGTGCATTGCCTGTGCTGTGCACGGCCAGATCGAATCCTCCCGCCTGGCTAGGCGCAGGGAGCGAGCTGGCCGCTAGGGGGCGCCGGTATCGAACCGAGGCGCCGTCGACGCTGCCCGGGGGAACGAAAGCCGCCGCTGGAGCGGGCGAACAGCTCCGGCCCCCTCCAGCCGCCCTGCGAGAGGACAGCCTGGCCGAGGAGCGGAGCGGCCGCACACCCGCCGCCCCCCCGCTGCTAGCAGGGGCGGAAGCAGGTACGGACACACTCGAGGCCGTGGGCTGGAGTGCTCCAGCTCCATCCAGGCCTTGCACCATACCCAGGGAAGGGGAGGGGGAGGAGGGGGGAGCTGCGGAGCGGGGGCTACGGGAACGGGGACACCGAGGGGGGGGCCGCAAGCTATTCCTGATGGCCGGGGAAGGCGACCGACGAGGGGGGGCACGCCGAGAGCGGGCGGCCGACCCCCGCTTCCTGGCTGCTGGAGCCCTGGGAGCCCGAACCGGAGAGGGATGGATGGGGGGAGGAGGGGGGGAGCAGTGAGAGGCCGCAGAGGGGCTGGGGCTGAAGCGAGAAGGTGGACGGGCACGTCTGCGGGCCCTGCGTCCATCCGACTCGGGAGGAGGAACAGGGGAAGGGGCAGTGGAAGGGGCAGGAGAGGGAACCCCAGGGGATAAGAGGGCAAAGAGCCAGTCAGCCTGACCCTTGAGGGCCAGCTCACGGACCTTAGCCAGGAGGTGATCCGTGTTCATAGCTGGAGCCGCAGGGTCAGGTCCGAGCTCTTCCATTCTTCCGTCCGAAAAGGACCATAATCCCCTGGGGTGCCAAACTCCTGAGCTCAGGCCCAACCCTTTTCCCCTTTTGTACCAATCCTGAACTATAACAACTTTCCTGAAACTCCTCCCTGGCCATGCCCCCATCAGTCAGGGCTCTCTCTCCCGATGGGCTCAAGAGGCTCTCAGGGGTGGGATGCATAATTTAACTGAGAAAAACAAAGGAATATCATAAATATTGATACATGTGGAACCTCCGGCCAATAGAGAAAATCATATCAGAAATATCCAAATTGTCTACTTTGAATGGAGAAGCTACTTACAAAATAGCCCAAAAGTCAAGAAGAGTCACCAGCAATGGGATCTGTTAGGGTGTGAGATATAACCGTCTCAACCGGGGTTGAGGCAGGGCACCGACCATCCTTCCAAAGTGATTGGAGGGTGGGCCAGGAGAGACCACAGCCGACTGATTCCTGAGCCCTCAATATACTGGTCAATGAGTTGTAAATGGGAAAATCTGCAGAAGATTGAAAAAAATGGGATGTGTCAAAGAAAGTAAAACTGGAGTAGAAAGTGTAGGATGAATGGAATGACTGAAAGAAATATGTGCTTGGTGCATATGAAAAAAGTAAATGTGTAAAAAATAAGATAATAAGGGGAAATGAAAATGAAAATGAAAATAAAATGGATGCATGAAAATGCACGTGAAAAAAGATAAGTGAAGAAACCCATAAGAAATGTGTGAAGATAGAGGATGTCCTGCACTGGGTAAATAGGTGAGAGGATGGGAATGTGTGTACTGTAAGCAGAAAAAAAGATGTAAAAAATATATATTAATTACCCATGTGTTGAATAGTGGCTGCTGAACAGAGCGGTCCCTTCCTAGCGAAGCACAGTGAGGGAGTGAACCATCAGTCTGTCGGTCCCAGCTGATATACTCTGGCCCTGGGCGGGTCCCTGCCAGCGTCATGCATGACGTCATTGGTAGCTGAGAGACGAGAGAGCAATCACAGCTGAGAGTAACTCAGTGGATGTCTACTCATCACAGCTGTAGGCGTCAGATGGAGAAAAAACAAATCCCGGCTCACACCTTGTGGCGTCAATTGATGCCACTTGGGGGGCCATTTTGTGCATGGCGCCGATGCGTTGAGATCGGGCCCCAACCACCCCGAAATGCATGAGGGGAGGTGGGGAGGGAGCTGAGCGCATCGCAACCCCGGACAGAGAGACTGCAAAATATCAAAACACTCCAGCCCATGTGCTGGATTTAAATCAATAAGTGGATTCCAGGGAATAAAAACCCTGGAATTGGTACAAAATAGTTCTCAATAAACTCAAGGGAACACATGTAAAAATATGTTATATAGTTGTAGTTTTAGCTGACCACTGTGAGCAGGACGCACCCCACTAACTTGTAGTTTTAGCTGAACACTGTGAGCAGGACGTACTGCACTAACTTGTAGCTTTAGATGAACATTGTGAACAGGACGCACCGCACTAACTTGTAGTTTTAGCTGAACACTGTGAGCAGGACGCACCGCACTAACTTGTAGTTTTAGCTGAACACTGTGAGCAGAACGCACCGCACTAACTTGTAGTTTTAGCTGAACACTGTGAGCAGGACGCACCATACTAACTTGTAGTTTTAGCTGAACACTGTGAGCAGGACGCAATGCACTAACTTGTAGCTTTAGATGAACACTGTGCAGAGGTCTCACTACACTAACTTGTAGTTTTAGCTGAACACTGTGAGCAGGACGCACTGCACTAACTTGTAGTTTTAGCTGAACACTGTGAGCAGGACGCACTGCACTAACTTGTAGTTTTAGCTGAACACTGAGCAAAACTCACCGCACTAACTTGTAGTTTTAGCTGAACACTGTGAGCAGGACGCACCGCACTAACTTGTAGTTTTAGCTGAACACTGTGATCAGGACGCACCGCACTAACTTGTAGTTTTATCTGACCACTGTGAGCAGGACGCACCGCACTAACTTGTAGTTTTAGCTGAACACTGTGAGCAGGACGCACCCCACTAACTTGTAGTTTTAGCTGACCACTGTGAGCAGGACGCACCCCACTAACTTGTAGTTTTAGCTGAACACTGTGAGCAGAACGCACCGCACTAACTTGTAGTTTTAGCTGAACACTATGAGCAGGACGCACCCCACTAACTTGTAGTTTTAGCTGACCACTGTGAGCAGGACGCACCCCACTAACTTGTAGTTTTAGCTGAACACTGTGAGCAGGACGCACTGCACTAACTTGTAGCTTTAGATGAACACTGTGCAGAGGTCTCACTACACTAACTTGTAGTTTTAGCTGAACACTGTGAGCAGGACGCACCGCACTAACTTGTAGTTTTAGCTGAACACTGTGAGCAGAACGCACCGCACTAACTTGTAGTTTTAGCTGAACACTGTGAGCAGGATGCACCGCACTAACTTGTAGTTTTAGCTGAACACTGTGAGCAGGACGCACCGCACTAACTTGTAGTTTTAGCTGAACACTGAACAGGACGCACCCCACTAACTTGTAGTTTTAGCTGAACACTGTGAGCAGGACGCACCGCACTAACTTGTAGTTTTAGCTGAACACTGTGAGCAGGACGCACCGCACTAACTTGTAGTTTTAGCTGAACACTGTGAGCAGGACGCACCGCACTAACTTGTAGTTTTAGCTGAACACTGTGAACAGGACGCACCCCACTAACTTGTAGTTTTAGCTGAACACTGTGAGCAGGACGCACTGCACTAACTTATAGCTTTAGACGAACACTGTGCAGAGGTCTCACTACACTAACTTGTAGTTTTAGCTGAACACTGTGAGCAGGACGCACCGCACTAACTTGTAGTTTTAGCTGAACACTGTGAGCAGGACGCACTGCACTAACTTGTAGCTTTAGCTGAACACTGTGCAGAGGTCTCACTACACTAACTTGTAGTTTTAGCTGAACACTGTGAGCAGGACGCACCGCACTAACTTGTAGTTTTAGCTGAACACTGTGAGCAGGACGCACCCCACTAACTTGTAGTTTTAGCTGAACACTGTGAGCAGGACGCACCGCACTTACTTGTAGTTTTAGCTGAACACTGTGAGCAGGATGCACCCCACTAACTTGTAGTTTAGCTGAACACTGTGAGCAGGACGCACCGTACTAACTTGTAGTTTTAGCTGAACACTGTGAGCAGGAAGCACTTGCACTAACTGTAAATAGTCTAGCTGCCTGACTGTGGTACTAATAGGATCAAAAGAACACCAGCAATTTTCTTCAGGTAGCTGTAAATACTGTAGCAAGACAAGCCTGCCTGTCAGTAGGAATATAACAGGAACGGATCTAACTAAACTGAATACAGTGTATATATATATATATATATATCTATATATGTGCAACACCTGGGATGCATATATATACACACAATACACTGTAAGTGCAGCTAACTCACTGATTGTCCTGCCTAATCTAGCTAACTCAAATGAAATGACACTGTCTCTCTGTCTATCTATCTCTCTTTCAACGCCGGAACACACACTACACAGGGCCGCCGTGCAGGCGGCCTTATATAGTGTGGGGCGTGTTCTAAATCCCCTGAGCCATAATTGGCCAAAGCCACCCTGGCTTTGGCCAATTACAGCTCTCTCTACTGACTGCGCTGTGATTGGCCAAGCATGCGGGTCATAGTGCATGCTTGGCCAATCATCAGCCAGCAATGCACTGCGATGCCGCAGTGAATTATGGGCCGTGACGCACCACACGAATTTGGCGCGAACGGCCCATATCGTTCGCAATTCGGCGAACGGGCGAACAGACGATGTTCGAGTCAAACATGGGTTCGACTCGAACACGAAGCTCATCCCTAGTGGCAGCTAGATCTTCTGGTCCGGTCGCCTCTGGGAGGCCACGCAGACGGAGATTGTTACGTCTGCTTCTGTCCTCCATTTCTTCCTGGTGTAGCTGTAGCATGGTCGCAGCGTCGATATGGGCATCTTGTAAATGTTCCAGTGCTGACACTCTTCTTTCCAGGTCAGTTACCGAAGTCTCTCCCGCAGTCAACCTGGCAGTCACTGAGCTCAGCTCTCCTCTTACCTCCTGAATGTCTTTGCGGTGTTGAGTCTCCAGGTGGCTGATGAGAGACTCAATATCCGCCTTGGTTGGGAGGGCTTTTAAAAGCGCCCATATCTCGGCATTGCCTCCAGTATTCCAGGAGCACAGTAGCGGGGTCTCCAACCCTGATTGTAAAGCGGGAGGGATATCCGGGTAAGAATAAGAGCCCAGCGCCGCATCAGGGGAAGCCGGCCAGCTCCCCTGGGTCTTGCTTCTTTCTCCACGTGGATCCACCATTTTAGAATCAGCAGGGGTGAGCTGGGGTTGCATTAAAAAGTGTTCAATAGACCCTCCAGATTCTCTCGGTCTCGCCTGTTTAGCTTTCCCCTTTGTTCTCCTTTTCTTAGAGTACATGCCTCGTTCAGATAATGGATTTTAGATCACATTAGGCTCGGATAGGCAGGGAAAGGCCGGGAGCTCGAGGTAAATGCGTCCTCACCCAGCCATGTCCTGGCTACGCCCCCCCCCAAAAAAAAAAAAAAAATATTTTTTTTTGTTATTATTAAATCACTTGGGACAAAAAAATTAAATATTCAATGGGCTCAACATGCCTCTCGGCAATTTCCTTGGGGTGTCTAATTTCCAAAATGGGGTCATTTGGGGGGGGGGGTGTGTTGCTCTGCCATTTCAGCACCTCAAGAAATTAGATAGGCAGTCATAAACTAAAAGCTGTGTAAATTCCAGAAAATGTACCCTAGTTTGTAGACGCTATAACTTTTGCGTAAACCAATAAATATACGCTTATTGACTGTTTTTTCTACCAAAGACATGTGGCTGAATACATTTTGGCCTAAATGTATGACTAAAATTGAGTTTATTGGGATTTTTTTTATAACAAAAAAGTAGAAAATATCTTTTTTTTTCAAAATTTTCAGTCTTTTTCCATTTATAGCACAAAAAATAAAAACCGCAGAGGTGATCAAATACCATCAAAAGAAAGCTCTATTTGTGGGAAAAAAGGACGCAAATTTAGTTTGGGTACAGCATTGCATGACCATGCAATTAGCAGTTAAAGCAACGTAGTGCCAAATTGTAAAAAGTTCTCTGGTCAGGAAGGGGTAAAACCTTCCGGGGCTGAAGTGGTTAATGCGCATTTAGACACATCTTTTTTCTGTCAAAGTGTCACTGCTTCTGAACACGCTGGCAGTGGGATTTTTTCTGCCTCTATACGCCTATGTGTGCATAGACACAAAGGCCATCATGCAGGGGCGTTTAGAGGTGAAAAAAAATGTCAGACGCAGCTAAGAGCAAGATTAAAAATGTCCAGTGTGCATGAGGCCTTTCACACCGAGCCGCCTATAGCGTCGGCAGGAAAACACCGCTATTTATAGCGGCGTTTTACCGTCGGATTTGCAGCGCTCCTCCACCGCTGCTCCCCATTAAAATCAATGGGGCAGTGCTGGAATACTGCCGGCAAAACGCTGCTATTGCGGCGCATTGCGGGCGGTTTTAACCCTTTCTCGGCCGCTATCGGGGTAAAAGTGCCCCGCTAGCGGCCAAGAAAGGGTTAAAACCGCCCGCAATGCGCCGCAATAGCGGCGTTTTGCCGGCGGTATTCCAGCACTGCCCCATTGATTTTAATGGGGAGCAGCGGTGGAGGAGCGGTAAACACACCGCTCCTTCACCGCTCCAAAGAAGCTGCTGACAGGACGTTTCCTGATGTCCTGCCAGCGCAGAGCTCCGGTGTGAAAGCCCTCGGGCTTTCACACTGGAGACAATGCTGCAGCTGTTTGAGGCCAGATTGCAGGCGCTATTTTTAACGCTATAGCGCCTGCAAAACGCCCTCGGTGTGAAAGGGGTATAAAACGGATGGTGGAAGACTCAAGGAAAATAGCTACGATGGATCTATTACTTTAAAAAAATGGAGCTTATTACAGATGTGCAGGTTAGAGACAACTTGGGTAATAGTGATCATGGTGTAATCACCCATATTGTAAGTTACAGGAAAGAGAAGCATGTTGGTACAACAACTACATAAAAAAAAAGCTAACTTAAATTTGCTGCAATCCATTCTGCATGATAAGAAATGGGACTGAATATTTCCAACAAAGAACACAAAAGGCAAGTGGGAGTGTTTTAACCCCTTCACGAAGAAGGTAAAACAAATCCCATCGCCTGAAACCAGTTCTGCAACTTTGGCATGTGTAAACTGTACAGATCATGGCAACTACTTATGCGGCGTACACACGAGCAGAATTTTCGGAAGACTTTGCTCGGCGGATCCACCAAAGTCCGTCGAATTCGTACGTGATGACGTACGACCGGACTAAAACAAGGAAGTTCATAGCCAGTAGCCAATAGCTGCCCTAGCGTGGCTTTTTGTCCGTCGAACTAGCATACAGACGAGCGGACTTTTCGAACGGACTCGATTTCGACTGATTGATTTAAAACATGTTTCAAATCTAAGTCCGTCCAACTTTTGAGAAAACAAAGTCCGCTGGAGCCCACACACGATCGAATTGTCTGATGAAATCCAGTCCGCCGGGCAAAGTCTGCCGTAAAGTCCGCTCGTGTGTACGCGGCATTAGTGTATCCAGGTGATATCTTGTTTTTTTTCAAGACAAATCGGGCTTTCATTTGGAAGTAAATGGAAATGGTCACTATATATCCTATTTTTTTTTTTACTATATATCCTATTTTACTATTGTTGGAAAACTGGCCCAAAATAATAATTAAAAACAATTTTGAAATTTAGCTGTATATTTCTTAACATTGCCAAACAAAAACCAAAAACAAACTTTTTCTCCTGACGATCGTAGCGATATCACATACAGGGCCATCTTTAATGTTGATTGGACCCTGGGCAAACAATTTTTTTGCCCCCCCCCCTCCCTCAAAGCCTCCACTCTGAGACATACAATAAATAGCATCTAGACTCAAAATCAGTTCACTGCAGCAGATCAGGCAGCGATTGGTTGGCAGAGGTTACAGCACACATTACAGCTCAGTGATTAGTTGCTAGAGCTTACTGCACATCATTACTGCTCACCAATTGGTTGCTAAAGGTTACTGCACATCATTATTGTTGCTCATTACTTGGTTTCTAGAAATTACAGCAGATCATTACTTTTCACTGATTTGTTGCTGAAAGTTACTGCACATCATTACCACTCACTGGTGCTAGAGGTTACAGCACATCATTACAGTGCAGTGATGAGAGGTGCACTGTGCGTGGAGTGCAGGGTTGAGGGGTGCGCTGTGCACGGAGTGCAGGGTTGAGGGGTGCGCTGTGCACGGAGTGCAGGGTTGAGGGGTGCGCTGTGCACGGAGTGCAGGGTTGAGGGGTGCACTGTGCACGGAGTGCAGGGTTAAGGGGTGCGCTGTGCACAGAGTGCAGGGTTGAGGGGTGCGTTGTGCATGGAGTGCAGGGTTGAGGGGTGCACTGTGCACGAAGTGCAGGGCGGAGGGGTGTGCTGTGGGTGGAATGCAGGGCTGAGGGGTGCGCTGTGTGTGGAGTGCAGGACTGAGGGGTGTGCTGTGCACAGGGCTGAGGGGTGCACTGTGCACGGAATGCTGGGTTGAGGGGTGCACTGTGCGTGGAGTGCAGGGCGAGGGGTGCGCTGTGCGCGGAGTGCAGGGCTGAGGAGTGCACTGTGCGTGGATTGCAGAGCCGAGGGGTGCACTGTGAGCACAGTGCAGGGCTGAGGGGTGTGCAAAGTGCAGGACTGAGGCGTGCACTGTGCACGGAGTGCAGGGCTGAGAGTTGCGCTGTGCACAGAATGCTGGGTTGAGGGGTGCGCTGTGCGCAGATGCAGGGCTGAGGGTGTGCTGTGCACGGAGTGCAGGGCTGAGGGGTGCACTCTGTGCATAGTGCAGGGCTGAGGAGTGCGCTGTGCGTGGAGTGCAGAGGTGAGGGGTGCACTGTGCACGGAGTGCAGGGTGAGGGGTGTACTGTGTGCAGAGTGCAGGGCTAAGGGGTGCGCTGTGCGTGGAGTGCAGAGCTGAGGGGTGCGGTGTGCGCAGAGTGCAGGGCTGAGGGGTCTGCGAAGTGCAGGGCTGAGGCATGCACTGTGCGCGAAGTGCAGGGCTGAGGGGTGTGCTGTATGCGTAGTGCAAAGCTGAGGGGTGCACTGTGCGTGGAGTGCAAGGCTGAGGGGTGTGCTGTGCGCGGAGTGCAGAGGTGCGCTGTGCATGGAGTGCAGAGCAGAGGGGTGTCTGTGTATGGGGTGCGCTGTGCACAGAATGCTGGGTTGAGGGGTACGCTGTGCACGGAGTGCAGGGCTGAGGGGTGCACTGTACGTGTAGTGCAGGGCTAAGGGGTGCACTGTACGCGGAGTGCAGGGCTGAGGGGTGTGCTGTGCGCGGAGTGCAGGGGTGCGCTGTGAGTGGAGCGCAGGGCGGAGGGGTGCCTGTGTATGGGGTGCGCTGTGTATATCTCCCCCCCCCACAGTACAAAGCTCTCTTCCCCAGTTCAGAGCTCCCCCCAGTTCCTCTCCCACCACCTAGAAAATTTCAGAGTGGAGCTGCAGAGTACTCACAGTGTGCCCATGGAGGCTGCCACTCAGGAGGAGCTGCTCTCTGTGTAGATTCCCCGCCCCTTCCTCCTCTGCTCTCCTATAGCGTTTGGCGCTTGTGTACATTCTCCACCCCTCATTCCTCTGCTCTATTATAGAGTTCGGCGCTTGTGTAGATTCCCCGCCCCTCCCTCTTCTGCTCTCCTATAGCATTCGGTGCTCGTGTAGCTTCCCTACATCGCTTCCTCCTCTGCTCTCTCAAAGAAATCAGATGAGACCAAAATTTTACTTTTTGGCCTAAAAGCAAAACACTATGTGATTTAGTGTGAGTGTGAAAGCACTTGGGCTTTTCACATTGGGGTGGCTTGAGAGGCACTTTTCAGGTGCTATTTTTAGTGCTAAAACGCCTGAAAAGCTCCCCAGTGTGAAAGGGGTCTAGGTTAGGTTATAAAAAAATATCCCAAACTTTGAACATCTCACGGAGCACTGTTCAATCCATCATCCGAAACTGGAAAGAGTTAGGCACAACTGCAAACCTACCAAGACATGGCCATCCACCTAAACTGACAGGCCGGGCAAAGAGAGCATTAATCAGAGAAGCAGCCAAGAGGTCCATGGTAACTCTGGAACAGCTGCAGAGATCCACAGCTAAGGTGGGAGAATCTGTCCACAGGGCAACTATTAGTCGCGCACTCCACAAAGCTGGCCTTTATAGAAGAGTGGCAAGAAGAAAGCCATAAGAAGTCCCGTTTGCAGTTTGCAAAAAGCCATGTGGGGGGACACAGCAAACATGTGGAAGAAGGTGCTCTGGATCAGATGAGACCAAAATTTTACTTTTTGGCCTAAAAGCAAAACACTATGTGTGGCAGAAAACTAACACTGCACATCACCCTTTTCTTTAGCAGGGACAGGGTAGCTGGTCAGAGTCTGCAAAAGACTTGAGACTTGGCCGAAGGTTCACCTTCCAGCAAGACATTGACCCTAAACATACAGTCAGAGCTACAATGAAATGGTTTACATCAAAGCATATTCATGTGTTAGAATGGCCCAGTGAAAGTCCACACCTAAATTCAATTGAGAATATGTGGCAAGACTTGAAAATTGCTGTTCATAGATGCTCTCCATCCAATCTGACAGAGCTTGAGCTATTTTGCAAAGAGGCATGGGCAAAAAGTTCACTCTCTAGATGTGCAAAGCTGGTAGAGACATGCCCAAAAAGACTTGCAGCTGTAATTGCAGCAAAAGGTGGTACTACAAAGTATTGACTTGAGTATTGGCTGAATACAAATACATACCACACTTTGTAGATATTTATTTGTAAAAAATTTTGAAAACCATTTATCATTTCCCTTCCACTTCACAATTATGTGCCACTTTGTTTTGGCCTATCACATAAGATCCCTTTAAAATACATTTACGTTTTTGGTTGTAACATGACAAAATGTGGAAAATTTCAAGAGGTATGAATACTTTTTCAAGGCACTGTATACAGACCCACAGAAGACGGCTCACGTCCATTAGGCCACATATATATGCGTAACCTCTGTCCAGTCGGGGTAAAAGGCAAATGAAACAAATGCATTAGACACTGTATTCCACTGGGTAACAAGCATAAAATAGCAAAATTAAAACCTACATGGCTAAATTCTAGTGTAAAAAAACAAATACATGAGAAAAGAAAAAAGAAAAAAAAAAGTAGAACCCCAATTCCAAAAAAGTTGGGACGCTGTGTAAAATCTACATAAAAACAGAATGTAATGATTTGCAAACCTCATAAACCCATAATTTATTCACAAAAGAAAATAGACATATCAAAAGTTTAAACCGAGAAAATGTACCATTTTAAGACCAAAAAAAAGTTAATTTTGAAATTGAGGGTAGCAACACGTCTAAAAAAGTTAGGCAGGGCAACAAAAAGCTGCCAAAATAAGTGGTACTAACAATGAAGAGCTGGATGAACATTTTGCAACTTATTAGATTAATTCACAACAGTTCAGTAACATAAAAAGAGCATCTTAGAGAGTCAGTGTGTCTCAAAAGTAAAGGTGGGCAGAGGTTCACCAATCTGTAAAAAGCTGCGTCTAAAAATTGCCGAACAATCTCAGAATAATGTCACTCAACATAAAATTTCAAGGACTTTAAATATATCATCATATACAGTACAGAATATCATAAAATCTCTGTGCTCAAGCGATAGGACTGAAATGCTATATTGGGTCTCCATGATCTTCGTGCCCTCAGATGGCACTGCCTGAAAAACAGGCATGTTTCTGTGATGGATCTCACTGCATGGGCTCAGGAATACTTCCAAAAATCACTGTCTGTGAACACAATCTATCGTGCCATCCAAAAAATGCAAGGTAAAGCTCTATCATGTAAAGAAGAAGCCATATGGGGGCATGTCCAAGATGGCTATGTGAGCTCCACTGGGCTGTCAGCTTTTATCCAAATCCTGTGAGTCTTAATCCTCAAATTTCCTCCTCTACATTACCTGAACGAGGCGCAGATTTTCAGGCTCATCGATCGGTAAGGGAAAAAAGCTCCATTTCCCGCCGATTCAGGAGGATTCCCTGCTCGTTCAGAGTTTCAGAGACCGAGCAGAGGGTTAGCAGAGGGTTAGCAATACAGAGGACACAGTTACTGAGCACAGTAACAAAACAAAGCACTCTTCAAACAAAGGTAAAGGCTCTGGAGTACAGAGCCGATGATGCTGAAAACAGAAATAGGAGTAACAACCTCCGCATCATGGGCCTAGCTGACGGAGTGAGGGGACTAATCCAACGTGCTCTATGGAAGATATGCTGTGCAATCTCCTACCTGATGCCCGCCTGTCCCCTCATTACGCGGTGGAGAGGGCGCGCTGGATCACACCCAAGCCTGCCCCCCCCCCCCCCCGAGAACCTTTATCCTTAGCTTGCTCAACTTCTAGGACAGAGACAAGATCAACCAACGCTTCCAGAACAACAAGTTGCTGATCTTCCCAGACTATTTGGTGGAGACGCAAAAGCTCCGGAAATCATTCAATGAGGTGAAGGTGGCGATGAGGGTCCACAATATTCAATACAGCGTCCCATTTCCAGCATGCCTGCCTGTCCAAGATGGAGAGACGATTCGCTTTTTCAACTCGCTAAGAGAAGCGTCTACCTGGCTGAATACATTGCCACCTGCCGCTGACCGGGAGACACATGAGTCTTTCTTTTTCATTAGTGTTGCACCTTCCCTTGGGCCTAGGCCACTACCATTCACCAGCCTGGTTGCCTCATCTACTCACATTGTGCCTTATTATACAGTGTGGGGCTTTGTTGCACCGGTTGTGCCCGTTTTCCTTACCTGTGGTAACCTAAGTAAGTGCCCCTGACAAGGTCAGGAGATTTCAACAGCAAGTTTCCTTTTGTCCTATTTGGTGATGTAGTGGAACTTTTAATGCTGCACCTTATTTGATGGATCGTGTTTACTGCTGGGACACAGAACTGCTCCTTCTTCTCCTTCGCTATCCCATGTCCTTCACAGCCCCTGCCATAGGTGTGTGCAGGCTATTGCATTAGGGTGTGCACCCCAAAGCTCCAACACACATGCGCGGGTGTTTACAGATACATGGACCCAACATTGATCCCTGCCAGCACAGTGAAATAGAAGTGTGTAAGCACTTCTCTTATGGTGGAACCAGTAAGAGGAAGATCTTTCCCATCTCCCTGCTGGTATACAGACACATGCACACAGGGTGATTAGGGTGTGCCCAGGCACACCCAGCACACCCTGTGCGCACCCCTTGGGCCCCTGCATTACTCAGCAAATGCCTACAATGTTGAGACCTGGTTCGCTTGCTACTATACCCCCCAGATACTATACGGAGGGGTTAGGCTCGCTTCTTGCACAGGACCCCCCTTTGCAGCCGGCCTGCTGAGTTAGTTTGGGTTGGAGACCCTCCTCAGTATATGGTTGCCCTGCAGGGGCTAGTTTGTTTTTTTGGTTTATGTTCACTTCATGTTTTTATGATGTTTTTTTCAAAATTGCTCAAAACTGTATTTACTACTTCAGTATTGCACTGCCTCGTGCTTTGTCTCTTCTGGGTCCAGCGCATATGTCCGGGGGAGACTAAGTCTCCTGATCCTGTATCCCACGCTTGAACAGAATATCAGACACATTCTTTCTGGGACGTGGGACGCGTCAGGGATGCCCCCTATCCCTGGGACTGTTCGCCTTAGTGCTGGAGCCTCTGGCCATCATCCTCAGGGCTGAGAGGGGGTGAGGGGTATAGCATTGGGTCTGGTGGAGGAAAAAGTGTCCCTGTATGAGGCATCCTGCTTTATGTTGCGGATGCCTCATCATCTCTTAGCAATGCGCTGGCGATATTCGTATTCGGGAATTCGTATTAATTGGGGCAAGTCTGTATTGTTTCCGCTGCACCCCTCAGTCCCTTGTCTATACAAGGGTACACCTCTTCAGTGGGTGGAGAAATTTACCTACCTGGGTAATAGGATAAGCGGCATGACGGATGAATACATAAAGAACATACACCCCCTCATGTCATAGCTCAAGGTTAAATGCACTGCCTGGCGCACTCTTCCATTGACACCCGTAGGCAGAGTCAATTTGCTGAAAATTATATTCTTACCTAAATTTATGTACTTTTTCCGTAACACTCCGTCACACGTTACTAAGGCCTTCTTCAGGTAGCTGGAGGGGGTGCTTGTTTCCTTTATTTGGGCTGAGAGGCCCCCCAGGTTGGGGAAACATATCGAATATCTTCCCCTATCGGGAGGCGGATTGTGCTCCCAAAAATCAAAAAACTTTACTATTGGGCGGCCGTCCTTGTCACAGTGTGGTGGTGGTTCTCCCGGCCCAAACAGAACTCAGCTGTAATACTAAAGGTGGCTATTCTAGGTTCCTATACAGCTTTGAGCAACTTGGTGTTCCGGGGGGTGAAAGCTCACCCCTCCCTGACTACCCCCTACAATACGGGTTTGGCAGGACACTAGGCTCACCCCTCCGTGACTACCCCCATGAGAACTACAATACGGGTTTGGCAGGACATTAGGGCAACATACCAGAAACCCCTTTCATGCATCCCCACCGCTCTGGGGAAACCCAAGGCTGCCTCAATTGTACAACATTCCGGACCCTACTTTGTGGGCTAAGCGGGGGATCACTACCTTGAAACATGTGATTTTGGGACGTGCCTTTTCAGGAGTTAAGACGTCTATACTCGCTGCCTGGATCCTTTCAATTTAGATACTGGCAGCTGCGACATGCTGTTGGGACTCAATTTACAGAATTGATACTCCTGGAGTCTGACTCCATTGAGCGCCTGCTGACTTCCAGTGTGATGGGGAAACCCCTGTCCACCTTGTATTTATATATGATGGTGGCTCATGACACTAAACCCACCCGTTCTTTGGACAGGTGGAGGATGGACATTCCAGGCCTGGGAGAGGAGGAATGGGAGGACTGTGTCTCTACTTTTATAAAGTGCATGTGAACTCAAATTATATTGTGCATAAACAGTCCGTTAACACAGATGCATGTGACTGGATGGTTGAAATGATGAACAATTCCAAAATCACCACAACAGACGTGTGCACCTCCACCACACAGAATGCGTGCTTACCAGAAGGCATGCTAATTGTGCTTGAGGCTATCAACCCAGCCAGGGCCTTTATCCTGAGGATAGTGGGATACCAGCTCGCGGAAGGATTCTTTGGGTGTTAGGACAGGACACACACCAGAAACTTTGGCAACTCAATGCTCCAATAGGTTATAGGCATGAACCAGGCAAGTATACCCAAAAATGAGAGAAGCTCACCATAGTGTAAATCAGATAAACATTTGATTTATTTGGTATAAAAGTTACACTTATAAAGTTACACTTATAAAGGAAAGCAGTGTGTAAAAAGCCGGCCGGCTAACAAACACCCGTCCTCTCGGGATCAAAACGCGATGACATCAGCACGCCACTCCTCCCGACATACGTTTTGTCACAAGCTGAGGTCTTCCAGGGGCATGGGGGACACACTGACTCATCGGACTTTAACCACTTGCCGACCGCCTAACGCATATATACTGCGGCAGAATGGCACGGGCAGGCAGGATCACGTACCCGTACGTGATCTGCCTCCCGTGGGTGGGGGGTCCGATCGGACCCCCCCCGGTGCCATAGGCGGTCGGCTCTCGTTCGCGGGCGATGAGAGGTGAGGGGGAGGCCATCCATTGTTGGCCACCCCCTCCCGATCGCTCCCGGCGAATGAAAACGCTTTGCCTCTGTAATGTAAACAGAGGGAAAGGAAGTGATGTCATCCCTCCTCGAGCCGGTCTTTTCGTCCCGGCGCAGAGGAGAGAAGACATCCAAGTAAGTGCACCAACACTACACTTACAGTAGAACACGCAGGCACACTTTTCACCCCCCAGTCACCCCCCGATCACCCCCCTGTACCCCCTGTCACTCTGACACCAATAGCAGTTTTTTTTTTTTGCATTGGTGTCAGTTTGTGTCAGTTACAAGTGTTAGGGCAGTTAGGTTAGCCCCCTTTAGGTCTAGGGTGTAACGATATCAAGTACGGGACATGAAAAGCTGTAGCTAGCTGCCATCTTGTGTGGAAGTAGCCATGACAGTTTGGCTAACCATGTAACCTCACAGAGAACTCTGAACTCCCTCCGTCACCCATCTTAGGAATTCAAAACTTTTTAAGTTCAACAGAAAAGGTTATCTCAACAGAGAAAACAGAACCAGGTTAAGTCAGTAGAAAAACATTTGTTGTAAGGGCAGTGTTCAGGCCTGTCGTAAAACTGTCACCCTCCCCATTCAGAGACCAAACAGGCCTAGGTCGTAAAGTCTTCTGAATACACCTCACTAGAATAAGTATGAAATTTCAGCATGTTTCATAACTTCTGACTTAGTAATAGCACAGACATAATCTGGACATATTTAGCTTCCTCAGATAATATGGAACGTTTCAAGTCCAGACACCCCTATGTCAGGTCATATGGGAAACCCCTGGGACCACTTATTCCTCCAAAGCAGGCTATACGTTATAGATATGGCATGTTTAGACTTGTTTTGAAGGAAATCTCAAGTTGAATAATAATATGGATATTTGGAGTCTGTAAACACTATAGATGCAGATATATGAGTATGTATTATAAAATCACCTGGGACGTGGTCATGAGTGTAGACACCTCCCAGCAACCAACCCCTAAAACCAGCTGATCAAATGATTGGTTACTGGTCGCTGTCAACACCCCCTTTGATTTGACAGAAAAGAGGAGATGCCAAGACAATGGTCAGTTCTCCTTTTACCATCCAAGAAGAAACATCTGCCAAGTCGAGAACCAATTACCTAGCTCATCGATCGAACTCTGATCAACCCTTGGACATTAATTGCAAGTATTCTTTCTTCCCAATTCTACCTTATTGCTTTGTGGCTGTATATTTTCTTTATCTTTTTGAAACATCTTTTTTCTGTAAATATTTTATTTGCATCAACTTTGACCTTTTCATAATAAACCCTTATGTTGAAAAGTGTTAACCTTGTCTCTAAAGCTCCTAATGCAAGCTATAAACGAACCTACCTCTTGAAGGGCGCTACTGTTGTAGAGTAAGACTCTGAGCAGATCTGTCTGTAGTGGCAGTGTGTGTGGCAGACGCTTATTCTAAAATTATAATTGGTATTGCAAAATTACGAGTCTCCCCCGGCTCGGTCTTTTAAACGGGGGTGGTGGCAGTTAAAGGGTTAATTGTGTAATTAGCCCAGTGACAATCACTCTCAGGCTGCTCGCACCTAGATTGTGGTCCCGCAAGCTGGAAAATCTTTGTGCTGGGCGCAGCTGAGAGTGGCATTGTTACATAAGTGACAGCGGGGTGTGAGGTTGGCTGGTCCTTTGTCGCGAGTTAGCGAGGAGGGCAGGGATCTGACACCCGCGTTCGTCACATATTGGCTGGCAGCGTAGCGGGATAGTTTCGCATTAAGAGCATTCAGTGCATTGTTAGGAATTAGCTCTGCACTGAAGGATTGTAACCTTTGTGGAAACAGTCCTTAGAGACAAGCTGGTGCATATTTTTTTTTTATTTTTATTTTTTCAAGAGAGACATTACAGCAACAGCTCCTTCCTACACCTTCTTCCTATTTCTTCTTTCTGTTCTATCCTTTCTGCTTGCAACATGTCTGGGTTATCAGCATATAAAAAGATGAGCAAGAATGAACTGACTGCTGAGTGCGCAGAAAGAGGAATTGATGTCGGTGGCAAAAATCGTGAAGGCTTGATACATGCCTTACAGGAGTTTGATATCCGTGCAGACCAGAACCTGGGGGAAACTGGACCAGAAAGGGTTTCCGCTACTCCAGAGCCCAGTGGTTCAGAGGCGGCCTCACCAGATGGGCAAGCAGAGACTGACACTGGAATACCACGGATTGTTACCTCCAAGCCACCACAAGAGCAGGCCAGCATCAGATTGCCTGAAAACATCATAGACTCTCTTCAAATGCAAGAAACTCTACAAAACCTCAGGGAGACGGATCCTGTGGTGTACCTGCAGTTTCTGGAACGCCAGGCTGAGAGAGAGGAATGCAGGGCTGAGCGAGAGGAACGCCAGGCTGAGAGGGAGGCTGATCGTCGGCACGAATTGGAGATGGCTAGGCTCCAGCAGCAGCGACAGGCTCAGAACCTCAGATCCCTAGAGCACAGGGATGCCTCTCTGCCAGTGATCCCGGCAGCCAAATTTCCAGTTATGGAAAAGGACAGTGACATTGACGTGTATCTACTGTCGTTTGAAAAAACTTGCCGTCAGTACCATCTGCCCCCAGCACAATGGGCCCGGTACCTGAAGCCAGGGCTACGAGGCAAGGCCCTGGATGCTTATGTCGAACTGTCAGAAGAACAGTGCGACGATTATGCGGCCCTAAAAGCTGCAATCATCCAAAAGTTTCAGCTAACCCCGGAAGTGTACCGGAAGCGTTTTAGGTCCGTGCAAAAGGGGCCTGGGGACTCATACATGGATGTGGTAGGTCGCTTACGTACCACATTCCGGCAGTGGACTAAAGGCTTGGAAGCCGATTCTTTTGAATCCCTGGAAGATCTTATGATTGCAGATCAACTTTTGCACATCTGTCCTACAGACGTCAGACAGTTTGTGCTGGAGCGAAAGCCAGCCTCTGCCAAAGCAGCAGCAGAACTGACAGATACCTATATCCACTCTCGGGTATCTGACCATCGCAAGGCTCCTCTGAATGGCTGGAAAGGAGGGAAATCGCACACGGCAACCCCTCCTCTGCCTACCAAACAACTTCCTCAGCGGCCGGAACCTGTAACTCCTGGAGCCAAGGCCTTCCTAACTGACAAACGCAAATGCTACAACTGTGGGGAAGCCGGACATCTCAGGACGCAGTGCCCTGAGCAGAAGAAGACGACATCACCTGGCCATCCAGCTAGCAACCCTTCCGCTGTGCTGCTCGTCAGTGGGAAACCTCCCGGAACCAATGCCAACTTGCAGCCAGTCATCGTAGGCCACCGGACTGTAACAGGCTTTCGTGACACCGGAGCCGAAGTCACATTGGTCAGACCAGAGGTTATAGAAGAAACAGACATCATCCCAGAGAAGTTCCTTACCCTCACAGGAGTTGGGGGGACCCGTTCCTGTGTACCCCGTGCCTATGTTTTTATTGATTGGGGTGCCGGGAGTGGGATGAGAGAGGTGGGTGTCTCGGAGGAGATCCCCACTGCGGTGTTGTTGGGTTCTGATTTAGGTACCCTTGTTTCATACTATGCCCCTGCTAAAAGCACCCCAGATGCTCCCACGGATCTCTCTGGACCTCCCAAGGTACTGTTTACCGATGTTGGGGTAATATCTGGGCAACCTGTAGATGGACAGAGGGAGGGGGAGGGTGGAGTGGAAGTGCAAGGTCCTCCTTCTTCAGAGACAGGAGAGGAGGCCCCCTTGCCAGTGAAGGTAACTGATGTATGTTCCAATGATGCTGAACTGATAAAGGTTAAATGTGATGATAATGATGATGATGATAATGATGATGATAATGATGATGATGCATTGCCAGTACTGGTGGTCACTCGCAGTGCTGCAAAGGCAGCCGAGGTGCAGGCCCTGGTCGCAGAACAGCAGGAGGAGGTCTCTGGGCCCTCTCCCTGTTCTGACCCAGTGGACTCCACCTCTGTTGAGCCTCAGCAGCTGTCCATGTTTGCCACAGGACTGCTGGCTGGGACCTGTTGTTCCGCCTTTGAAACAGCACTGCAGACAGACCAAACACTAGCACAGCTCAGGAGTCTAGCTGATCGCCCCCCTGCAGAGAATGACAAACAAAAGGTCTATTGGGACAAAGGTAAACTGTACAGAGAAAATATGCCTGCAGAGGGGAATGAGGCTGACCTAGGTAGCAGGCAGCTGGTTGTACCCAGTCAATTTAGGGGACAGCTGCTAAAAGTGGCTCATGAGATTCCCCTCGCAGGGCACTTGGGGATCACTAAGACCCGAGGGCGGTTGATACATAACTTTTATTGGCCTACAATGCTCGCTGATATAGCTGACTACTGTCGGTCCTGTGTTACCTGCCAGCGAGTTGGCAAGGCAGGGGATGTACACAGGGCTCCGCTAAAACCTTTTCCTGTGATTGACGAACCTTTTAAGAGGGTGGCAGTGGATATCATTGGGCCTTTGGCCATTCCTAGCAGTTCAGGCAAACGTTTTATCCTTACAGTTGTCGACTATGCCACGCGTTATCCAGAGGCGGTGGCTCTCTCCTGCGTCCGGGCAGACAAGGTCGCTGATGCTCTGCTGGGAATCTTCACAAGAGTGGGATTCCCGGCTGAGCTCATCAGCGATCAAGGCCCTCAGTTTGTGTCCGACTTGATGCAGGCTCTCTGTCGGAAAATACAGATGACGCATATCATGGCCAGTCCTTATCACCCACAAACGAACGGTTTGTGCGAGCGTTTCAATGGAACCTTGAAACAAATGTTGTGCATCTTTGCGCACTCCCAGGGTAAGGACTGGGAACGATATCTGCCTCATCTGCTGTTTGCTTACAGAGAGGTGCCTCAGGAGTCCACAGGCTTTTCGCCATTTGAACTTTTGTACGGACGGAGGGTAAGAGGACCCCTGGACCTAATCCGTGAGAACTGGGAGGGCAAGATTGCCGACTCAAAGGTCTCTGTTGTGGATTATGTCCTAAAATTCAGAGATAAAATGGAGACGCTGGTGGAAATGGTGCGGGAGAACATGACCCAGGCCCAGACCAGGCAGAAAGAGTGGTATGACCGTAATGCTAGGGAGCGGACCTATGACATTGGTCAGAAGGTGTATGTTCTGCTTCCCCTGCGGCAGAACAAACTCCAAGCAGCATGGGAAGGCCCGTACACCATCACCCAGCGTCTGAATGATGTCACCTACTTGGTCAGGTTGGGAGAAGGGCGTAGACGGCAGAAGGCCATTCATGTTAACATGATCAAAACCCATCATGACGCACGGCCTATGTCATGCCGGTCTGCAGCAGGCCAGAGCCCGAGGAGGCTGATCCACTTCTGGACCTGCTAGCAGACGCCAGGGAGGTAGACTCAGAACTCCTGATAAACTCCAATCTTACCCCCACCCAGGTACCTGGACTGAAGCGAGTGCTGGCAGTACATGGTAGCAGGTTTACGGGAAAACCTGGGAGGACACACCTCGCTGTCCACCAGGTGGACACCGGGGCACATCCCCCCATTAAACAGTCGGCCTATCGCGTCTCCCTGGAGGTGCTGGCCGACATGAAAAGGGAGGTGGAGGAAATGCTGCAGCTGGGGGTGATTCAGAAGTCCCACAGTGCCTGGGCGTCCCCAGTAGTCTTGGTTCCCAAAAAGGACCAGACGACCAGGTTCTGTGTGGACTACCGGAAGCTGAATGCCATCACTACTGCAGATGCCTACCCCATGCCCCGGATTGATGAGTTGTTAGATAGGCTGGCGGCCGCCCGTTATATAACAATCATGGATCTGAGCAGGGGGTACTGGCAAATTCCTCTGGCCCCTGAGGCTCGGGAAAAGTCGGCCTTCATCACCCCATTCGGATTGTTCGAGTTTACCGTCATGCCGTTTGGGATGAAGAATGCCCCAGCTACCTTCCAGAGAGTCATAAATGACTTACTGGAGGGGCTGGAAACCTTTGCCGTAGCCTACCTGGATGACATCGCCGTGTTCAGCCCTACCTAGGAAGAACACCTGGTGCACCTGTCACAGGTCCTGGACCAACTGACGGCTGCCAATCTGACTGTAAAACCCAGTAAGTGTCAGATTGGCATGACTGATGTGCAGTACTTGGGACACCAGGTAGGAGGAGGTACCCTGAAACCCGAGACAGGGAAGGTTGAGGCCATCCTGGCCTGGCCTACCCCTCAAACCAAAAAGCAGGTTATGTCTTTCTTGGGGACCGCTGGCTACTATAGGAAATTTGTATGTAACTATAGTAGCCTGGCCAAACCTCTGACTGACCTAACCAAAAAGAAACTGCCCAAGGTGGTGTCTTGGACACCAGAATGTGAGCAGGCATTTCAGGCCTTGAAGGAGGCGCTGGCCAGTGCCCCTGTGCTGCAGGCTCCAGACTTCACCCGCCGTTTCCTTGTGCAGACGGATGCCTCTGCCTTTGGATTGGGTGCAGTCCTGAGCCAGGTGGACGAGGCCGGAGAGGAGCATCCCATCCTCTACCTGAGCAGGAAGCTGCTTCCCAGGGAAGTAGCATATGCCACGATCGAAAAGGAGTGTCTTGCGATCGTGTGGGCTATCCAGAAGTTACAAGCGTACCTTTATGGACGGCACTTCACTGTGATCACGGATCACAATCCCTTGAGCTGGCTAAATCGTGTTGCTGGGGAGAATGGCAAACTACTTCGGTGGAGCCTAATTCTTCAGCAATACGATTTCACCATCCAGCATAAGAAAGGCAGCGCCCATGGCAATGCTGATGGGCTGTCACGACAAGCTGAGCCCGCAGGATTCGGTTGCGTCAGGAGGGAAATTGTAGTTCCCTCCCATGCAACCACCTAAGGGGGGAGGTGTAACGATATCAAGTACGGGACATGAAAAGCTGTAGCTAGCTGCCATCTTGTGTGGAAGTAGCCATGACAGTTTGGCTAACCATGTAACCTCACAGAGAACTCTGAACTCCCTCTGTCACCCATCTTAGGAATTCAAAACTTTTTAAGTTCAACAGAAAAGGTTATCTCAACAGAGAAAACAGAACCAGGTTAAGTCAGTAGAAAAACATTTGTTGTAAGGGCAGTGTTCAGGCCTGTCGTAAAACTGTCACCCTCCCCATTCAGAGACCAAACAGGCCTAGGTCGTAAAGTCTTCTGAATACACCTCACTAGAATAAGTATGAAATTTCAGCATGTTTCATAACTTCTGACTTAGTAATAGCACAGACATAATCTGGACATATTTAGCTTCCTCAGATAATATGGAACGTTTCAAGTCCAGACACCCCTATGTCAGGTCATATGGGAAACCCCTGGGACCACTTATTCCTCCAAAGCAGGCTATACGTTATAGATATGGCATGTTTAGACTTGTTTTGAAGGAAATCTCAAGTTGAATAATAATATGGATATTTGGAGTCTGTAAACACTATAGATGCAGATATATGAGTATGTATTATAAAATCACCTGGGACGTGGTCATGAGTGTAGACACCTCCCAGCAACCAACCCCTAAAACCAGCTGATCAGATGATTGGTTACTGGTCGCTGTCAACACCCCCTTTGATTTGACAGAAAAGAGGAGATGCCAAGACAATGGTCAGTTCTCCTTTTACCATCCAAGAAGAAACATCTGCCAAGTCGAGAACCAATTACCTAGCTCATCGATCGAACTCTGATCAACCCTTGGACATTAATTGCATGTATTCTTTCTTCCCAATTCTACCTTATTGCTTTGTGGCTGTATATTGTCTTTATCTTTTTGAAACATCTTTTTTCTGTAAATATTTTATTTGCATCAACTTTGACCTTTTCATAATAAACCCTTATGTTGAAAAGTGTTAACCTTGTCTCTAAAGCTCCTAATGCAAGCTATAAACGAACCTGCCTCTTGGAGGGCGCTACTGTTGTAGAGTAAGACTCTGAGCAGATCTGTCTGTAGTGGCAGTGTGTGTGGCAGACGCTTATTCTAAAATTATAATTGGTATTGCAAAATTACGAGTCTCCCCCGGCTCGGTCTTTTAAACGGGGGTGGTGGCAGTTAAAGGGTTAATTGTGTAATTAGCCCAGTGACAATCACTCTCAGGCTGCTCGCACCTAGATTGTGGTCCCGCAAGCTGGAAAATCTTTGTGCTGGGCGCAGCTGAGAGTGGCATTGTTACGTAAGTGACAGCGGGGTGTGAGGTTGGCTGGTCCTTTGTCGCGAGTTAGCGAGGAGGGCAGGGATCTGACACCCGCGTTCGTCACATAGGGTACCCCCCTTTAGGTCCAGGGTACCCCCCCTAACCCCCCCTAAAAAAGGTTAACCCCTTGATTACCCCCCGTCGCCAGTGTCGCTAAGCGATCGTTTTTCTGATCGCTGTATTAGTGACACAGGTGACGCTAGTTAGGGAGGTAAGTATATAGGTTCGCTGTCAGTGTTTTATAGCGACAGGGACCCCCATATACTACCTGCTAAAGGTTTTAACCCCTTGATTGCCCCCTAGTTAACCCTTTCACCAGCGATCACCGTATAAGTGTTACGGGTGACGCTGGTTAGCTAGTTTGTTTTTTGTAGTTTATTATAGTTTATTACAGTTTATTATAGTTTATTATAGTTTTAGGGCACCCGCCGTTTATTACCTTATAAAGGTTTAACCCCCTAATTGCCCGGCGGTGATATAAGTTAAGTTTTTAGGATCTGATAAGGTCTGCGTCGCCCCAGGCAGCGTCAGGTTAGCGCCAGTACCGCTAAAACCCACGCACGCAGCATACACCTCCCTTAGTGCTATAGTATCTGAACGGATCGATATCTGATCAGATCAGATCTATACTCCCCAGCAGTTTAGGGTTCCCTGAAACACAGTGTTAGCGGGATCAGCCCAGATACCTGCTAGCACCTGCGTTTTGCCCCTCCGCCCGGCCCAGCCCAGCCCACCCAAGTGCAGTATCGATCGATAACTGACACTTACAAAACACTAAGCACACATAACTGCAGCGTTCGCAGAGTCAGGCCTGATCCCTGCGATCGCTAACAGTTTTTTGGTAGCGTTTTGAATCAGTCGCTAACAGTCAGGAGCTTTTTTGCCTGTGAGTCTCACTAGTGTACCCCTAAATTTAGAGCCCAAAATGGCAAATCGAAGGTACACTAGTGAAGAGGCCTACACGTTTCTGAGTATGACAGATAGTGAAGAGGAAGTCACTCATCTGTCAAGTTCAGGCTCAGAATACGAACCTGTAGAGGACAGCGGCTCCATGACAGATAGCTCTGACGACGGAGTTGTGGTCCCTGCTAGGGTCAGGCGTACCAGACCCCGAACTTCTTCTGTCCTTGAAGTGCAAGAACCGCAGGGCTCTCGTATGGAGCAGAGAAGTACTAGTGCCGCTACTCCTTCTGGTGAACTGGCAAGCACCAGCGGCCTAGTACACCCTGGTCGTACATCCAGCACTGCAGTATCACGTGGTGACGTGGCGAGTCCCATAAGTGCAGTTCAAGCTGGCGAGGTGGCAAGCACAAGTAGTGTCCCGCTGCCACCAAGAAGAAGACGAACACAGGCCCGTCATGCCCATAGTGCCCTTCCTGCTGCATTTGCCAATCCGAATTGGGAACCCACCACTTCTGCAGCACCCGTACTTCCCCCTTTCACTGGCCAACCCGGAATTCAGGTGGAAACAGTTGACTTTACGCCACTGGATTTTTATTCGCTGTTTTTCACCGAAGATCTCTATAGATCTATTGTGGACCAAAGCAATTTGTACGCTGGTCAACACATCGCCACTATTCCCCAGTCCTCCCTTGCCAGAGATTGGAGACCAATTACGGTCTCCAAATTTAAGATCTTTCTGGGCCTTTCCCTCCTCATGGGCATAACCAAAAAGAGTGAGTTGCGGTCATATTGGTCCACTGACCCAATTCACCATACGCCCATGTTCTCTGCCTCCATGACCAGGGCACGATATGAGCAGATTTTGCGGTTCATGCACTTCAACGACAATGAACTCTGTCGTCCTCGTGGAGACCCTGCGTACGATCGGCTCTACAAAATTCAGCCCCTCGTAAACCACTTCAACCAGTGTTTTGCAGACTTGTTTACTCCCCATCAAGTCTGCGTTGATGAGTCCCTGATTACATTTTCTGGCCGCTTGTCATTCAAACAGTACCTTCCCAGCAAGCGTGCCAGATACGGGGTCAAGATGTATAAGCTCTGTGACAGGGCCACAGGCTATACATGTAGATGTATGGTTTACGAGGGAAAAGATAGTCACGTAGAGCCGATAAACTGCCCTGAATACATAGGAAGCGCTGGCAAGATAGTGTGGGACTTGGTGTCACCCTTATTCGGAAAGGGGTACCACTTGTACGTGGACAATTATTATACGAGCGTGCCACTTTTTAGTCACTTGTTTGATCATCAGATTGGAGCATGTGGCACTGTGCGACCTAATCGCCGGGGCTTTCCCCAGCGGCTTGTAGAGTCCCGTCTTAGGCTGGGGGAGAGAGCCTGCTTGCAGTATAATAATTTGCTCACTATGAAGTGGAGGGACAATAAGAATGTTTTCGTTCTTACCTCCCTTCATGCAGACACGACGACCCAAATTACTACGGCGACTGGTGTTGTGGAGAAACCCCTCTGTGTCCACGAATACAACCTTAATATGGGAGGGGTGGACCTCAACGACCAGTTGTTGGCGCCGTACCTAGTTGCCCGTAAGGCCAGACGCTGGTACAAAAAAGTGTCTGTTTATTTATTTCAATTGGCTTTGCTGAATGCTCATGTGCTATACAGAGCTTCAGGACGGACTGGATCCTTCCTTAAATTCCAGGAAGAGATCGTCAGAGCCCTTCTGTTTCCAGATGGTGCTCCACCTCACCTTCCCAATCCAAATGCAGTAAGCCGGCTGCATGGGAGGCATTTTCCTTATGTCCTCCAGAGTACCCCTACCCAACAAGCCCCCCAAAAAAGATGTCGTGTCTGCAGCAAGCGCGGATTTAGGCGTGACACCCGGTATTGTTGTCTCTCCTGTCCTGACAATCCTGGTCTATGCATTGGTGAATGTTTTGAACGCTACCATACACTAGTGGAGTATTAGCGTAGGGTTCAGCACGGCACAGACTAGGCACACTAACACAGGGTCTCCCAAGATGCCATCGCATTTTGAGAGACCCAAACCTGGTACAGTTACAGTAAAAAGTTAAAGTTACTAAAAAAAGTGTTAAAAAAAAATAAATAAAAAAAAAATAAAAAAATAAAAATACAAAAAAAATATAAAATAAAAAAACCAAAAATAGTTGTCGTTTTATTGTTCTCTCTCTCTATTCTCTCTCTATTGTTCTGCTCTTTTTTATTGTATTCTATACTGCAATGTTTTATTGTTATGTTTTTATCATGTTTGCTTTATAGGTATGCAATTTTTTTATACTTTGTTTTTTTATTGTTAACCACTTTTTTGTTTTCAGGTACACCATTCAGCTGCAGAGCGGATTTATTTATCTTGACAGCAACAGCGTTTGCTCCCACGATATATAAAGCCGTGACTCCAGCGCTGTCGGAGGTGATTTCACCACCACAGTTACATACTTCAGCATATATGCCGAAGCGTGGGGGCAGCAGTGGGTGGAGGAGCAATTTGCTCCTGCCTTTTGCGGGAGGATGCCCCCATGCTTCGGCATATATATATTTTAGTTAGGCACAGGTTGCGTTAAATGTTTTATTTTTTACTATGTTTTTTTTTTGTATTAGCTTTGCAGGTATGGTAAGTATTACTGTTATACTGTAATGTTACTTTGTTTTTTTGTTAACCATCATTTGCTTAGCAGGTACGCCATTCAGTTGCAGCGCGGATTTATTTATCTTGACAGCAACAGCGTATGCTCCCACGATATATAAAGCCGTGACTCCAGCGCTGTCGGAGGTGATTTCACCACCACAGTTACATACTTCAGCATATATGCCGAAGCGTGGGGGCAGCAGTGGGTGGAGGAGCAATTTGCTCCTGCCTTTTGCGGGAGGATGCCCCCATGCTTCGGCATATATATATTTTAGGTAGGCACAGGTTGCGTTAAATGTTTTATTTTTTACTATGTTTATTTTTGTATTTGCTTTGCAGGTATGGTAAGTATTACTGTTATACTGTAATGTTACTTTGTTTTTTTGTTAACCATCATTTGCTTAGCAGGTACGCCATTCAGTTGCAGCGCGGATTTATTTATCTTGACAGCAACAGCGTATGCTCCCACAATATATAAAGCCGTGACTCCAGCGCTGTCGGAGGTGATTTCACCACCACAGTTACATACTTCAGCATATATGCCGAAGCGTGGGGGCAGCAGTGGGTGGAGGAGCAATTTGCTCCTGCCTTTTGCGGGAGGATGCCCCCATGCTTCGGCATATATATATTTTAGGTAGGCACAGGTTGCGTTAAATGTTTTATTTTTTACTATGTTTTTTTTTGTATTTGCTTTGCAGGTATGGTAAGTATTACTGTTATACTGTAATGTTACTTTGTTTTTTTGTTAACCATCATTTGCTTAGCAGGTACGCCATTCAGTTGCAGCGCGGATTTATTTATCTTGACAGCAACAGCGTTTGCTCCCACGATATATAAAGCCGTGACTCCAGCGCTGTCGGAGGTGATTTCACCACCACAGTTACATACTTCAGCATATATGCCGAAGAGTGGGGGCAGCAGTGGGTTGAGGAGCAATTTGCTCCTGCCTTTTGCGGGAGGATGCCCCCATGCTTCGGCATATATAAATGGTGCATGTATGCCCATCATTAGAAGTGGGCGGATGAAGGGAGGTATTCTAATGGTGGGCATACCCACCACCACAGGCTGCATGAAAAAAAAGTTTACAATACAAGGACCAGCAACGTACTGGTATGTTGCTGGACTTTGAGTGGTTATACCAGAATGATGCCTGCAGGTTTAGGTATCATCTTGGTATCATTCTTTTCAGCCAGCGGTCGGCTTTCATGTAAAAGCAATCCTAACGGCTAATTAGCCTCTAGACTGCTTTTACAAGCAGTGGGAGGGATCCCCCCCCCCACCGTCTTCCATGTTTTTCTCTGGCTCTCCTGTCTCAACAGGGAACCTGAGAATGCAGCTGGTGATTCGGCCAACTGACCATAGAGCTGATCAGAGACCAGAATGGCTCCAATCATCTCTATGGCCTAAGAAACCGGAAGCTACGAGCATTTCATGACTTAGATTTCGCCGGATGTAAACAGCGCCATTGGGAAATTGGGAAAGCATTTTATCACACCGATCTTGGTGTGGTCAGATGCTTTGAGGGCAGAGGAGAGATCTAGGGTCTAATAGACCCCAATTTTTTCAAAAAAGAGTACCTGTCACTACCTATTGCTATCATAGGGGATATTTACATTCCCTGAGATAACAATAAAAATGATTAAAAAAAAATAAAAATGAAAGGAACAGTTTAAAAATAAGATAAAAAGTCAAAAAATTAATAAAGAAAAAAAAAAAAAAAAAAGCACCCCTGTCCCCCCCTGCTCTCGCGCAAAGGCGAACGCAAGCGTCGGTCTGGCGTCAAATGTAAACAGCAATTGCCCCATGCATGTGAGGTATCACCGCGAAGGTCAGATCGAGGGCAGTAATTTTAGCAGTAGACCTCCTCTGTAAATCTAAAGTGGTAACCTGTAAAGGCTTTTAAAGGCTTTTAAAATGTATTTAGTTTGTCGCCACTGCACGTTTGTGCGCAATTTTAAAGCATGTCATGTTTGGTATCCATGTACTTGGCCTAAGATCATCTTTTTTATTTCATCAAACATTTGGGCAATATAGTGTGTTTTAGTGCATTAAAATTTTAAAAAGTGTGTTTTTTCCCCAAAAAATGCGTTTGAAAAATCGCTGCGCAAATACTGTGTGAAAAAAAAAAAATGAAACACCCACCATTTTAATCTGTAGGGCATTTGCTTTAAAAAAATATATAATGTTTGGGGGTTCAAAGTAATTTTCTTGCAAAAAAAAAATAACTTTTTCATGTAAACAATAAGTGTCAGAAAGGGCTTTGTCTTCAAGTGCTTAGAAGAGTAGGTAATGTGTGTCATAAGCTTCTAAATGTTGTGCATAAAATGCCAGGACAGTTCAAAACCCCCCCAAATGACCCCATTTTGGAAAGTAGACACCCCAAGCTATTTGCTGAGAGGCATGTCGAGTCCATGGAATATTTTATATTGTGACACAAGTTGCGGGAAAAAGACAATTTTTTTTTTTTTTTTTGCACAAAGTTGTCACTAAATGATATATTGCTCAAACATGCCATAACAAAAAGTAGAAAATATCATTTTTTTTCAAAATTTTCGGTCTTTTTCCGTTTATAGCGCAAAAAATAAAAACGGCAGAGGTGATCAAATACCATCAAAAGAAAGCTCTATTTGTGGGAAGAAAAGGACGCAAATTTCGTTTGGGTACAGCATTGTATGACCGCGCAATTAGCAGTTAAAGCGATGCAGTGCCGAATTGTAAAAAGTGCTCTGGTCAGGAAGTGGTTAAGGTGCACAGAAAGAACCACGCCTCGTTCTGAGTCTCAGGTGGCGGAACAATATCCTCCATAACGGAGTCTGGCAAACTAGCCCGTGCACCAACCTATCATTTATTATAAGAAGGAGAGAACCTACTCTGTGTATTTAAAAACATTTGAAAATCATAAAAGTTTAGATCCTGAAAGATGTTGAACCCATAGATAGTGTCCAACCCCTAGTGGGAGTATAAATATAGCCTAAATAGTCAAATCTAATTTCAATAGT
This sequence comes from Lithobates clamitans, assembly GCA_037952925.1. NCBI lineage: Eukaryota > Metazoa > Chordata > Amphibia > Anura > Ranidae > Lithobates > Lithobates clamitans. The sequence continues at coordinate 1,950,540 of JBBGZY010000766.1, forward strand.
TGTTAGTAAATGTAATGAACTATATCATTAAGTGATCATTTAAAAAAAGGGGGAAACTCTAGCCATAATATCAGGAAGGTTATGTCATGGAAGATTAAAGGGGAGAGAACATAGGAAGCACCACCTAAGGCCAACACAAGGAGCTGAAGCTCCGAGCGCATAGCCTGTGACTATTCATTCCTTCCTGTGGACAGCTCCCCCGGATGTGCTCCCGTGACCTATGGCGTCACCTCCGTGCGCTTCACGCTGGTCCCGGCTCTTTCCCTGTGGCCACAGGACGCACTAAGGATCTGCAGTAGAGGTCGACCGATATGGGTTTTTCTCTGGCCGATGCCGATACCGATATTTAGAAATTGGGGCGGTCGATGGCCGATATATGATGCCAATTTTTGTGGCCGATATTTTAGGCCGATTTAAAAAAAAAAAAGACCTCACCCACTCCACTCCTCCCTGCTTGCTCCTGTCACTCTACCACACACTTGATGTCCTCAGTACAGATGGCACTGGCTGTGGCAGGTGGCACTGATTGGCACTGGCAGGTGGCACTGGCTGGCACTGGCAGGTGGCACTGATTAGCAGTGGCACTGATTAGCAGTGGCACTGGAAGGTGGCACTGTTTTGGAACTGACATGGCACTGGTTGGCACTGTTTGGCACTGGCAGGTGGAGCTGGCACGTGGCACTGATTGGCAGGTGGCACTGATTGGCAGTGGCACTGGTTGGCACTGGAAGGTGGCACTGGTTAGCACTGGAAGGTGGCACTGGTTGGCACTGGCAGGCATTGGCAGGTGGCACTGGTTTGGAACTAGCAGGTGGCACTATTGGCACTGGCAGGTGGCACTGCTTGGCATAGCACTGGTTGGAGGTGGCACTGGCAGGCACTGGTGGGCACTGACAGGTGGCACTGACTGGCGGTGGCACTAGCAGGCACTGGCAGGTTTCACACTAAGCCGAGTAACTGTGTGTGAAACTGACAACAGAGAGATGTCAGAATTGAGATTAATGTCGGGGTAGGCGGGACCCGGCCAGGGTGGGCGGGACCTAGCAGCTATCAAACAGCAGCCAATGATTGGGCTGCTTAAGAAAAGGGGCGGTGCCACATACACGTAGCGGTCCGCCCAGATCCCATTCCATTGGCTAGTGTTTGATAGCGGCTGGGTCCCGCCCACCCCCGACATCAACCTCAATTCTGACAGATCCCTCTCTCTCTCCTCTCTGTTACGTGCCAGCTTCACACACTCAGCGGCTCTGGTAAACATCCAGTGCCGCGCTGAGTGTGGAGAAGGGAGGAGGAACGGCGGTTAATGTTAAATATCGGCCTAATTTTGATAATAATCGGCCGATGCCGATTTATCAAAAAATGGCCAAATATCGGCCGATATATCGGTCAACCTCTAATCTGCAGCAATAACATCCCGCACCAGGATACATCCCCGGACCAGAGGAGATTCCAGGACAGTATACACAAATGAGCCCATTACTTATCTACCTCCTGTGAGTGTTTCTTGTACATTGTGCCATTAAATATAAATTTTAATACTGCACTTAGGTGGCGCTTCCTGTCTTCTCCCCTTTATCCTTCTTGCATACAGAGCCAGCTCTCTGAGGACAGCAGCCGTCCTAAATACCTTACCACCACCTATACCTTTGTACTACTACCTTTATATCTATGAACTTATTTAACATATATTGAGTACTGGCGTTTTTTAACACTACTGCTCAAATTTTATTTTAAAGTACCCTATATATTCGAGTATAAGTCGAGTTTTTCAGCACATTTTTTTGTGCTGAAAGTGCCCCCCTCGACTTATACTCGAGTCAAGCCATTTTCTGCAGCAAAAAATTTCATTTTCTGAACTGACTTTGGGGCCCCGTATCTCAGGACCACTTGGTGCTAGGAACCCCAAATTTGGTGTACCATAACATATCCAAAGCTGGAGTTCCTAGCGCCAAGTGGCCCGAGATATGGGGCCCCAAAATCGGTTCGGAAAATATCATTCTCTGCTGCAGAAAAGTGCTTGACATTTTCTGAACCGATTTTTGGGGCCCTGTATCTCAGGGTCACTTGGTGCTAGGAACCCCACATTTGGTGTGCAAACCCAGTGGAACTGGTACCATAACATATCCTAAGCTGGGGTTCCTAGCACCAAGTGACTTAGAGATACGGGGCCCCAAAGCTGGTTCGGAAAATGTCATTCTCTGCTGTAGAAAAGTGCTTGACATTTTCTGAACCGATTTTTGGGGCCCTGTATCTCGGGGCCACTTGGTGCTAGAAACCCCAGCTTTGCATATTTTATGGTGCTAGTTCCACTGGGTTTGCACACCAAATTTGGGGTTCCTAGCACTAAGTGGCCCCGAGTTACGGTCAACTGTGTCCATCTGCAGCAATGTCATTTTGGGACCCTTTGGGTTACATAGTAATTACATAGTAGGTGAGGTTGAAAAAAGACACAAGTCCATCACGTCCAACTTATGTGTGTGATTATGTGTCAGTATTTCATTACATATCCCTGTATGTTGCGGTCATTCAGGTGATTATCTAATAGTTTCTTGAAGCTATCAATGCTCCCCGCTGAGACCACCGCCTGTGGAAGGGAATTCCACATCCTTGCCGCTCTTACAGTAAAGAACCCTCTACGTAGTTTAAGGTTAAACCTCTTTTCTTCTAATTGTAATGAGTGGCCACGAGTCTTATTAAACTCTCTTCTGCGAAAAAGTTTTATTCCTATTGTGGGGTCACCAGTACAGTATTTGTAAATTGAAATCATATCCCCTCTCAAGCGTCTCTTCTCCAGAGAGAATAAGTTCAGTGCTCGCAACCTTTCCTCATAACTAAGATTCTCCAGACCCTTTATTAGCTTTGTTGCCCTTCTTTGTACTCGCTCCATTTCCAGTACATCCCTCCTGAGGACTGGTGCCCAGAACTGGACAGCATACTCCAGGTGCGGCCGGACCAGAGTCTTGTAGAGCGGGAGAATTATCGTTTTATCTCTGGAGTTGATCCCCCTTTTAATGCATGCCAATATTCTGTTTGCTTTATTAGCAGCAGCTTGGCATTGCATGCCATTGCTGAGCCTATCATCTACTAGGACACCCAGGTCCTTTTCCATCCTAGATTCCCCCAGAGGTTCTCCCCCCAGTGTATAGATTGCATTCACATTTTTGCCACCCAAATGCATTATTTTACATTTTTCTACATTGAACCTCATTTGCCATGTAGTCACCTACCCCATTAATTTGTTCAGGTCTTTTTGCAAGATTTCCACATCCTGCGGAGAAGTTATTGCCCTTCTTAGCTTAGTACCGTCTGCAAATACAGAGATTGAACTGTTTATCCCATCCTCCAGGTCGTTTATAAACAAATTAAATAGGATTAGTCCCAGCACAGAACCCTGGGGAACCCCACTACCCACCCCTGACCATTCTGAGTACTCCTCATTTATCACCACCCTCTGAACACGCCCTTGTAGCCAGTTTTCAATCCATGTACTCACCCTATGGTCCATGCCAACGGACCTTATTTTGTACAGTAAACGTTTATGGGGAACTGTGTCAAATGCTTTTGCAAAATCCAGATACACCACGTCTACGGGCCTTCCTTTACCTAGATAGCAACTCACCTCCTCATAGAAGGTTAATAGATTGGTTTGGCAAGAACGATTCTTCATGAATCCATGCTGATTACTGCTAATGATATCATTCTTATTACTAAAATCTTGTATATAGTCCCTTATCATCCCCTCCAAGAGTTTACATACTATTGATGTTAGGCTAACTGGTCTGTAATTCCCAGGGATGTTTTTTGGGCCCTTTTAAAATATTGGTGCTACATTGGCTTTTCTCCAATCAGCTGGTATCATTCCAGTCAATAGACTGTCTGTAAAAATTAGGAACAACGGTCTGGCAATCACCTGACTGAGTTCCCTATGTACCCTCGGATGCAAGCCATCTGGTCCCGGTGATTTATTAATGTTAAGTTTCTCAAGTCTAATTTTAATTCCATCCTCTGTTAACCATGTAGGTGCTTCCTGTGTTGTGTCAGGATAAACACTGCAGTTTTGGTTACTGAAGCCCCCCGATTCACTCGTGAATACTGAGGAGAAGAATAAATTCAATACCTTTGCCATCCTTTGTAACCAGATGTCCTTCCTCATTCTTTATGGGGCCAATATGGTCTGTCCTCCCTTTTTTACTGTTTACATACTTAAAGAATACATGAATGGGGAATGGGGTTCAGAGACCCCAAATTTTGGCTGCAGCTAGGGGGCATCTAGGAACCCCCTAACTACCAAGTTTGAAGTTCGGGGGACCTATGGCTGCAAATGGGCACAGTGAGGCATGCAAATGGGCACAGTGAGGCTGCAAATGGGCATTGTTGACCTTTTTTTCCACTTACAGTAGCTGTGCATTTCTCACCCTCGTCTTATACTCGGGTCAATACGTTTTTCCTATTTTTTTGTGGTAAATTAGGGCCTCGACTTATACTCAGATCGACTTATACTCGAGTATATACGGTACACTGTATTTTGTGCTGACAGTCACTGTTACTCCTGTCCATGTCATGGAAGATTAGCTACAATTTCCATTTGGGATATAAACTCCAGTTGGTTAACCAGAGTTGGGACCTAGGAGCAGAGGGGACGACACTCAACACTGGCCCCTAGTAGGTAATTGAAATAGTGTAAAATTTATGTTAATTTTTAAAAAAAAGGAGTGGATACTCACCAACCCCAAATTCGCATAATATAGTTAAGAATGGACCAGATAAAACTCAAAAAACACCACAGGGATCTATGGACTAAGACACATCTCCCATATGTTGTATACTAGACCTTAACCGACCGCCGTACACCGATGTACGTCCAAACTTTGGAGGCGGATATCGTTGTTATGGCAGCAGCTATCTGCCATAACCCCGGTATCCCCGTTTTTGTGCGGCGGTCGGCTTTCAGATAAAAGTGGTCCCTGCGGCGGATTCGCCGTGAGATCACTTTTATCGGTGGGAGAGGGGCCCCCACCTCCCGCCGCGATCCGGTGCCCTCCGCCGCTTACTGGATCCATCGGTAAGAGCAGCAGAGGCGATCGCGTCCGTCTCCCTTTATCGGTGGGAGAGGGGCCCCCACCTCCCGCCGCGATCCGGTGCCCTCCGCCGCTTACTGGATCCATCGGTAAGAGCAGCAGAGGCGATCGCGTCCGTCTCCCTTCTGTGCCTGGAGACGAGTGAGGCTAAGATGGTGCCCACTCGTCTCCATGACACTGCTGGGCGGTGGTCAAAACGTCACTTCCGTCCACGCCTCTTAAAAGGCACATTTTTTTCAATGTCATTTTTTTATTGCATTTTAGTGTAAATATGAGATCTGAGGTCTTTTTGACCCCAGATCTCATATTTAAGAGGTCCTGTCATGCTTTTTTCTATTTTACATTCCTTGTAATAGGAATAAAAGTGACACAATTTTTTTTTTAAACAGTGTAAAAATAAATAAAATCATGTAAAATAAATAATAAAAATAATTTTTTTTTTTTTTTAAACCCCCCATCCCAATGAGCTCGCGCACAGAAGCGAACGCATACATAAGTAGCTCCTCTGTAATGCAAAACATGCAACCTGTAGAATTTTTTAAATGTCGCCTATGGAGATTTTTGAAGGTAAAAGTTTGATGCCATTCCACGAGCAGGCGCAATTTTGAAGCGTGACATGTTGGGTATCAATTTACTTGGCGTAGCATTATATTTCACAATATAAAAAAAAATTGGGCTAACTTTACTGTTGTCTTATTTTTTTATTCAAAAAAGTGAATTTTTTTTAAAAAAAAGTGCGCTTATAAGACCGCTGCGCAAATACGGTGCAAAAAAAAGTATTGTATTGACTGACATTTTATTCTTTAGGGTGTTAGAAAAAAACAACATATAATGTTTGGGGGTTCTAAGTAATTTTCTAGCAAAAAAAACTGTTTTAAACATGTAAACACCTAAAATCCAAAATGAGGCTGGTCCTTAAGTGGTTAAGTAGTGGAACCAGGCCACAATGAACCAATTTCCCCGTGGCCTGAATCCAATGAAATGGGAGTAGGCCAGAAAGAACCAATTCATAAAAAGGCACAGAGCTTAAGGGAAACTTACTAAATATTGGTGGTGTTAAGTCCCAGTGTGAATGTACCTAAAATGGCCATCAGAAGGAGTCCATCAAGGGGGGGAGGGGGCAAAAAATGCCCTAGATGTCTCCCTATTCAGTTTGGCTAGCCTCATACCTCAGAACAATATCCCTAGTGTTATTGTTAAGGTATCTTGTGAAAAGATCAAAGTCAGATCGGCTGTTATCCCATAGGAGGAGGATGTCCTCTATATATCTTGCCCACAATACCACCTGAGGTCTCAGTTGGGCATAGACGACATCCTCCTCCCACATGGCCATAAAAAGATTGGCCAAACTAGGGGCATATTTAGCCCCCACAGAAACTCCCGTCTTGACGGAAGAAGCGATTATCAAATCAGAAGCAATTATGTATATTATGTATATTCCAGCAGCTCCATAATAAAAGAAATTTGCTCACCAGATAGGCCAGAGCTGCACTCTAGATAATATTTGACCACAAACAAACCCTGGTCATGTGGTATGACAGCATAAAGGGATGTGACATCGACCGTCACCAGCCACATCCCTTCCTTGGAGATATATCTGCATAATAGGTTGATTACATGGCGTGAATCCTTAATGTAAGAAGGCATTCCTTGGACCAAAGGTTGTAAATAAAAATCAATATACCAGCCCACCCGTGACATTATGGAATCTATACCACTATTGGGGACGGCCCGGGGGGCAGGTAGGATGTTTGTGTCTTTGGTAAATAGTAGAGGATCGGCGTGCGTGCTGCCTTAGGGAGCAGATAGAGTTTCTCTTTTTTATCAAGAATGCCCTGCCTTCTTAACAATTTTGTCCAAATCTAACTGGTATTTTACTTTGAGTTTGGAGGGTAGTTGTCAGGAAGATCCAGCCAGTAATCGGCGTCCAAGGCTCACTGGTGCGCGTTTGCGGGCGCCATTGCGCACGAGCATCCCTTTTTGGCGCCAGGCAGGCTATTTAAACCTGCCTGTCACAGTCAGTCTCCGCTGTCTGCTCTACAGCGTTCTGTGTGTTACCTGATCTGATCTGAGACTACCTGTTATTTGACCCGGCTATCTGTTTGTGACCAACCCAGCTATCTGCCTGCATCTGACCTCCGGCTTGCCCAGACTATCCTCCTGTTTAATCCTTGGTACCTTTGCTGTCCGTCTGATACCGATCTCTGGCCTGTTTGACTATCCCTCTGCCTGATTCCTGATACCTGCCTACTTGCCTGCTGTGTTCCTGGTTCCAGTCCAGCATCCAGTCTCCAGTCTGCTCACCTGCTGTTGTTCCTGGTTCTAGTCCAGCATCCAGTCTCCAGTCTGCTCAACTGCTGTTGTTCCTGGCTCCAGTCAGCGTTGCAGTCTCCAGCCTACTGTGTTCCTGGTTCCAGTCCAGCATCCAGTCTCCAGTCTGCTCACCTGCTGTTGTTCCTGGTTCCAGTCCAGCATCCAGTCTCCTGTTTGCTCACCTGCTGTTGTTTCTGGTTCCAGTCCAGCATCCAGTCTCCAGTCTGCTCACCTGCTGTTGTTCCTGGTTCCAGTCCAGCATCCAGTCTCCAGTCTGCTCACCTGCTGTTCCTGGTTCCAGTCCAGCATCCAGTCTCCAGTCTGCTCACCTGCTGTTGTTCCTGGCTCCAGTCAGCGTTTCAGTCTCCAGCCTACTTGCCTGCTGTGTTCCTGGTTCCAGTCCAGCACTCCAGTCTTCTGCCTACTCACCTGCTGTTGATCCTGCCAGGCACTCATACCACTCCTCACTCCTGTGCTCTCTGTCCCCATTTCAGAGGGCCGTGAGTTGGAGCCATAGGGGAGGCCTCTCTCTGCAGTGTGGGCTCAAAACCCACCAGGTACGTGACAGTAGTAGTGTATATAGATACAGTTTGAAGATTGGTAGAAATATTTTAATGAAGCAGGGGTCAAAATACTTGCCTGCTGTGTTCCTGGTTCCAGTCCAGCATCCAGTCTCCAGTCTGCTCACCTGCTGTTGTTCCTGGTTCTAGTCCAGCATCCAGTCTCCAGTCTGCTCAACTGCTGTTGTTCCTGGCTCCAGTCAGCGTTGCAGTCTCCAGCCTACTGTGTTCCTGGTTCCAGTCCAGCATCCAGTCTCCAGTCTGCTCACCTGCTGTTGTTCCTGGTTCCAGTCCAGCATCCAGTCTCCTGTTTGCTCACCTGCTGTTGTTTCTGGTTCCAGTCCAGCATCCAGTCTCCAGTCTGCTCACCTGCTGTTGTTCCTGGTTCCAGTCCAGCATCCAGTCTCCAGTCTGCTCACCTGCTGTTCCTGGTTCCAGTCCAGCATCCAGTCTCCAGTCTGCTCACCTGCTGTTGTTCCTGGCTCCAGTCAGCGTTTCAGTCTCCAGCCTACTTGCCTGCTGTGTTCCTGGTTCCAGTCCAGCACTCCAGTCTTCTGCCTACTCACCTGCTGTTGATCCTGCCAGGCACTCATACCACTCCTCACTCCTGTGCTCTCTGTCCCCATTTCAGAGGGCCGTGAGTGGGAGCCATAGGGGAGGCCTCTCTCTGCAGTGTGGGCTCAAAACCCACCAGGTACGTGACAGTAGTAGTGTATATAGATACAGTTTGAAGATTGGTAGAAATATTTTAATGAAGCAGGGGTCAAATTTCTTAAATTTTTAGTAGAGAGGAAGAGTCAAAAACTCACAGTTGGATGAGGAAATTAAGGCCATTAAAGAGAAACTCAGTCCGGTAAAAGATAGTAATGACTGTAAGTCACAGTCCTTGTTGAAATTACTAGAAAAGGAAGATAGAGAACAAAAGGTTAAGAAAAAGAAAAAGTATAATAGGGAACTAACAGATTACCCGGGGGGGGGATGTTTTTGATTGGCAGAAGAAAATCCTAGCTGAACAGTCTAATGAGGCTAACGCTGCAATGGAAGTAGTGCCACATACTGATACACTAAGGAGGAATGGTACAATGGGGTCACAGATACTCCTGAGGAGGCCATCAAGGGCCCCCTATGAGAAGAAGGCAGGGATCGTATCAGTCCCCTTATAGGGCAGGGGGCAATCAAAGGGGAGAACCCCAATCCAACTATGCCCAAGGTCTAGCACATCGTCCCCATAGATCAGGCCAATATGCGGGTGGGGGACGGGGTTGGGGCACTCCCCAGCCTCCTTTTGGGTATGACCAGGGGCATCTGCCCCATCGACGTATCCAAGGACAACACTCTAATAGTGAAGGAGGGGGTCCTCCACCCTACTGCGGTCCTGGTCAGACCAATTATCGAGATATCTAAGGATATGGTCCTAATTATGTACCTAAGTCAAGCCATTTTGAACCATCATACCATGTGGAAAGTGAGAATGAGTATGAATATGTCAGCACACAAATAGTTTTTTTCCCCTAGGGGACAGAGAGGGCCCTGAAGGTGAGTATGATCAGAGGAATGCTCTCTCTGACTATTTGAAAGTTTATGGTCCCCCATATGCATCTCAAGTACCCCCGTCTGGAGGTGCTACAAGTTATGGGACTTCCAATTAGGGGAATTATAATCAACAAAATTGGGGTTTTCACAGGCCCAAAAAGGGTGTCACGAGGTCAGGAGACCAAAGAGGAGTCAGAGGTGAATGGCGGATATGATCAAAAGAGAAAAAAAACCTAGTTGTGACAGGGATAATTTACTTGAGTAACATGGTATTGTCAGACTCAGAGAAACTCAAATATGCACCTCCACGTAGGCTGAATAAATTCCAGACCTACATGGACATGCATAAATTTATACGAAAACTGAACATGAAAACATAGATCATTTCAAATCCGATCAAAGAAAATAGATTGGTGTCCACAGAATTTCGCCACTCTGGGCTTTCAAATGCCTCGTTTCTTAATCCCCCGGGCAGTTTAGCCCCTTCACTTAAGGTGTTCAGTGATGTTGTACTTAGAGAACTAGACCAGATGACAAATAAAAAAATCAGAACCAACAACGCCATGGTAGCCGGTTTGGATTCCCTGTGTAATAACAAGGAGTTGGTGATAAGACCGGCAGATAAAGGAGAGGGGATTGTGGTTTTGGACAGAAAGGACTATTATGGCCGAAATGAATAGGATAGTAGAAGATCGAGATACCTATAAACCACTACCCTCCAACCCCAAAGTAAAATACTAGTTAGATTTGGACAAAATTGTTAAGGCAGGGCATTCTTGACAAAAAAGAGAAACTCTATCTGGTCCCTAAAGCAGCACTTACGCCGATCATCTACTATTTACCAAAGATACACAAACATCCTACCTATTTTTCTCACTGTTTAAGGAGTGTGGGTTTTTATATTTTTATCTCTATTTTTATACCCTCCATGATAGCAGCAAGACACGGATTCATACAGCTTAAGTTCCTGCAAAGGGCATACTACACACCATACTACATAGAATGGCCAACATATACCCCCAACTTGACCCAACCTGCCTTAGTTTTAGGAGCGAGGTAGGAACATTTTGGCATATGGTCTGGTCCTGCCTCAAGCTCCGGCTGTACTGCGAGTAGGTAGCCAGGACTTTAAGTGAACTGAGTGATGCCCAGATACCACTGGGCATCTGGTGCTCTTGCTGAGTCACCTGGAGGAGGTTGAGGGAGACAGATATGTATTAAGCTATGTTTTATGCCAAAAGGGAAATATTTCTTAAATGGAAATCGGTTGAGCCACCTACTCCCGAATCCTGGTGGAAGTCAGTTAATTCAGTACTGCCCCTATATAGACTGACCTACGAGAGCAGGCAGTGTCCGGGTAAATTTGACAAAGTATGGTCTGGCTGGATAGATGCCTGTGGCTAACTTTGAGAATAAGTGAGGGTGGGTTGTCCTCCCTGAATGTCATCTCTTCCCCTCCCATCTTCTGTGTAGTCTCACTCTTTGTACTGGTCTATCCTGTGCATACTACCTCCTTCACTCCCCCCCCCCCAATATTGGGTTTCCCCCCTTCAATGCCTACTTGTTTGATATTTAGGTGAGGGATGCTAAATGATGACATTGTCCAAGACAGACCGTTATAAATGGGTTTGTGTTTTCTTTTTGACTTTAGGTTCTGTGGTAGATTGCAGGATGCTACATACCTTGTGTGGAATACATTCTATTGGCAATACATTGTAATGTACTTCATATATACCTTTTGCCGAGTATGTTGTAATGCTGATTTGTTTAATAAACTTTTCTGTTAAAAAAAAAAACAAAGCCATTTGTAAGCTACAGTTTCCTAATGAATTGCCCTTTGTCAAGATATACTGAGCATTTGTCATGATATTCTGTATTAGTGACCATTATTCATTAAAAATAGCTACTACTGTTAAAAAAAATATAAAAATAAAAGAAGCCACCATATCTAAACATGATCCAGAAACGCCATCTTCCCTGGGCCCAAGCTCATTTAAAATGGTCTGTTGCAAAGTGGAAAACTGTTCTGTGGTCAGATTAATCGAAATGTAACATTTTGCAACCACGTGTGCCACGTCCTCCAGACTCAAGAGGAGAAGGGAACTTCTGGCTTGTTATCAGCCCTCGGTTCAAAATACTGCATCTCTGATGGTATGGGGTGCATATGGAATAGGCAGCTTGCACATCTGGAAAGGCACCATCAATGCTGAAAGATATATCCAGGTTTTAGACCAGCATATGCTCCCATCCAGACAGGGCCGTAGATAATTTTTTGTTCTGGGGGGGGGTTTAGCAGCAGGTACTAGGTAAAAAAAAAATGCACCAAATTCATAAAGACTGGAAAAATGATGTGTTGCTCATAGTAAGCAATCACATCCTTAATTCTATTTTCTCAAAATCTCCTGAAAATTTAACCCGTTTTCAGTTTTTTATGAACATTAAGCAGTGAGGTTAGCTATTGTCCAGTCCTAGGCCTGGTACACACTGTCAGTTTTTTTTTTCCAAAAAAACCCCTGAAAGATCACTGTACTAACACACAAAGTGTTAGTACAGCAATCTCTCCCACTGTGCTATTGTGTTTTGTGACAGGGGATGCACCCACCAGAGCACGGAGGTTAGTGCTCTTAGCCACTGGAGTGACTATCACAGAATGGTGCACTGTAATAGCCAATCTTACTGAGCAGGTGCAAAGGGCACCATCTTCTGGAAGGCAGCACACTCACTGATTTTTTGTTAACCCAGCATACCAGGCAAGGGAAGTGTCCATACCAGTGGCGGGATTATCAGGGTTGCAGCAGTCGCACTTGCGACTGGGCCCTGTAGTTCAGCCACTTCAGGGGGGCCCACCGCGCACCCTTCTGCCAGTGTGAGGGGCCCACCTGTCCTGTCCATTATGGCTGTGCTATGGTACTGAGAGGCCCGCCGCGCCGCCTGGCCATTCGTTCCGCTGCGAGGAAGGGGGCTTTCACCCGCTGAGGGGAGAGAAAACAGAGAGAAAACAGACTCTGGACTGTCCCGCCTATCCAGAGACAGAGAGAATGTAGGGAGACGAAGCAGACACTGAAAAATGAAGTCAGCTGACACCAATCAAGTGAAGGGGAGGAGCTCTCCCCATGAGGAAAGGCATCCCTGGAGGCAAGGTGACGGAAGTAAGTGATGAATTGCAGTGCAATCAATCCATCCCAACCAGTCACCACCTCTGCTTCTTACTGATCCCATCCCTACCCCCCATCACTTCTACAACACAGGGGATGGGGGGATAGGGATGAGATCAGTGGTGAGGGGATGGGATCAGTAAGAGGCAGAGGTGGTGGTGGGAGAGGATGGCACCACCGCTGCCACCCCCCTGAAGTACAACCGCTGCCACCCCCCATAAGTACCACCGCTGCCACCCCCATCAAGTACCACCGCTGCCACCCCCATCAAGTACCACCGCTGCCACCCCCATCAAGTACCACCGCTGCCATCCCCTCAACATCACCGCTGTCACCCCCCCTCAGCACCACCGCTGCCACCCCCCTCAAGTACCACTGCTGCTGCCACCCCCCTCAACATCACTGCTGCCACCCCCCTCAAGTACCACCGCTGCCACCCCCCTCAAGTACCACTGCTGCCACCCCCTCAAGTACCACCACTGCCACCCCCTCAACATCACCGCTGCCATCCCCCCTCAAGTACCACCGCTGCCACCCCCCTCAACCACCACCGTTGCCACCCCCCTCAACATCACCGCTGCCACCCCCATCAAGTACCACCGCTGCCACACCCCTCAACATCCCTGCTGCCACCCCCTCTCAAGTACCACCACTGCCAACCCCCCCTCAAGTACCACTGCTGCCACACCCCCCAACTACTACCGTTGCCACTCCCCCTCAAGTACCACCGCTGCCACCCCCCTTAACATCACCGCTGCCACCCCCTCAGGTACCACTGCTGCCACCCCCTCAAAAAAAAAGTATCAAAATCATGCTTTTTTGGGGGGCCCTTCATGATTTTTTGCACCGGGCTCTGAAGTTTCTAGTTACGCCTCTGGTCCATACATACAAAACCTACTTTTGAACTTGAGAATGAGGAGTATGCCAGGGAGAGACTAATCTGCAGCGTGTGTAGTGCACGGCAAAAAAATGGGTGTGGCCAAAAAATTGTGGGAGGGGCATAATGGCAGAGGGGGAGAGACTGCGGATGGATTACAGGAGAGAATTAGAGACTGTGGGCGGACTACAGGAGATAATCAGCAGGCCTGTGCTGGCCATCGGGATTACCGGGAGTGGGCCGATTGGCAGTGGGCCACTACACTTCTCTCTCAGAGTCTCCATTGTCATTGTTAGAATAACGCCGTCGCCAGGCGGCTCCGCTCCTGCACCCGGCATCACACAAGCACTGGCATCATCATGACGCTGGCTGCCACTCACTAGTCACTCCCCCAGGCTCTTCCCCTAACATTACAGCCTTGGGCGGCCTGTTTGTCCTGGCACCGTGATGTCACTCACGGGCGGAGGCGTCCCGGGGACATAGGAGGAGGCAGAGCCAGGAGCGTAGCGTAGCAAGCAAGCCTGCAACCAAGAGGAGCCGAGGCCGAGCCAGAGCCGCTGAGGAAGAGCAGGATTTGGAAGTTACCTTACCAGAACCAAGTTGCAGGTAGCCAGCAAGTACAGTCAGACAGGGACCAAATCGACTGTGACTGTGTCAGTGTGTGATTCAAGTAAGCACTAGTACTAATAAGAAAGTAACTGAGTAATATGTAATAGTAACTGAATATGCAGCATGGGGTAGGGGGTAGGGGTAAATCTTTACTGTAAATGTACTGCCACAGTGTCACTGGACTGGTCATGGTTAAATTATTCATCAGTTACCATGACCAGTGGCATTAAATTAATAATTGACCAGTGGCATTAAATTAATAATTGACCAGTGGCATTAAACTAATAATTGACCAGTGGCATTATATTAATATTAATGCCAATGTGGCATTAATATTAATATAATGCCACTGGTCAATTATTAATGGTCAAATATATAATAGAGCAGCGCAGGCCTGACTGCTGTGGTAAGTCAGACATTAATTTTTTATTCCTTTTTAAACATAAAGATTTGTGGATAATTTGTGGACTTTTTGGATAATATTATGCCTACAGTTGTGACTTACTATATGTCCATTCTCAGGCTGGGTCCACAATAGAGGAGAGTGTAGAGGAGAGAGCATGAGGCAGGCGATGAATGTGAAGATGATAGAGGAGATGAGCAGGAACATGAGTGTAGACAAGAGAGAGAAGGTGTGAAAAAAGACAGAGGATTAGAGAGAGGAGAAGATATAACGCATGAGAGAGTAGATGACAGAGGAGATGTAAACCAAGGAGAGAGTGTAGAAATTAGAGGTCGACCGATATATCGGCCGATATTTGGTGTTTTTTACTTAATCGGCATCGGGCGATTGTGCTAATAAAAAAGGCCGATATAACTTTAACGCGACTTGCAAATGACTTCTGTAATAGAAGTCAATACAAGTTGCCTGTATTCTTCTGTGAAGCGACTTCTCCCCCTCTCTGGGCAGCCTGCCAAATCTGACAAAAAGAACCTGAAGGATACAATGTTTACACTTATGAATGAGCTGAGCTCCTTGTGTAGAAGTTCTCAGTTTAACCATTTAAAGACTAAATCTTTTCTGACACTTGTTGCTTACAAGTTAAAATACTGTATTTTCTGCTAGAAAATCACTTAAAACCACCAAACATTATATATATATATTTTTTTAGCAGAGACCCTAGGGAATAAAATAGCGGTTGTTGCAAAATTTTATGTCACACGTTATTTGCGCAGCGGCCTTTCAAACGCAATTTTTTAAAAAAAAAATACACTAATAAATTTAAAAAGAACTAAGCAGTAAAGTTAGCCCATTTTTTTTTTGTCCAAAAGTTTTGATTACCTGTTTTTGTGTATTTATTTTTAAGATAGTTTTTTTTTTTTTTTTCTAAATTCTACATACAAGTGAACTGATTGGAGGTTTGTTTTGTTTAATAAATGTTTAAATGTAAAAAATTTTCTGTATCACTTAAGGTTGCTTTCACATTGCAGCGGGCATGCTTTGATGGTAAAACGCTGCTAGTTTTAGCGGCGCTTTACCGTCATTTTAGCGGCGCTATTCGGCTGCTAGCGGGGAGCTTATAACCCAGCTAGCAGCCGAGGAAGGGGTTAAATGCGCCCCTGAAGCGCCGCTGCCGAAACACTTTGCAGACGCTTTGGCAGCGGTGCGCATTCATTTCAATGGGCAGGAGTGGTGGTATACACCGCTCCAAAGATGCTGCTTGCAGGACTTTTTTTAACATCCTGCCAGCGCACCGCCTCAGTGTGAAAGCACTTGGGATATCACACTATGACTGCAGGGGAGCCGTTTTACAGGTGCTATTTTTATCCCAAAAGCGCCTGAAAAACGCCCCAGTGTGAAAGGGGTCTAACTGTTAAATTTTATGAGATGAAGGAAAAAAAAAAAAAAATCGGCCTAATATATCGGCCCAAAAAAAAAATCGGCATCACATATCGGCCATCGGCCACCGCGATTTCTAAATATCGGCATCGGCCAGAGAAAAACCCATATCGGTCGACCTCTAGTAGAAATGGCAGCATACACAGAGGAAAGTGAATTCACAGAGGAAAACATTGATTATTACATTCGTCCCCACCAGGAAAAATTGAAGATATTTTTTAATTATCATCCGCAACAAACATCAAGAAATCCATTGGTACAGAGAGTGTTCTGGTGCAAGGATGGCACTAATAGACGGTGGCTTACTTACTGCCAAGAACGCCATGCATTACATTGCTCTGTCTGCATAGCATTTGCCAAGTTAGCTGACAGATCTCCATTCATAAATGGTATGACAGACTGGAAACATGTGCATCAGAGGAACAAGAAAAGAGCATGGCACACAAAACTTGTGCAGAAGCATACTTCTTAAATGCCTCTAAATTAGATGTTCAACATTTACTTAGTGGAAGTCAGCTGTCCTCACACAGAGAACAAATCAGAAAGAGGCGACAAATACTGGAGCGTGTAGTTGATGTTGTAAAATTGATTGGCAAAACAGGACTTAGCTATAGGTCAGAGAATGAGGCTGCATACATGCTTGATGACAGCAATATTGATCATGGTAACTTCTTAGAGATTATACTCCTGTTAAGCAAGTATGATGTCTGTCTGAAAGAGCATTTAAAAGAATGCATTGAAAAATCTAAGAAGCTACATCAGACTGGGGCAAAAGGCAGAGGTTCCCTGGTTACGTTACTGTCTGCAAGAACCATCAATTCTGTCATTGACACCATTCAGCACCTTATTCAAGAGACCATTGTGAGAGACATAAAGAATGCCGTAATGTTCTCTGTGCAGATTGACACCATACAAGACATCATCTCACAAGACCAGTGTTCTATTGTTTTGCGATATGTTACAGACACCATTCATGAAAGGCTTATTAGCATTGTCAAGTGTAAAGAATCTGCTGGACAATATTTTGTGGATATTGTTTCTGAGCTTGCGGAGAAGATCAATTTGGACTTGAGCAAGTGCATTGGACATGCTACAGATGGTGCCTCTAACATGCAAGGCCGCTACAAAGGCTTTTCTACTCACATGCCCAAATTTTCACCAAATCAAGTGCATGTTTGGTGCTATGCCCATGTTCTTTTTTTTTTTTGCTACATCAGTTTTTTGTTGTTTTTGAGGTACTTTAATCAACTTTTCCTTTCATTTTTTTCCCTCACAATTACATCATAGTAGCTTTTTTTTTTTTTTTTTTGTTGCGATCTTCTTCTCCCCCCTTTTGTATATAT
Organism: Lithobates clamitans; assembly: GCA_037952925.1. Taxonomy (NCBI): domain Eukaryota; kingdom Metazoa; phylum Chordata; class Amphibia; order Anura; family Ranidae; genus Lithobates; species Lithobates clamitans. The sequence continues at coordinate 1,967,848 of JBBGZY010000766.1, forward strand.
TTCAATGGTTTATATCATAAATAAATGCCTTTATTCTCCCAGACCTTATCAATAAGTGCCTTTATATTCCCAAACCCACCCTACCACGTAACCCTCCCACCCGCCGCCACCCCCTCCGCCCCCCTATCTACCAGTCGCTTTTCCAGGCCTTTCTCTCTAATACTCCTCTGTGTTCCGGTTGGGTTGTCCACAATCTCTCCTATTCCCTTGGTACAGTCGTTCTACTGCTCCCTATGCTCCCATGGCTTCAGCATATCTCAAATTTTGTTTGAATTTATCCCATTCCTGCCATTTTGCCTCGTAAGCTTCCAGGCCCCCCCCCATCACTAAATCTTAGGTACTCTAGGTTTTGGATCTCATTAACTTTATTACACCAATTCCTCATTGTGGGTCTTATTGGTTCCTTCCAATGTCTAGGGATAAGGCTTTTAGCTGCGTTTAAAAGTGGTGGCAATAAACTTTTCAAATATTGTTTGTTTGGCATATTTATTCCGTGGAATAAACAACTCCATGGATTGTCTGGGAGCATTGTGTTAGTTATTACCCCTATTATTTGCCTTATCTCATCCCAATATTTTTTAATTTCCGGGCATTGCCACCATATATGGGCCGTCGTCCCAATTTCATTGCACCCTCGCCAGCAATATTTTAATTTTTCTTTTGAGATTTTGTACGCTTTATCGGGGGTGATATGCCATCTCACTAAGCATTTATAATTTGTCTCGATCATATTACTGTTTACTGTAGTGGCGTAAACCCGGTACAATATTTGTCTAATCTCTTCTTTTTTTCAAGAGTATCCCTAGTTCATTCTCCCATTTTGTAATAAACGATGGAATATCCGGGCCGATCCTTTCTGTGAGTGCTCTATATACTGTATCTTTGAGATCACCCTCTTCTTTCCCTTATCCACACAGATTTTTTCTAAGGGAAGCAGCTTAGCTTCCGATCTTATTGGTTGGGGCAAAGATTCTGTAAAATGTTTTAATTGATTGTATTGCCATTCATCTATCGATCTCCACTCCCCTTTGCTCTTTATTTCATGATACGTGTAAATTTTGCCTTGATCCATAATATCTTTCAGTTGTGCATTTTCTAATGTTATCCATTTCCCGAACCAGGCTTCGATTCCCGGTATAAAATATTCTGTGTTTGTTAAAGGTGTTAGTGGTGAGTTATATTCCCATTTTTCCTTTCTGTGTATGTGATCCCAAATTTTTAGTGCGTGACTAGTGATGTTATTTGTGCCTTTACCTAATTTTCTATACGGTGGGGGTATCCAAATTATTTTACCTAGATTGACTGTGCTTATTGTGCCTTCCATCTTCACCCATCTCTTTTCTCTATTTTCTCTTGCCCATTCCACTACCCGTGACACTATTACCGCATTATAATAATTTCTAATATCCGGTGCGCCCCAGCCCCCTCTTACCCTTTCTTTGGTTAACTGTGCCATACTTATTCTTGCTTTTTTCCTTTTCCAGATAAAACTTGTGAGAAACTTTTGTGTTGTTTTGAAAAAAGCCTCCGGGAGAGGGATCGGTAGCATCTGCATTTTATATATAATTTTAGGGAGAATGACCATTTTAAAAATATTTATTCTCCCCCCCCCACGATATGTTTCCTGTTATTATTCTATTTAGTTCCATTTTGATCTCATCCAGCAATGGGAGGAAATTTACCTGATATAGACTTGCGTTGGTTTTAGTCATCCTGACCCCTAAATAGTTTATTTCATTTTTGCCCCAAACAAATGCAAAACTCTGCATTCAAGTCATTTTTATTAATTTTCAAGTTATACAATTTTCATTATAAAATCAGACAATCAAGGACAATTCATTGATACATATATTGTCCCAAATCGAGTTAAGTAAGAAAACGAGTGAAAATATCAACCCCTTACTCTACCCTCTTTTAACCAATCCCTCCCCCCACCCCCACAGTTGCTTTCCAAGAATATAAAAATCTCTTAACTTTAACACTCCTTATTACCGACCATGTACATACTCCTAAATACCGTTTCCCTTGGATCCTACCAGCACTAGAGTATTATATAATTCTACCCTGGCACCACAAACCCCAGATCTTTGAAAATTTCTTATAATTCCCCCTTCTACCGTATATAGTCCTCTCTGTTCTGACCAGCGCGTTCATTGTGTTAACCCATTCTTCCGAAGTAGGGGGCGTTGCTGATAATGCAAAACTCTTTTGGAGTAAGAGTTCCTCACTTTTTGAGATGTTAAAGGTAAGGGTTTCGGACTTCGATGTGTTTAACTTAAAGTTCGAGACCTCACCATAGTCTTTTAAGGTTTTCATTATATTTGGGAGGGATGTCTTTGGGTTGGTTACGTAGAACAAGATATCGTCCGCGTACGCGGCTAATTTGTGTTTCCTGCCCCACCTTTATCCCCCTTATATCCGGGTTCTGTCTTACCCTAGCTAGAAGTGGTTCCAATGCCAACACGAATAGCAAGGGGGATAGTGGGCACCCCTGTCTCGTTCCATTTCAAATGGTTCAGATACTATCCCGTTTATCTTTACCCTGGCTGTAGGTCTATTGTATAGGGCCTTTATACGTTTTATCTTTTTTTCGCCCAGTCCAATTTCTTCCCATGTGCCCTGCATGAGGCCCCAGTCTACCCTGTCGAATGCTTTCTCTGCATCTATCGACAGGAGTAGTCCCGGGGCCCCGTTGCCTTTCATCTGCTGTATTGCTAGCAGGGTCCTGGTTCCATTATTCTTTTTTTTTTTTTTTTTAATTCTTTATTTATCATTTTCCAATACAAAACATTCCTCTACGGAGGCGTGCCACATAGAAAAAATAAGAAAAACAACAGTTCATCAATATATTCAGGTAATGAACCTGACAGCTTCACAGGCATGCCCCCCGTCCCCTATACTTAACCCCCCTCCCAATCCCCCCCTCCAAACCCACCGCCCTCCCCTGCGGGGTGTATTTCAAAGGCGAGCAAAGTCTTGCCTGCCCTACCTCCGTTATCGAATTATTCGCTTTAAGCCCTTTTTATATTATCTCCCTTAAATAGGTCCAAGTTTTTTTAAATTTAAGCCAACCTGCCCATTTCCCCCTATATTCCTGATCCTCATCCGGTTCCGCTCCCATGTTGTAAATTTCATTGAGATCGAATAGCCAATCTCGCGTTTTGGGACTTAAAGGGTTCAGCCAGTTTAGCGCAATCTGTCTCTTGGCTGAGTCTAGTATTATCGGGATCAGGGAGGTTTTATAGCTCTTAACTGTATCTTGGGTACCGTGGAAGAGACAGACCCATGGGTCCTCCTCAATTTCCCTCCCCGTGAATTCTTTTGACAGAGATAAAATTTTTTTCCAAAAGACCTTTATAATAGGGCATTCCCACCAGATATGGGCCATTGTGCCTTTAGTCTGGCATCCTCTCCAGCAGGTATTTCCCTTTGTCCCATCCATCCTACTTACTCTGTCCGGGGTGGCATACCATCTTGATAATACTTTGTAGTGGATTTCCGTTCTCCTAATATCTAATGCTGCATGATGAACCAGATTCAAAATTTTACCCAAAGTGTTGCTATTACATAGTGACCCCAATTCCTGCTCCCACCTTATAATATAAAGAGGCGTCTTATCCTCTTGTACCTCTCCTAGTACTCTGTAAATTCGGCCTATAACACCTCCCGGGTTCTCCGTCGTACAGAGTTTCTCCAGAGGTCTTAGCTCTTCTATACTCCTCAGGGGCTTTGGTAGTTTGCTTATAAAATGGGAGAGCTGTAAATACCTCCACCAATCTATCACCCAAAGTTCTACCTCTCCATTCAGTTCCGTGAAAGTGCGTATTTTCCCCCTACTAATAAAATTTTTCAATTGAAGAGCATCGTCTTTTAACCACTCCCCACCCACTGTTCTCATTCCTGGTTCAAAAAATAAATTATTCTTCATGTATATTAATGGTGAATTGTGCGACCATTTGTGCTGGGTATGAATTTTGTCCCAAAATTTAAAAGTGTTTTGTGTTAATAAAGAAATATCAGTGCTGAATGTCCTAAATTTTGGGGGGTTCCATAGTGAATGTGCCAAATTATTGTTACTTAAAGAAAATTCAATATTCACCCACTGCTTATCTGTCTCTTTCTTACTCCATTCTATAACCCGTGAAAGCACTACAGCAATATAGTACCTATTGAAATCTGGTGCTGCTATTCCGCCTTTTTTTTTACTTCTACTCAATGTTGCGTAAGAAATGCGAGGTTTATTGCCACCCCAGACAGCCTGGATGATTAATTTCCTTAAAGCCCCCAGGAAATACCTTGGTAGAGGGATCGGTAACAGTTGAAATTTATATAGAATCTTTGGAGCGATCATCATTTTAACCGCGTTCACGCGTCCAAACCAGGAGAGCGGTCTCGACCGCAATCTCCCAGCCTCATGCCTGATTTCATCTAATAGTGGGATGTAATTACTTTGAAACAACTTTTTAATAGAGTTGGCTAACTTAATACCTAAATAGTTGATCTCCCTTCTCCAGGGGAAGGGAAACACAGAGGTCAGGTGAGCTTCCTCCTGCTTCGTGAGACTAATGTTTAGGATTTCAGATTTGCCAGGGTTGATTTTAAAATTGGAGGCTTCTCCATATAGCCTGAGAGTTCGCCATATATTGGGGAGGGTTACTCTGGGACCCGAGACAAAAAAGAGTATATCATCGGCAAATGCTGCCAGTTTGTGCTCCTCTGATCCCACCCGAACCCCCTTACAATCGGGACTGCTCCGGATGGTGGCCAGGAGAGGCTCAAGGGACAAAACGAACAGGAGAGGGGAGAGAGGGCACCCCTGCCTTGTTCCGTTTTTCATTCCAAAAGTTTTGGATACGGCCCCGTTCACCCTTACAACTGCCGTTGGTCTGCTGTATAGGACCTTAACCCAGGAAATAAACCTGGGCCCGATGCCCATTACCTCCAATGTGTCCATCAGGAACCCCCAGTCTACCCTGTCGAAAGCCTTTTCGGCGTCTATCGACAGGAATAGAACTGGGGGTCCCCTACGTCTACAATACTCCGACAATAACACCGCCCGGACCCCATTGTCTCTGCACTGTCTCCCCGGGACAAAGCCGGACTGGTCCGGATGTACCAGGCCCGCCATGAATCGCTTTAGTCTATTTGCCAGGACCTTAGCGTATAATTTTACATCCGCGTTAAGCAGAGATATAGGCCGGTAGCTCGAGCACAGCCTAGTATCCTTCCCCTCTTTTAATATTAAAGTTATCGTGGCGAGCAGGGCCTCTCGCTCCATCTCGGCTCTGGTACCCAGTTCGTTCCAATATTTGCAGAGCCTGGGGACCAGAATGTGTTTCATTTTTAATAGGTAGATGGAAGAGAAGCCATCCGGGCCCGGACTTTTACCCTTCGGGGTATCTCTTAATGCTGCCAGAATTTCCTCCTCCTCTATGGGATTGTCCAGGAGATCTCTATCCTCCCCAGACAATACTCCTAGACCTGCCTCTTTTAGGAAATCTCTTCTCCTGGCTGACCGTGCACTAACTTCCCCTTCCTCTTGTCTGATTGAATACAGGTCGGCATAGAATTTTCCAAACTCGTTAGCCATATCTTCGCTTGATACAAGCTCTTTACCACCCGCACCGTTTATTTTCTCTATGAAATTCCGCCCTCTTTTTTTCCTGATTAACCTCGCCAGGTATTTACTAGACTTATTGGCCCAAAGATACCTCTCCTTGGCCATTAAATTTATGGCTCTCTTTGCCTCCTGCTCCATCATGTCCCTCAGCTCCTCTCTCCCAGCAACCATCGCCCGGTAGCAGTCCGGATCCTGTCCCCTGGACCTCTTGTGTGATTGTTCTAGTTGGAACAGGTCCGCTATCAGTTTTTCCCTTTTTTCCCTCCTTTTTTTTTTTTGGCCCGCTCCTATAGATATAAAAATCCCCCGTATGTAGGCTTTGTGCGCCTCCCAAAGAATAGAGGGAGAAACCTCGCCCGTGTCGTTCAATATGAAAAACTGATTTAACTCACTCTGGATCCGGTCTATTAGTTCCGGGTCCTTAAATAGGCTTTCATTCAGCTTCCACGAGAAGGGACGTCTCCCTAACTCTGGGAGCTTCAGCCTCATCGTGACAGGCGAATGATCTGAAAGAGTTGTTGTTTCAATACTAGTATCAACCACCCCTTCGAACAAGCTATGATCAACAAAAATATAATCCAGCCTAGAGTAGGTCCCGTGCACAGGGGAATGGAAGGTGTAGTCCCTCTCTTTAACATGTTGTATTCTCCACACATCTATTAATTGGCAGTGATATAATTTCCGCTTGATTGCTCTTAATGACACCCTCTTGATCCCCTGGGCACGGGACGTACTGTCTTGGGCCGGGTCCAGACAAAAATTCATATCCCCGGCCAGGACCATCTCCCCCTCTCCAAATCCCATCAGTTTCTCTAACATCTGACCCAGGAAAACAGTGGGACTCCTGTTCGGGCAGTACACATTGGCCAGCGTGAACTTTCTAGTGCCAATAGAACCTTTCAAAAATAAAAAACGACCTTCAGGGTCTATTAATCTGTCCCGTACTGAGAAGTTCGCTGCTTTAGACAGCCCTATAGCTACCCCTTTAGACCCCTTATCGGGGGAATCCCCGTAGAACCATTGTGGGATCCTGGGGGAGAACAGCCTGACCCTGGTGTTGAGGGTCAGATGTGTCTCCTGCAGGAAAACTATATCACCGCCCAGATGACCCAGTTCCCTCAATATTTTATGTCTCTTCCTGGGAGAGTTCAACCCTTTTACATTATAGGATATAAATTTAATATCGGGCATCTCTAAAAGGTAGTCTTTCTAGCCTCTGTACTCTGCTCCCCTTGAACACAACCCGCCTCTATCCTCCCCTCTCCTATCCCCCCCACTAAGAACCCATCATCCCCCCCCACCCCTCCCCTCCCTCCCTCCCTCCCCCTACCTAACCACCCCCTCCATCTTACCCCACCGCTTCCCCACACCACCTGCCTCCCACCTCCCTCCCTCCCCCCTGTGGCGCCCACTTCGCCTGAAGCCCGCCCGTATGGAAGTACACTCATACCACACGGCGGTGCCTCTTCCGCAGGGGCTGGGCTCCTGCGCCGGCGTCCGGGACCTGCTCATGAGAATGGGACTCAAGACAACCCACCCCCAAGTGTACCCCCCACCACCCCACAATCCTCCACCCTATATAAAATACTGATTACTTTCTATAGGAGGAATCCTATTGCCTCCCTTTTCCTACCTGCTACATACTAATTTGTTAATAACTTGAGTCCATTGTACCAAAGTCCTCATGCTCTGAGGGCGGCCACTCCTCCAATGTGGAAAGAGGGGCGGCGGGGCAGGGGAGGGGAGGGAGAGGAAAGGAAAAGGGGGGAGAAAAAGAAAAAAAAAAAAAAAAAAAAAAAACGGGGAAAAAAAGGGGGAAACCCCCCCTCCTCCCTCGCCCCCGCCACACCCCACCCCCCCGCCCATCCCCAACATCTATTCCAAAACCGGGACCGGGATACCCAGATTGCTGCAAAAGTCCTGCATTTCTTCCATGTATCTCATTCTAAAGGATCTTCCCTCTTTGATGACAATCAGGGATGTTGGGAACCCCCAGCTGTACTTTAAATTGGCCTTTCTGAGTAGATCGAGGACTGGTCTCATCTGTCTTCTCCTCTCTAAAGTCCCCGCTGAGAGGTCGATGAAGATTTGCAGGTCCTTGTTTTCAAATTTGAGAGGTGGCGCCCCTTTTAATTTTTTCCAGATTTTTTCTTTGTCCTCATATTGGTGAAATTTAATTATAACGTCTCTTGGGGTGTCTTGCTTAATGTGAGGGGGTTTCCTTATTCTATGGACCCTATCGATCCTCAACACCTCGTCTTCCCGCCTGCCCAGTAAGGGATTAAAAATTTTCCTCATCTTCTCTCCCAGATCCTCGTTCTGCTGTTCCGGGATTGATCTAATGCGTAAATTTTGTCGACGGCTCTGGTTCTCCTGTTCCTCGAGTCTAAACGCCAGAGCACGGTTTTCGCTCTGCACCTTCTTGACTTGTTCTTTTAAGACTGCTATATCCTTAGCTTGTTTACTGGAGGCCTCCTCCGCCTCTTCGACCCGGCGGAGAAGATGCCTCATATCAGAGCGGACGTTTAAGATCTCCTCTTTTATAATGCTCTCCAGTTTCCTTTCCAGTTTAGCAAACATTTCACTCATATCTGTTTTGCTTGGAACTTGGGCCATGATTCTCTGCTCTTCTGCTACAGTATAGGCTGGTGTCCCCTCCAGGTCCGGCTCCTCGTGGGGCCTATCCCCCTGTCCCCCCTTTTGTTTCTGTTGATCCTTTTTCTTTGTGCCTGGGTGTTTCACCTCCATTCCTGGGCTCTTTACACCTGCTTCTTTTAAGTATTTTTGAATAGAGCTGGTATTTAGACTCTCTCTTTGGTTATTGGTTTCCGCTTGTCTCGATGACCGGCCTTTCATGTTTTCCTTAGTTTTCTTTTTTTTGGTTTAACTGAATGCAGACTCACAGAGCCACCTCTCTTTATTTTTTAGTGAGATAAACCGTACCCCCCTGCAAACCACAGGGGGGTTGATTATGCCCCTGTGTGTCTACAGAGGTGGATGGCCTTCTTTATACCACCTTTCAGACACAGCATCAATGGGAAGGATTGCTGGTATCAACGCTGCTTATCAAATCCGGCTATAGCCTGTGCATAGTGCCCAGGGTTGGTAAACTTGACCCCTTCTATCCAAATGCTGACAGTGTCTACACATTTACTTACACCAGAGGAGGGCAAGGTGGGCAGGGAGGGCAGATGTTATCGCTTCCAGCAGAGGGGTCCAGCTTAATTAGAAAACCTTGGGGGAGGGGAGAAGCCAGAACCACTCCACGCTTCAAACCCTTTTTTAAAAAGTCTTATAGAGTAACTCAAGCCCCCTGAACAAATACTATCTCCAGACCCCCTCTAGTGGCCGCATGTTACTCCAACAATAGGTAAGTCTGAGACATGACCAGGCAACAAAGTCATTGGATGGAATCGTTGATGGTGAGCCTCTGTGAGGCGTCTCCTACCTGGATGTCTCGTCTAGGAAGCTGCTGCTTCTCCTTGGTCAGGTCCTTTAGAAAGAATGTCCTGTCAGTAGTACGCTGCTCCAGAAGGGGCACCTCAGAGTGGAAGTACCGGAGGGCCGCCTCCAGGGCTGTGGATCCGTGGCGAACGGTCACTCCGGGAATGCTACATCCGATTGAGGAGGTAGGGGGGAACAGGGCAGGTGGGGTAACCGGGCTCTCAGACCTAGACCGGCCGCTCGTGGTCTCTCACCCCACGAGACATCGCCGCAGCTTGTCAGCGTCCCATCTCATCGCTTCCTGGAGCCGGCGCAAGGCTCCTCCCCCGTGCTGACGTCAGCCGCACATCACGTCAAGCCCAAAAACCCTGGTTCCATTATTCTTTCCCTTCCCTCCCTGGGATGAAACCAACTTGGTCTGGATGTATTATTTTTTGCATTACTTTTTTCAGCCTGTCCGCAAGGATTTTAGCGTAGATTTTAGTATCTAGATTTAGGAGAGAAATCGATCTGTAACTTGAGCATATCGTTCCATCCTTCCCCTCCTTAGGGATAACAACAATGGTAGCTTCTAGGGCTTCTTTACGTAGTTCCTCATTCTCCCCAATCCTATTCATGAGGTAGCACATTTTGGGGATCAGGATATCTTTAAGCTTTCTGTAATAGAGAATCGTCAGGCCATCAGGGCCTGGACTTTTCCCTGTCGGTGTTTCTTTTATAATTTTTATTATTTCTTCCTCAGTGATAGGGGTCTCTAGCTGACTAATTTGTTCCTCTGTGATTTTCTTTAAGCCGCTCTCTCTCAGGTATGCTTTTATTTTAGCCCGTTTCTGTTCGACCTCTTCTTTGGAGCCTATAGCATATAGACTCGCGTAGTATTCCTGAAACTTCCTAGCAATTTCTACTGACTTGTGTGCGAATTCTCCATTGCCTGTTTGTATTTTGTCTATGTAGTTTGCTGATTTTTTCTTTGCTAGGGCCTGCGCTAGATGTCTCCCCGGTTTGTTCCCGTATAGGTACCTTTCTTTTTTGACTTTATTGTACTTCGTTCTTGTTTCTTGCTCTATGATTTCTCTCATCTCCTCTCTTTTACGACTGAGTTTTAGCAAAGTTTCACTGTCGATCTTATTCTTATGGAGCTGCTCTAATGTTTTAATTTCTTCACTCAGGGCCCGTGTTTTCTCTCTAGTGCACCTTCTTTTCACCGACTCCTCTTTTATCATGATGCCTCTTATAAAGGCCTTATGCGCTTCCCACACCGTCGTTTTAGAAACCCCTTCTGTGTTATTTTCTTTGAAATACATCTCTTATTCTTTTTTCATTCGTTCTTCTATTGCTCTATCATGCAAAAGTTCCTCATTTAGTCTCCACACTTTATTCCTTGTATTTAACTCTCCCATCTTTAGTTGTAACGTCACCGTTGCATGGTCAGAGAACGTTGTTATACCGATGTTTGTGCTAACCGCTACTTCTAACAGCCTATGCTCTATTAAAAAGTAATCAAGTCTAGAATATGACGCGTGGACAGGGGAGTGGAATGTGAAATCTCTTGTTTTGGGGTGTTGTAGCCTCCAGACATCTACCAATTGATGTTGATGCAATTTCTGTTTTAATTTGTTCCTCCATCTCATTCCAGTCCCCTGTGCACTTGACGTACTGTCCTCCTTTGGTTCCAGGCAGAAGTTGAAATCGCCCCCATTATAAGGCTCCCCTTCTTGAATTCCATTAAGTCAACTAACCGCCTCATTAGGTAGCCAATGGGGTTTTTATTTGGGCCATATATGTTTGCCAGGGTACATTCTATTCCGTTTAATTTTCCTCTCAAGAACAGGTATCGCCCATCGGGGTCCACTCGTCTCTCCTCTAGATCGAATCTTACACCGCTGGCAAACCCTATGGCTACTCCCTTTACTCGGCTCATTGGGGAATCAGCATAGAACCACCTGGGGTGATCTTTTGAGCTTATTTTATTGTTGTTTGTTAAAGCAAAGTGAGTTTCCTGAAGTAGGACCATGTCCGCCCCCAGGAATCTCAGCTCGCCCGTAATATTCGCTCTTTTCCTGGGAGTGTTTATGCCACGTACATTATAGGAGATTATCTTTAGATTCTCCATCCCTTTTTACACTATTTGTATTTGGTCACGCCACTCTGCGAGAGTAAGGGCCTCATGTTTATTCTTCCCAATTATTACTGGTAGATTCCCCTTCCCACCCCCATCCCTAAACCCCCCCATCGCCCCCCTCCCTCTCCTGTCCCCCCCGTCCCGACCTTTCCTCCCCCCCTAACCCTCCCTCGACCCCCAGCCCCCACCCCCCTCTCCTCCCATCTCCTCCCCCTGTATGGGGGAATCCGGTCTCCCCATGACCTGAGAAACCATGGGCCCTACCGCCCCACCTGGCCCGCTGGTTATCCCCCTTGAGGTGAAGCTCGGCTTAGGCGTCTCTAGATCCAATGCTCCCCCCTTTATTGGGGGTTGCCTGGGTCAGCCACCTCCCCCTTCCCTCCCCCCCAGCATCAGCTTGATGATTTACTATTGCCTAACAAGTACAGTTCTAGTTATCTCAATTTTATTTTGAGGACTGGCTGCCAGGCCTGCTGTTCATTGGTGGGATCCCGATTTCCTGCTCTTTCCCACCAACCCGGGACATCGACTAGGGGGACCCCCAGGCAATCGAAAAATTTCTGTGTTTCTTCCGGAAATCTTAAGGTTGCCGATCGGCCTTCTTTAAACCCATTCAGGCAGGCTGGGAAACCCCAGGAATATTTAACTTCATGCGCTTGGAGCTGGGCCAACAGCGGTTTCAACACTCTTCTCCTGGCCAGCGTCTCCGCCGCCAGATCCGCGAAGATTTGTAAGTTCGTCTCTCCGTACTTCACAGGTTGATTCTTTTTCATACACGTCTTAACCAGTTCTTTATCTTGAAAATTATGAAATCTCGCGATCACGTCTCTTGGGACGTCCCCCCGATCACTGCGGGCTTGCGAATCCTGTGAACTCTGTCAAATTTTATTTTACCGCCTATATTGGGTGAGGTGATCATTCCCCCAAAGATTGCATCCATTTTTCCTTGAAGATCCTCTTTTTCCCCCTGGATCTCGGGAAGACCTCTTATTCGAAGGTTCTTTCTTCGGCTCCTATTCTCCTGATCTTCCAGTTTGTACAGGATGTTTCTCTGTTCTTTTATGAGCTCCTCTATCTGTTTTTTGAAACCTTCCAGCACCTCTCCATTATGGTCTAGCTTTGTTTCTACCTCTTCCACCCTTTTTAAAGTTTGGTTCATGTCTTCTCGTAGGGAGTCGATTTCTCCTTTTATGGAGGCTTCAAGCTTCGCGAACATTTCTGCCATTTCGCTTTTAGTTGGTAGTTTATTTTAGGAATCCACCCTTTCTGCTTCCAATATCTCCCCACTTGCAGCGTGGATGTCAATCTCTGCTGTTTGTCTTCTTGTCCCCATCTTTGGCAGGCTCTCCGGGGCTTTACTTTTAGCTCCCGTTTGTTTTCCTGGGCTTTCTTTACTACTGTCCTGTACCATATACTTCCTGATGGTTCCCGGGCTTGCGCTTGTTCAGGGCGGATTGGATGTCATCCCCTTTGTTGGTTTATTTCTCCTTCCTTTCGTTACCCTGATATAGCCTGGGGAGTGGTGCTGACAGGTATATTTATAAGTAAAGGTTTGCACATATAGATCTATATACATGTACACATATCTATATATCTACATGTGCAGTTCTATATAGATTTTTAGGCTGGATGTGTTCCGTTTCACCGGGACCGCTTTGCTCCCGCCGATTGGTACTTGGATCTCTGTGTATCTTAATACCGTTCTTAAAGTCCACCCCCCCTTACCCTATACATAGTTCGAGCATACAGAGTTAGTCCAGGGCACAGATCAAATCTAAATTACAAGAGTACTACAGACAGTGCAACAAGCAATGATAGAGCTGTACAGTAGAAACAGATAGGGCTGGTGGGGTGGGTTGCAGGTGACCAGAAACCTCGTGTACAGACTCAGGTTTCCCCCTGGCTAAGCCTTTTTATGTTGTGTGTGTCCACGTATATTTGTGGTGTGAGAGTTTCACTTTTGTATACTTAATATGATGGTTTTATATAGCACTGGCTGAAAATTTGGTGGAAATTCCAGGGAGACTTTAAACTTCCCTTCACCCGCCACTTTAGAGCTGTGGCTGTACCACATATACCGATCACAGAGTCCCGAGTACTCCTCCACCTCTAGAGCCTCTGGGGCACCTTTAGGGTTTGCTATGCATGCATTTAGTTCCAACTAATTCAAAAACTGCAGGATTTTACCACCGGAGGCTACAGTCCTTTACTTCAGACGTCACTCTCAGGGCATATAAAGGAAAAAAATCCCTGTAAACGCTGCTACGCCTGTATTCGAACTAAACATCCGAATGAAAAAGTTTTTTCATTTCAATCTAACAGTAATGGCACCATTTTCAACATTGATGAATTTATCGGATGCAATACTGAGGGGGCTGTGTATGTATTGGAGTGCAGTTGTGGCCTCCAGTACGTGGGCCGCACCAAAAGATTACTAAGAATTCGCATTAAGGAGCACGTTCAAAATATAATAAATGGTTTTGACAAACATAGTGTCTCTAGGCATTTCGACAAACATCACAATAGAGATCCTAGACATTTGAAATTTTGGGGTATCGAACCTTACACCAAACCATGGCGAGGAGGGCACAAAGTAAGGATTTTAAGCAAATTAGAGTCCAAATGGATATTCTCTTTGGACACTATGGCCCCAAGGGGACTCAACATAGAGTTCGATTTAAACTGCTTCATAAGCGACTTTTAGCTATATCTCCTTTCCCCCTCCTCCCTATGTTCTCTCTCCTCTCCTTATCTAAGAATGGGTTCTATTTTTTCCCACATCTGTGCTATAGTATATAGTAAATTGTATTTATCTATTTATGGTTTTTTTTGTATAGTACTCTTTGGTCTACAATGCGTCTTCATTTTTTCATATTTCAGTCTTGATTTTGCCTGGTTGCACCAGTGCGTTTTTATCTGTATATCATATCATTATTGGTCCAGATGGTGTGTGACACCTCCCGAGCTCCTGTTTTTATTTAAAAACTTTTTTATATATACCGCACTCTTTCACATTTACCAATTTTTATAATTTTTACAGACTTTTATGCCTCATGCGTTTTTATTTTATAGTCTAGAGGTTAACATTTGTATGTGAGTGATGAGTTTTTCTATACCCATATATAATGCTCCCTTTTTTTTTTAGCATTTTTTTATATAGCATTTTATTTTTCCCTAAAGAGTAATAAAAATTAAACATTTTTTAATTAGCCTCAGTTATCACTCCTCTCTGATGCGACTAGTTCCCTGCTCTATATATTGGAGCGCTTTTATACATATATCGTTTTTCTCTTTTTTTCTATATTTCTTATATTCCTTTTAACATTGCATCCTTGTTATAAGTATCTATTTTTCTGAGACTTGTGATGTTTGGGATTTCTTCCCCCCTCCTTGTCTCAGTAGAATTTATCGGTTGCGTTTATAATATTATCATGTCACATTGCCCTTTTGTATGAGTAACCCTGGGAAAATGGCCGCCAGGTGCTGCACATACCATTTACTATTAGCGTTCTCCGGGAAAATGGCCGCCGTGCGTCCATCACACGGGGACCATTTAAAAGCATTGGCTTTCTATCCCGTGCTATCCTCTGAAGAAGTCACGTGACGTGACGACACGCGTTAGGAGCACGGGACGCTGCCACACAACAGCTGATGTTACGAGCACGGCGCTCGCGGAGTTTCTTACCCCCCAGCTGTCATCCTTTGTAAGTTCATAGTATTTTAAATCTGTGCAATAAAGTGTTTTATATATGGGATCACGCTATGTGCGGTTTTTCTGTTTCGATACTGCACTGCTTATATGGTTTATGACGGGTGGTGAGCAACAGGAGGCGAGAGACGTTGGAGGGTCCTTGGCCAGCAGCTTGGATTATACGAGTTCGGCGCTCGTGGTTTGAGGCTTGCGCTCATTGGTTACAAGTGAGTGCAACCCCCCCTCTCCCCCCCCTCAGCCTGCCTGTCCCCCTGTGATTCATCATCAAACGGTATCATACCATATGCTGTTTATTTTGTTTTTTTGCATATGACATACTGCATTTGTGAGCCACACCATCTGCTGCATTTTTCTGGATTTCATCATCATCCACTGGGCGCCAAACACATATGATGTATACCTTACAGCCGTAAGGTAAGGGGCCTGTGGACACGGAGGTGCTCCCATCGTAGACCACCCCTCTCCCCTTGTCACTTTCATCATTGTTTTTTGGATTGTCACTCAGAAGTGTCACATTTGGTGGCGGGACTGTTTTTTTCATATATTGTATTTCTCTGCACTATTTTCATTATTTTTTTTTGCCATTACTATCCATTTTTTGTTTTTCATGCTGAGTTTTTTTCATGTTTTTTGAATCACTGGTCAAGTGTTTTGATTCTTTATAACGTTTATTAACGGGATTATTTTCTAGTTTTTATATTTATCATCCATTTGTGCACTCAGTGTTTGATTTACTTATTGCTTATTGCTTTTGTTATTTTTATTGGCTTGATTGCCCCTTTTTCTACCATGTGCACTGCTCACTTTCATGTCAGGTAATTTCACTTCCCCTTCATGACAACATTCTTTTTTCACATCATTTAGTGGTATTTTTATTTATTCATCATATGCACGAGTCAATGTTTTCTCCTTATTCTCGTTTTATTTGGTTTTTCAGGTCACTTGGCATGTTTTTCACATGCACTTTAGTGTAGTCTCCCCCCCCCTTCCATTATCCCCTTCCTATCACAGCGCAATTACCATCCCCCTATTACTCACTTTCGTTTTGTCTGTTTGGAGCAGTCTTTTAGGTGTTGCAGCAGTGTCCCCTTGGTAGCATAGGAGTCCGCTAGCAGCGCAGGAGTTCCTCTTCTGTTTTCACGTTACCCCTACAGTCCTTTACTTCAGACATCACTCTCAGGGCATATAAAGGAAAAAAAAAAAAAGTTTTTTCCCCCTTCTTTTTCTCTCCTTCCTTCCCCTTCACCTACCCCGCAGGCTGATCTTGACTGCTCCCACCTCTTCCTTGTTTCTTTTTCTTTCTCTCTTTCTCCCCCTCTTCCCTTAACGTTACCTCTGATCCTTCTGTCCTTCAGTATCTCCTCAGTACCTCTGTGTCTTTTCCTCTATTTTCCAACCGCAGTCTCTGTGTCCTTGTGTTCTCCCTGGCTTTCGCTCACGAAATTCCCTCTCACCTTGTCCTCTGCTGTGGCGGCGATCTCTTCGCTTCTTCCCAGGGGCCGCAAGTCTGCTCCGGCCGCGACACTTGTGTGCGGTGTTTGGTAGGAACTGCTGGCTGCTGTCGGCTCACCTCCCCACCCCCAGCCCAGCTCCGACCCAGCCCCCACCCGCGGGGGTGTACATGGAGCAGCGGGAGGGACGGAGGCGCAGAGAGCCTCTGGTGCTGACATGGGCCGGAATTTGGCTGCGGGCCACAGGGAACCTCTGCGGTGAATGCGACTCAGGTGAGGTCCGCTGCTGCTTTCTGGGATTACAGTATGCTGGAAGCGGGAGAAGGGGTAAGGCTCCAGGCACCCAGGCTGTTCCGTGCTGATCCGTGGGGGGAAGACACGGGGAATGAGGGGTTGACGCCTAGACTCGCATCGGGGGTAGGAAGACGGCCGACCTCACGGGCTTAGCAACGGCATCAGCCTGACGCCCACATCTGGCTCCTCCCTCCTGCCCATGTTCTTAACCTAGTTTTGGCTGACACAACCCAAACAGTAATTCAATGTGGATCACTTTTTGCAGTGCTTAATGACATCGCAGTGTTCTTTCGTGAGTCATATAAAAGGATGAATGTGTGGGAAAGTGAGAGCCAAGACAAGCACCAGAGATGACTCTCACTAATTGGAGAGACACGGTGGTGGGCCAAGGATAACGCTCTCAGGAAAGTGTTTGGATCATTTGCAAATCCAGACAATTGTTTCTATGTGGATGCCATTCTTGCATTGACAGCAATACAAGAAGATATTACCTTAAAAACAACTGCTCGCATTCAAGCACAAGGATTTGTTGAAGCTCTGCTGAAGTATGAGATGATACTGAAGGCACAAACCTTCCTTAGAATGTTTGAGAAGACTTCACCACTGTCCAAATACCTTCAAACACAGGGGATGGATATACGGTCTGCTCATAGAATGGTTATGCCAACATATGAGTCTTAAAAATATGTCAAGAGATTTTGCCTCAGTTAGCGCAGCTGCAGAGAAATTTGTTCTGTGGGCAAATGAAAAATTGCAGGAGCAGGACAAAGAGATAGAACTGGAAGTTCAGTCTACATTGTCATCACAAAGAAATAGGAAGAAGAAAACCATGCCTGGAGAGATTGCTCATGCTGAAACGATCACAAGTCCAGAAAAGGCTTATGAAGTCACAGTAAATAATCAAATAATGGACACAGCTACAGAGACATTGCACAGAAGGTTCCTGAGTCATGGCACACTCTATGCTGACCTTGCATTTCTGGACCCAAGAAACTTCACTCAGTTAAGGTCTTTGTCTCTTTCACCACTGATGTTCCAAGAACTTAGCAAATGTCTGTCGAAGTTTGACAGTGAAGCAAGTCCTGAGAATCTACAGTGTGAATTAAGCAGTTTTGCTCTTCAGTGGGAAAGATTAAAAATGTCTCCACTAGACGAATACAAGGTAAAAACATTGGAGAATGAGAGTGAAGATGAGCAGGTTGAAATCCAGTGTAAAAAGTGTTCCTTATGTAAAGAATGCCCACTATGTTGCTACCAGATTCTCAGGAGGTTCAATCTAATGTCAAATGCCTACCAGCTCCTAGGTCTTGCATACCAGTTCCTACTCACCCTGTCCATCACTCAGGTTGCTTGTGAACATACATTTTCAACACTCAAGTTCATCAAAAGCAGACTCAGAACCAACCTGTCACAAGAGCATCTGGAAGCTTTTATGTTGATGTCAACAGAAAAGGACATCCTCTGCTCTCTTGACTCTGAAGTGATCATTTACAAAGTTGAAGAGAAAAGTGAATTGTTTTCTAAGCTTCTTCTATAAGCCCTAATGCCCCGTACACACGGTCGGACTTTGTTCGGACATTCCGACAACAAAATCCTAGGGTTTTTTCCAATGGATGTTGGCTCAAACTTGTCTTGCATACACACGGTCACACAAAGTTGTCGGAAAATCCGATCGTTCTAAACGCGGTGACGTAAAACACGTACGTCGGGACTATAAACAGGACAGTGGCCAATAGCTTTCATCTCTTTATTTATTCAGAGCATGCGTGGCACTTTGTCCGTCGGATTTGTGTACACATGTTCGGAATTTCCGACAACGGATTTTGTTGTCGGAAAATTTTATATCCTGCTCTCAAACTTTGTGTGTCGGAAAATCCGATGGAAAATGTGTGATGGAGCCTACACACGATCGGAATTTCCGACAACAAGGTCCTATCACACATTTTCCGTCGGAAAATCCGACCGTGTGTACGGGGCATAACAGTGGTTTTGGACCTTTTTGTATGGTTAGCCGTTTATACTGCCTTGGTAATTCGCATTGTATGTTAGAGTGGATTTTTCCGTGTCTTTTTATGTTTGTGATTCCCACAAGTTATTGTTTAAACTATTTCTTGTTAATATTATATTCAAACATAAGTTGTTGTTTATAACTGTTTTCCTTATTTATGACACCTTCCATTGAACAGAGTGTAACTTACACATTTTATTCTAAAGGCGTTTGTAATGTTGGAATGCATCATTTTCTCTAAATATTAAAAAAAAGCTGTTTATACAGTACCTGACCGCGAGATTGTGTTTCCAGCGCGATACCATCGCGCTGGTTCTCGGCGACAGGGTACTGTGCATGTCGCGCTGGCTTACTCATCGGGAAAGGAAAACTTTGTTTTCCTCCCGCGATGAGTGACAGGCAGCGCTGACAGCTGTCTGGTATGAATCCTGAGGCGGGAACACCGCGCCAAATTTTAAATGAAAAAACCGGCGTGGGTTCCCCCCTAGGAGCATACCAGGCCCTTAGGTCTGGTATGGATTGTAAGGGGAACCCCCCTACGCCGAAAAATTGGCGTGGGGGTCCCCCCCAATCCATACCAGACCCGTATCCGAGCACGCAGCCCGGCCGGCCAGGAAAGGGGTGGGATCAAGCGAGCGCCCCCCCTCCTGAGCCGTACCAGGCCCCATGCCCTCAACATGGGGGGGTGGGTGCCTTGGGGGAGGGGACGCCCTGGTCCCAGCATGCGCAGGGACTCTGGCGTCATAAGGGGGCATGGCCCCAGAGTCCCTGCGCATGCTGGGACCATGACGTCGTAAGGGGGCGGGGTCACCGCCTATATAAATGGCTCCGCAGCTCGCACACAGCATTCGAGCCGGAGAGAGCGTCGTGTCAACATCGGGGAAGAAGAGAAGAGGTGGCGAGACAGCGGCGGCGAGACATCGGCGGCGAGACAGCGGCAGCAGACCGGGCCCCTCGCTGGCAATAGAGCTGGAAGAAGATAGCGGCGGGGCCCGGGAGAAGAGGCCGAACACCGGGAGAAGTCGGAAGGAGACCCCCCGAAGTCGGAAGAAGACCCCGGAGCTGACTAATAAATTACTCTTAAAACCTGTGTACTGTGTTTTTTTTATATTGACACTTTTCTCTAGGTGAATGGGTAGGGGTACCATGTACCCCAAACTCATTCACACAGGGTGGGGGGCCGGGATCTGGGGGCCCCCTTACTAAAGGGGGCTCCCGGATTCCGATAGGCCCCCCGCCAGCAGACCCCGACAACCAACGGCCAGGGTTGTTGGGAAGAGGCCCTTGTCCTCATCAACATGGGGACAAGGTGCTTTGGGGTGGGGGACCCCCGCAGGGCGTCCCCTCCCCCAAGGCACCCACCCCCCCATGTTGAGGGCATGCGGCCTGGTACGGCTCAGGAGGGGGGCCGCTCGCTCGATCCCACCCCTTTCCTGGCCGGCCGGGCTGCGTGCTCGGATACGGGTCTGGTATGGATTGGGGGGGACCCCCACGCCAATTTTTCGGCGTAGGGGGGTTCCCCTTACAATCCATACCAGACCTAAGGGCCTGGTATGCTCCTAGGGGGGAACCCACGCCGTTTTTTTCATTTAAAATTTGGCGCGGTGTTCCCGCCTCAGGATTCATACCAGACAGCTGTCAGCGCTGCCTGTCACTCATCGCGGGAGGAAAACAAAGTTTTCCTTTCCCGATGAGTGAGCCATCTCGGCGCTGGCTCCTGCGACGGGGCTCGCAGGTGTCAAATCTCGCCGAGAAATGCGGCGAGATTGACACAATATCGCGGTCACCTACTGTACATACAGTGGAATGTTTTTACTTATTTTTTTGCGCAATTGCGTATAGTTTATATACTGTTTTTGTGTGTGTTTGCAAAATTAAAGTGGGCCGGTCTGGATGAAGTCCAGGGCCAAATTTTTGTCCCAGTCCAGCCCTGATAATCAGACTGCGGACGGACTACAGGAGATAATCGGAGACTGCTGATGGACTACAGGCAGTGGCGTAGCGTGGGGGGTGCAGGGGGTGCCGTGGCCCCGGGCACGATATTTAGGGGGGCGCCAGTATGTGTCACTGGCTGCCTCCTCCTAATTTCTAATTTTGTGTCCCCAGGCTCCGGCCGCCATGTTAAGTGTCCGGCGCCCTGTGATTGGGTGTATTGGGGTCATGTGAGGCGCCCCGCCTCCGCACATGACCCCCATACACCCAATCACAGGGCGCTGGATACTGAACATGGCAGCAAGCAGAGCGCAGGGGAGAGAAGAAAGAGCCGCCGCTGTGTTCTCCTTATCATCCAGATCGATGCAGCCAGGATAAGAAGGTAAGTGAGAGTCATGTTACTGGGAGGGGGAGGGAGGGAGGGGGGCGAGAGAGAGAGACTGTAGGCAGGACAGTGTAGTGTAGTATAGTATGGAGGTCAGTGTAGTGTCACTATGGGGGGCAGTGTAGTGGACAGTATAGTGGTTAGTGTAGTATAGTATAGTGGTTAGCATAGTGGTCAGTATAGTGTAGTTTAGTATGGAGGTCAGTGTAGTATAGTGGACAGTGAAGTATGGTGGTCAGTATAGTGTAGTATAGTGGACAGCTTATGGTGGTCAGTATAGTGTAGTATAGTGGACAGTATAGTGTAGTATAGTGGACAGTATAGTGTAGTGGTCAGTGTAGTGTAGTATAGTGGACAGTATAGTGTAGTATAGTGGACAGTGTAGTGGTCAGTGTAGTGTAGTATAGTGGTCAGTGTAGTATGGTGGTCAGTATAGTGTAGTATAGTGGACAGTGTAGTATGATGGTCAGTATAGTGTAGTGTAGTGGACAATGTAGTGGTTAGTGTAGTGGACAGTGTAGTATAGTGGTCAGTGTAGTGTAGTATAGTGGACAGTGTAGTATGGTGGTCAGTGTAGTGGTTAGTGTAGTGGACAGTGTAGTATGGTGGTCAGTGTAGTATAGTGGTCAGTGTAGTATAGTGGTCAGTGTAGTATAGTGGTCAGTGTAGTATAGTGGTCAGTGTAGTATGGTGGTCAGTGTAGTATGGTGGTCAGTGTAGTATGGTGGACAGTGTAGTATGGTGGACAGTGTAGTATGGTGGACAGTGTAGTATGGTGGACAGTGTAGTATAGTTGTCAGTGTAGTATGGTGGTCAGTGTAGTATGGTGGTCAGTGTAGTATGGTGGTCAGTGTAGTATGGTGGTCAGTGTAGTATGGTGGTCAGTGTAGTATGGTGGTCAGTGTAGTATGTTGGACAGTGTAGTATGTTGGACAGTGTAGTATAGTGGACAGTGTAGTATGGTGGTCAGTGTAGTATGGTGGTCAGTGTAGTATGGTGGTCAGTGTAGTATGGTGGTCAGTGTAGTATGGTGGACAGTGTAGTATGGTGGACAGTGTAGTATGGTGGACAGTGTAGTATGGTGGTCAGTGTAGTATAGTGGACAGTGTAGTATGCTGGTCAGTATAGTGTAGTATAGTGGACAGTGTAGTGTAGTGGTTAGTGTAGTGGACAGTGTAGTATGGTGGTCAGTGTAGTATGGTGGTCAGTGTAGTATGGTGGACAGTGTAGTATGGTGGACAGTGTAGTATGGTGGACAGTGTAGTATGGTGGACAGTGTAGTATAGTGGTCAGTGTAGTATAGTGGTCAGTGTAGTATGCTGGTCAGTATAGTGTAGTATAGTGGACAGTGTAGTGTAGTGGTTAGTGTAGTGGACAGTGTAGTATGGTGGTCAGTGTAGTATGGTGGACAGTGTAGTATAGTGGACAGTGTAGTATGCTGGTCAGTATAGTGTAGTATAGTGGACAGTGTAGTGTAGTGGTTAGTGTAGTGGAGAGTGTAGTATGGTGGTCAGTGTAGTATGGTGGACAGTGTAGTATGGTGGTCAGTATAGTGCAGTATAGTGGACAGTGTAGTATGGTGGTCAGTATAGTGTAGTATAGTGGACAGTGTAGTATGGTGGTCAGTATAGTGTAGTATAGTGGTCTGTGTAGTGTAGTGGTCAGTGTAGTGTAGTGGTCGGTGTAGTGTAGTGGTCAGTGTAGTATGGAGGACAGTGTAGTATGGAGGACAGTGTAGTATAGTGGTCAGTGTAGTATAGTGGTCAGTGTAGTATGGTGGTCAGTATATTGTAGTATGGTGGACAGTGTAGTATGGTGGTCAGTGTAGTATAGTGGTCAGTGTAGTATGGTGGTCAGTGTAGTATAGTGGTCAGTGTAGTATAGTGGTCAGTGTAGTATAGTGGTCAGTGTAGTATGGTGGTCAGTGTAGTATAGTGGTCAGTGTAGTATAGTGGTCAGTGTAGTATGGTGGTCAGTGTAGTATGGTGGTCAGTGTAGTATGGTAGTCAGTGTAGTATGGTGGTCAGTGTAGTATAGTGGTCAGTGTAGCATGGTGGTCAGTATAGTGGACAGTGTAGTATGGTGGTCAGTATAGTGTAGTATAGTGTAGTATGGTGGTCAAGTGTAGTATGGTGGTCAAGTGTAGTGTAGTATAGTGGACAGTGTAGTGTAGTATAGTGGTCAGTATAGTGGACAGTGTAGTATGGTGGTCAGTGTAGTGGTCAGTGTAATATAGTGGTCAGTATAGTATAGTGGTCAGTATAGTATAGTGGTCAGTGTAGTGGACAGTGTAGTTCTCAGTGTAGTGGTCAGTATAGGAATCAGGTAGGTCAGTACTATTGTATTTGAAGGGACTCGGGGATAGCTAAAAGTCCACAGGTTGGGGGGGGGGCGCAAATTACTTGCCTTGCCCCGGGTGCTGACAACCCACGCTACGCCACTGACTACAGGAGATAACAAGAGACTGCAGGTGGACTACAGGAAATAACCAGAGACAGCTTACAGACTACGGGAGATAATAAGACTGTGGACAGACTACAGGAGATAATCAGAGACCTATTTTAGGGTCCCTACTCTCCTCTTACATCAGTGACCCCCTGCAGATTCTTTTCAGCAGATGGCAGGGCAGTCTGACTGTGGCGTGGAGCTGTCTGAATGAGGAGTATGCCAGGGAGAGACTAATCTGCAGCATGTGTAGTGCACGGCAAAAAATGGGTGTGGTCAAAAAATGTGGGAGGGGCTTAATGGCAGAGGGGGAGAGACTGCGGATGGATTACAGGAGAGAATCAGAGACTGTGGACGGACTACAGGAGATAATCAGAGACTGCGGATGGAATACAGGAGATAATCAGAGACTGCGGATGGAATACAGGAGATAATCAGAGACTGCGGACGGAATACAGGAGATAATCAGAGACTGCAGATGGACTACAGGAGATAATCAGAGACTGCTGACGGACTACAGGAGATAACAAGAGACTGCAGGTGGACTACAGGAGATAACCAGAGACTGCGGACAGACTACGCGAGATAATCAGAGACTGTGGACAGACTACAGGAGATAATCAGAGACCTATTTTAGGGTCCGTACTCTTCTCTTACATCAGTGACCCCCTGCAGATTCTTTTCAGCAGATGGCAGGGCAGTCTGACTGTGGCGTGGAGCTGTCATGCACTGACCTTAATTTTCTGGTGCAGTTTAGGGCACTGAAGCTAGGAAGAATTGATCCTCTTCTCCTCCCGCTCCCCCAGCTTGCAGTACGTTTGATATTTTTTTTTTTTAAAAAGGCTTTTATGTCACCATGCAGTGTGCACAGGGTCAGCGGAGTGCCCGCCCCCCGCCTGAGCCAAACCGAGCCGTCCGTCAGCTGAGTGCTCCCCGCCTCCCTACCTGAGCCATCCGTCAGCCGAGTGCCCCGCCCGAGCCGAGATGTCAGCGGAGCTCCCTGCCCAAGCAGAGATGTCAGCAGAGTGCTCTGCCCCTGTCCGAGCCGAGATCTAAAGAGGCCTGGAGAGAGTAGGGAGGATGACAGCGGCTGGATCGACACAGGAGCTTGACTTGTTCCCGTCCATTGACAATTATGACAATTATTGACAATTATGGACAGGATGCGATGAGTGCAAAGCTGTTTTTTTTTTCACAAACACAACTCTGCTCTGGGGGGGTTCAGACACCCCAAACCCCCCTACTTATCTACACCCATGCATCCAGACAATGTCTTTTTCAGGAAAGGCCTTTCATATTTCAGCAGGACAATGGTAAATTGCATATTGCATCTATGACAACAGCATGCCTTGCATATTATATATATCAATGAAAACACTATGGCTTTGTAGTAGGAGAATCCAGGTGCTTAACTGGCCAGGATGCAGTCCAGATCTTTCACCAATTGAAAATATTTGGCACATCTTGAAATTAAAAATATGACAAAGAAAACCCAGGACTGTTGAGCATTTAGAATAAAATATCAGGCAAGAACAGAACAACATTCCTCTTCCAAAACAACAGCAACTGATCTTCTCATTTCCCAGACATTTAAAGAGTGTTGATAAAAGAAGATGGTAAGCATGGCACTGCCCCAACTTTTTTTTAGATGAGTTGCTTCTATCAATTTCAAAGCTACCTTATTTTTTTAAATTGTACATTTTCTCAGTTTAAACATTTATGTTTTCTATTGTGAATAAAATATGGGTTTATGAGATTTGCAAATCATTGCATTCTGTTTGTATGCAGAGTTTACCCAACTTTTTGAGAATTGGGGTTGTAGAAGGGACACCCTTGGCATTCCAGAGTTACAAGGCAATCAAAAAGAAATGCAAGGAAGCAATCAGGGCAGCTAAAATAGAATAAAAGAAACACTCTGCAACAGCCAGCAGGACAAATCCTATTTTTTTAATATATCAATAGTAAAAAGGTTATGTAACAACAGACAGGCCCCATAATGGATGAACACAGGAAGCTGGTCACAAATACTTGGAAAAGGAAGATGTATTAACCACTTGACCTCTGGAAGATTTACCCCCCTTCATGACCAGACAACTTTCTGCAATACGGCACCTTGTTACCTTACCCGACAATTGTACAGTCATGCAACGCTGTACCCAAATAAATAAAATTTAGGTAATTTTTTCCCCACAAATAGTCGCTCCCGTAGTGATCAAAGGAGGTGAATGTAAAGAAGTGCCCGAAATGCAGTAATTGTGACATAAAAACTGTTTATTTCAGGGCACTCCTTTACATTCACCCCGTCAGAATGGAACTCTGCCTTGTTTACATAGGCAGGGCTCCGTTCTGAGTCTTTGTCAGACGATCGGCGGGAGCCAGTGGACATCGAGTGCCTGCCACTCGCAGATCGCGCTCTGCAGTGAATAATCACAGCAGAATCGTGCCCCCTGCAGGCAGAAGTGAAGTACAGGATCAAGTATATATACATGATCTTGTGCACAGCTGCCACCCTGTAGTAGTAAAACTGCTATAGTGCAGTCAGCAAGTGGTTAAATAATTTTTTCACTTCAGTTTTTTTCTTGAAAAAGATGGGTTTCATAGACTTGATAGTAATATTAATGATGTTTCACCAAAGGTACCCCTGTAGTTGTCTGAAAACCAGGTACAAAAGTGACCAGAGAAACATAATGTAAACAAATCACTGGGTTCAGATGGCTTACACCTGTGAGTCCTTAGGGAACTTAGTGCAATCAGTGCCAGGACAAGGTCATCTGGTGCCCAGGGCAAAGATGGAAAACTGCGCCCCCCCCCCCGCCGCTGTGAAAGCTACAACGCCTACAGACGATGGGATCTATACTGGGAATTTGTTAAATACTAGTATTGGCGGCGATCAGTGACTTAGGCGCGGTTCACACTGGGGAAACTTGTCACGACCCATTCAGTACAATGAGACAGGACACAGCACATCAGGGCACAGGTCACAGTACATCAGGGCACAGCACATCAGGGCACTGCACATCAGGGCACAGGTCACAGTACCTCAGGGTTTAGAGCCCAGCACAACAGGGTACAGCATACCAGGCCACATCAGGGTACAGCACATCAGGGCACAGCACATCAGGGTACAGAGCCCAGCACATCAGGTCACAGTACATCGGGGCACGCAACATTAAGGCACAGCACATCGGGGCACATAGGACATCAGGGCACATAGCACATTAGGGCACATCCGGGCACATAGCACATCAGGGCATGGGGCACATAGCACATTAGGGCATGGGGCACATAGCACATCAGGGCATGGGGCACATCAGGGTACAGAGCACATCAGGGCACAACACATCACGGTACAGGGCACAGCACATCAGGGTACAGGGCACATCAGGGCACAAAGCACATCAGGGCACGGGGCACATCAGGATAAGGAGCACATCAGGGCACATGGCACATAAGGGCACGGGGCACATCAGGGCACATGGCACATCAGGGCACGGAGCACATCAGGGCACGGGGCATATGGCACATCAGGGCACATAATGGCACATGATAGGGCACATGGCACATTATGGGGCACATCAGGGCACATCATGGGGCACATCAGGGCACATCATGGGGCACGTCAGGGCACATCATGGGGCACGTCAGGGCACATTATGGGACAAATCAGGGAACATCATGGGGCATGTCAGGGCACATTATAGGGCACGTCAGGGCACATCATCGGGCACATCATCGGGCACATCAGGGCACATCATAGGGCACATAGCACATTAAGTGTGGCACATTGTTTTCTAGCCTGCATGCAGAGCAGCGCTGGAAGCATCTGTGATAAGTTCTCTCTCTCATGTCACGCTGCTCCCCGGTGGCCCCTCCTCTCTTCTCGTCCATCCCAGATGATGTCACAAGCAAATAGGGAAGGACGAGAAGAGAGGAGGGGCCGCCGGGGAGCGGCGTGACATGAGAGAGAGAACTTATCACAGATGCTTTCTGTGCTGCTCTGTATGCATCTCGATCTACCCATCAGGCGCCAGCTGTCGGCGATTGACAGGTAGATCCTCCAATGCGGGATATAAACCCTGATAGGGAAGTGAGAGGCGGGGCTGGTCTCAGGCTTGTGCCGGGTGCAAGAGCGCACTCGGCACATGTTAAAAATTATCAATTTTCGCGCGGCCGGTGTTGTAAACTCTGCATAGGTAGCAGGAATTTTTACAACACCGGTTCACTGGCGCTTTTATTGCGCCCCTCTTCCTCCATTAAATGGTCCCGCCCAGGGCATCTGCCCCTTCCGCCCCCCCCCTGTACCAGCCCTGAGCGCAGTTATAGCCAGGCTGCTATTTCTGGTATTTAAAAACACCTTACTGACTGGAATAGTAACTCATTGGCGTAGAGCAAACCTGGTACCAAATTTACAAAAAAGGATCAAGATGTATACCAGGAAAACTACAGACCAGTCAGCCTAACAATGTATGTAAGGTATTTGAGGGAGTGGTATGGGACTGTACACAAAACTGCATGTGCTGAGAAACTACAGTGATAGAAATGAGATGATGAGATGAGTGATGAGAAATGTAAAGTTATGCACTTGGGTGTCAAAAATACACATGCAAAATTACACATTGGGTGTGGCTCCCCTGGGAGAATTAGTGATGGAAAAAGATTTGAGGGGTGCTTGTAGATCATAGACTTAGCAATATCATACAATAGCAAACAAAGCTAGCAAAATACTCTCATACAATAAAAAGAGCATACATTTAAGAGATAATAACACTCTTCTTGTTCACCAATCCTTAGGAAAGACATTCTTGAATTAGACAGTGTTCAGCGAAGGACCATAAAATGAATAAGGACCTTAGCTATCAGGATTAATTACATAGTTTACAATTTTTCACTCTGGAGAAGAGGCACTTAAAATGGTATATGAGTACAATGTATTAAGATATCAATAGTGACTCTAGTAACTGTGATAAATGGTTTACTCTAAGGTCCCTGAAGAAGACACGCAGCCACAATTTAAGGTAAGAAGGTAGGAGGGTTGGGGAACAGGTTCTTTACGGTTAATAAGAAAAGAAAGAGTAAAAATATGGAACTTCTGCCCACAGGAAGTGATACCAACTGAGAGTCTCAACCACTTCAAAAAACTTTTAGATGTCTTCCTCAGGAAGCAGAATATACAGGTCTATGGGAATAATTAGAGAACAAAATATCACACACACATAGGTCCAACTGGAAGGACCTGTGTCTTTTTTAAACCTTTTAAACCATTCAGCTATATATGAGAAGGGACTAAAGGAATCAAATAGTCCTCAACTCTAATCAGTACAGTAAAGCCTTCTTAAAACAGAAGGTATATTGGAAATATGGGTTATATGCAGCTACCTCCATGAGATGGTCACTGGCAAACTGAAAAAAAACAAAACATTAACTCCGGGTTCACACTGGTGCGATGCGGGAAACCCTGCAATTTAGTGCCCGCATCGCACCTGAATCGCCCACTAGTTCACACTGACATCTGCGAACCACTGGGGGTGTCAATGTAAAGTTAATGACACCCCCAGATGGGTTTGCAGATCGCAGTGCGAACTGTCAAATGATGCAGGAATCGGATCGCATAGGTTTAAACACCCATGCGATCCGATTCCAGTGCAGATTAAAAAAGGGCCCTGCACCATTTTGTTGCAAATGCGATTTTGGCCATACAATTTGTATGGCTGAATTTGCATTGCACAGACATCGCATATGATGTGCACAGCAATGCGGTGTGAATCACATGCAATGTCTGTGATCGCACAAGTGTGAACCCAGCCTAAAGGCCCACCCCCATATAAAACCACCTGTAACTGGCATACTTCCTTTTTGTGAGCAAGCAGTAAATAGTGCCAATAAACACAAATGGGTGTAACGTACATTCCTCAATAGAGTAAAAAAAAAAAAAATTTTATGGTAAGTACTAAAAATGGGATTTTTCCTACATTCTTACCTGTAAAATACATTTCTTGGAGTACATCACAGGACACAGAGCAGGCCATAGTAATTACTATGTGGGTTATGCACCACCTATAGGTGAATGGACACTGGCAGATCAAACAGGAATTGCTCTCCTATATAATCTCTCCTACACAGGAAGTACCTCAGTGTTGTAGCAAGCAATACATTCCCAGAAAGAGGGGAGGGACCTCTGTGTCCTTTGATGTACTCCAAAAATTGATTTTACAGTTAAGTATGTAGGAAAAATCCATTTTTTTTATCGTACATCATAGGACACACAGCAGGCCATAGTAACTACTATGTGAGACGTCCCAAAGCAATATACTTGAGGGGAGGGAAACACAATCACAGAAACTGCCACCAGAGAAGGACCTATTCTGCCACCCATAACATACTGTGGCCAAAGCAGTATCTTCTGTGGCTCTGATATCCAACTGGTAAAACCTTGTGAATGTATGAACCAAAGACCATGTAGCGGCCTTAAAAACCTGAGCCAGTGACGCCTGATGGCAAATAGCCCAGGATGCACCCACACACCTGGTAGAGAGCACTCTCACCAGAAAGGGTGTGGACCTTGCCCTTTTAAGCTATAGGCTTGAATGATTAACTGGCGGATGCAATGAGAAATAGTTAACTTGGATGCCGCCTGCCCTTCCTGGGCTCTTCTGGCAGCACAAACCAGGATTCCTGACCTGTGCCGACAACTCAAGTAAATCCTGACCATCTGAACTACCTCCAGAATATGCAGCGATCTTTCCCTGCTGACTGTGGATTAGGAAAAAAAGAACGGCAAGAGACTGTCCTGATTCAAGTGAAAACTAGAAACCACTCTAGGCAAGAAGATGGATGAGGATGCAACACCACCTTATGATGCAAGACAAAGAACAGCTCCTTACATGAAAGAGCCACCATCTCTGACACTCTTCTCGCCGAAGTGATAGTAACCAAAGAAGCCACCTTCCGAGTCAAAGGACTAACGAAGTTTCTCGACTTGGCTCAAAAGGTGGCTTCAGCAAGGACAGCCAAGTTCAAGTCCCAAGAACACAAGGGTGGCTTGACAGGCAGGACTGTCTGCATTACCTTCTGCATGAAATACGAAAGGAGTGAGAAACAACGGTCCCTGGAAAAAATAGATAGAGACTAAATCTGAACCTTAATGATACTTAAGGCCAATCTCATTTCCCTTCCTGATTGGGGAAAGGAAAAAAATCTCCCACACGCATATTACCGCGGGTGCCACTTCCTGGCTTTACACCAGGCATATACGATTTTCAGAAGATAACAGGACTCAAGACCATTAGGTCTGGCTAGACCGGAAGTGTCCAAGGAGCGCTCCCTGCAAGATTCATTATGTCGGTGTACCAAGCCCTCGTGGGCTAGGCCAGCTAACACTATTATCAGTGTTGCCACCTCCTGGATTTTTTGCAAAAGAAGTTGCAATAGTTAAATCAGGGGGGAGCCTACACAGAGAAGCTACAGCTGACAGCTCAGCATGGGACCGGTATGGAGCGGCTTCAGAAGAGGTATGTATAGCGATTTCTTCCTTACTGGGCTAGATAGGTTAGTCTTAGATTGTGGATGCAAGTAGATTTAGAGATTTTAGTTTTAGCCTTAACTTCTACTTTAATACCGTATATACTCAAGTATAAGTCGTTCCAAGTATAAGTCGAGGCCCTAATTTACCACCAAAAAAATTTGAAAAACTCATTGACCCGAGTATAAGACGAGGGTGAGAAATGCACAGCTACTGTAAGTGGAAAAGAGGGTCAACAATGCCCATTTGCAGCCTCACTGTGCCATTTGCATGCCTCGCTGTGCCCATTTGCAGCCATAGGTCCCCTGAATTTCAAACTCGGTAGTTAAGGGTTCCTAGATGCCCCCTAGCTGCAGCCAAAATTTGGGGTCTCTGAACCCAAAGTGGCCCGAAATGACATTGCTGCAGATGGGCACAGTTGACCAAATTTGGGGCCCCGTATCTCGGGGCCACTTAGTGCTAGGAACCTCAAATTTGGTATGCAAACCCAGTGGAACTAGCACCAAAACATTTATAAAGTTGGGGTTTCTAGAACCAAGTGGCCCCGAGATACAGGGCCCCAAAAATCAGTTCAGAAAATGTCAAGCACTTTTCTGCAGCAGAGAATGACATTTTCCGAACCGGTTTTGGGGCCCTGTATCTCAGGGCCGCTTGGTGCTAGGAACCCCAGCTTTGGATATGTTATAGTACCAGTTCCACTTGGTTAGCACACTAAATTTGGGGTTCCTAGCACCAAGTGGCCCTGAGATACGGGGCCCCAAAGTCGGTTCAGAAAATGTCAAGCACTTTTCTGCAGCAGAGAATGACATTTTCCGAACCGAATTTGGGGCCCCGTATCTCGAGGCCACTTAGTGCTAGGAACTTCAGCTTTGGATATGCTGTGGTACCAGTTCCACTGGGTTTGCACACCAAATCTGGGGTTCCTAGCACCAAGTGGCCCTGAGATACGGGGCCTCAAATTCGGTTCGGAAAATGAAATTTTTTGCTGCAGAAAAGTGCTTGACTCGAGTATAAGTCGAGGGGGGCACTTTCAGCACAAAAAAATGTGCTGAAAAATTCGACTTATACTCGAGTATATACGGTACATTCTTTGCATAAAAGGTAAAAAACCTCCTGCATACTACTCTCCCTCCCCCTTTTACTTACCTGAGCCCAATTTCCATCCGGCGCTGTGCACGAAAGCAGACGCTCTCTCACTCCTCATTGGCTCAGAGACAGGAGAGGTCTGTGAGTGAGTGGTTACAATCACTTTAGGGACAGATGAATCCCTATCCTTTTACTTCCTAGAACTCTGCCTAGAACTCTGGGCCTGCTTCTTGGAACATGTGACAGGAATTTCCCAGGATGCATCTATTAGGTCAGGGTTACATCACTAGTGCCCCACTCAACCAGTGGAAGTGGAAAAATAGTAATTGTTAGTAAAAGCGAAAAATGTTTAATGTAAGAAGATTGCTTATCAGCATGCAGAACATTGTGCTTATGTGATTTGAAAGGGGGAACTGCTTCACTTTAGGTGGTTATCTAAACAAGAATGTTTCTGAGTTTATGACAAAAGCCTAGAATACCTAACTCTTAACTTCAGGGAAAGGAGTGTTGGACAAAAAAAAAGGTTAACTGTGTCCCAATAAAAGACTTGTGTCTTTTTTCAACCTCACCTACTATGTAACTATGTAAAAAGCTATGGGAAAAAGCAAAATACACCTAAACTTTGAATTTAGGGAAAAGAAGATCCAAAATTTTAACAGCCCTCTCAATAGAAATCTAAAGGGATTGAGGGAAGGAGACCTTTCATTTGAAACAAAGAAGGGTAGAGTAATGCCGTGTACACACGAGTGGACTTTACGGCAGACTTGGTCCGGAGGACCGGAGTCCATCGGATAATTCGATCGTGTGTGGGCTCCAGCGGACTTTTTTTTCCCAAAAGTTCGACGGACCTAGAAATTAAAAATGTTTCAAATCTTTCCGACGGACTCGAGTCTGGTCCAAAAGTCTGCTCGTCTATATCCTAGTCCGACGGACAAAAACCAACGCTAGGGCAGCTATTGGCTACTAGCTATCAACTTCCTTGTTTTAGTCCGGTCGTACGTCATCACGTACGAATCCGTCGGACTTTGGTTGATCATGTGCAGGCAAGTCCGTTCATTCGCAAAGTCCATCGGAAAGTCAGTTGAAAAGTCCGCCAGACCTAGTCCGTCGAAAAGTCCACCCGTGTGTACGCAGCATTACAAGTCCCTTTTTAGGAAGAGGTGGAGAGATCCATACACCAAAAGGGAGGCCAGGCAAGGATATATGTGTAACACAATGGATGTGCAGGGTTCCTCAGGACTAATAGAATAGGAATGTGACCCTCCAACTCAAAACAAAAAAAGATACAGGGTTTTGATAGCCTCATCAAAACCTGTCTAATTATACTGTGTGTGGGTGTGTGTGTGTGTGTGTGTGTGTGTGTGTGTGTGTGTGGGTGTAGATATATATATATATATATATATATATATATACATACATACATACACACACACACACACACACACACACACACACACACACACACACACAGTATCTCACAAAAGTAAGTACACCCCTTACATTTTTGTAAATATTTTATTATATCTTCATGTGACAACACTGAAAAAATGGCATTTTGCTACAATGTAAAGTAGTGAGTGTACAGCTTGTATAACAGTGTAAATTTGCTGTCCCCTCAAAATAACTCAACACACAGCCACTAATGTCTAAATCGCTGGCAACAAAAGTGAGAACTCCCCTAAGTGAAAATGTCCAAATTGGGCCCAAAGTGTCAATATTTTGTGTGGACACCATTATTTTTCAGCACTGCCCTAACCCTTTTGGGCATGGAGTTCACCAGAGCTTCCCAGGTTGCCACTGGAGTGGAGTCCTCTTCCACTCCTCCATGAGCTGGTGGATATTAGAGACCATCCTCATCCACCCTCCGTTTGAGGATGCCCCACAGATGCTCAATAGGGTTTAGGTCTGGAGACATGCTTGGCCAGTCCATCACTTTTACCCTCAGCTTCTTTAGCAAGACAGTGGTCGTCTTGGAGGTGTGTTTGGGGTCTTTATCATGTTGGAATACTGCCCTGCAGCCCAGTCTATTAAGGGAGGGGCTCATGCTCTGCTTCAGTATATTACAGTACATGTTGGCATTCATGGTTCCCTCAATGAACTGTAGCGCCCCAGTGTCGGCAGCACTCATGCAGCCCCAGACCATGACACTCCCACCACCATAATTGGCTGTAGGCAAGACACACTTGTCTTTGTACTCCTCACCTGGTTGCCACCACACAGGCTTGACACCATCTGAACCAAATACGTTTATCTTGGGCTCATCCGACCACAGGACATGGTTCCAGTAATCCATGTCCTTAGTCTGCTTGTCTTCAGCAAACTGTGGGCTTTCTTGTGCATCATCTTTAGAAGAGGCTTCCTTCTGAGACAACAGCCATGCAAGACCAATTTGATGCAGTGTGCGACGTATGGTCTGAGTACTGACAGGCTGACCCCCCACTCATTCAACCTCTACAGCAATGCTGGCAGCACTGCGTACGTCTATTTCCCAAAGACAACCTCTGGATATGACGCTGAGCATGTGCACTCAACCTCTTTGGTTGACCATAACGAGGCCTGATCTGAGTGGAACCTGTCCTGTTAAAGCGCTGTATGGTCTTGGCCACTGCTGCAGCTCATTTCAGGGTCTTGGCAATCTTCTTATAGCCTAGGCCATCTTTATGTAGAGCAACAATTATTTTTTTCAGATCCTCAGAGAGTTCTTTGACATGAGGTGCCATGTTAAACTTCCAGTGACCAGGGAGAGCGATAACACCAAATTCCACACACCTGCTCCTCATTCACACCTGAGACCTTGTAACACTAACGAGTAACATGACACTGGGGAGGGAAAATGGCTAATTGGGCCCAATTTGGACATTTTTATTTAGGGATGTACTCACTTTTGTTGCCAGCAGTTTAGACATTAACCACTTCAGCCCCGGAAGATTTGGCTGCTGAATGACCAGGCCGTTTTCTGCGATTTGGCACGGCGTCGCTTTAATTGACAATTGCGATGCGGCCCTGCACCCAAACAAAATTGACGTCCTTTTTTCCCCATAAATAGAGCTTTCTTTTGGTGGTATTTGATCATCTCTGCGGTTTTTATTTTGTTAAAAAAAGAGCGACAATTTTGAAAAAAAACATAATATTTTTTACTTTTTGCTATAATAAATATCCCCATTTTTTTTTTTAAAAAAGCAATTTTTTTCTCAGTTTAGGCCAATATGTATTCTTCTACATATTTTTGGTAATAAAAATCGCAATACATTTTTGGAACCATTGGCATTTATACAGCGATCAGTGCTATAAAAATGCACTAATTACTATATAAATGTCACTGGCAGGGAAGGGGTTAACACTAGGGGCGATCAAGGGTTAACTGTGTTACCTGTGTGTGTTTCTAACTGTAGGGGGAGGGGACTGACATAGAGGAAATGACAGATCGTGATTCCTAGCTATTAGGAACTCACAATCTGTCTCTCCTCACAGAACAGAACAGGGATTTGTGTGTCTACACACACAAATCCCTGTTCTGCCTCTCGTGACCGTGATCACTCGTGGCCGGCGGTCATTGCGACCGTTGGCCACAAGCATCGGCAACCCCGCATTGCAGCGGGAGCGCGCCTGCTATTCCGCTTAAAGGAGCCGACATATAGCTACGGCGGCTTGCGGGATTGTGCCAACCTGCTACAGTATAATGACGGCGGCTGGTCGGCAAACACTTAATGGCTGTGTGTTGAGTTATTTCGAGGGGGCAGCAAATTTACACTGTTATACAAGCTGTACACCCACTACTTTACATTGTAGCAACGTGTAATTTCTTCAGTGTTGTCACATGAAAAGTTATAGTAAAATATTTACAAAAATGTGAGGGGTGTACTCACTTTTGTGAGATACTGTGTATATATATATATATATATACACACACACACACACACATACATATATATATATATATATATATATATATATATATATATATATACACACACACACACCCCGGCCACTTTATTAGGTACATCTGTTCAATTGCTTGGTAACACAAATTGCTAATCAGCCAATTATAATATAGAGTTACATAGTAGGTAGGGTTGAATAAATTAAAGATAATAGTCCATCAAGTTCAACCTGTATAGGCATTGTGTGTCAGTGTCAATAATTACTTCCCATATCCCTGTATGTTGTGTTCTTTAGGATGCATGTCCAAGAGTCTTTTAAAAATATCAATAATCTCCGCTGACACCACCAATTGTGAAAGAGAGTTTCGCACCTTACCACCCTGACAGTGAAAAACCCCCTACGTAGCTTAAGGGTAAATTGTTTCTCCTCCAATCTCATTGTGGGGCAACGTGTCCTCTTACACTCCCGAGACTGAATAGCTTTTTTCCTATGCTGGGATTACCATTGAGGTATTTGTAAATCGCGATCATGTCCCCTCTCAAGCAAGAACAAATATAATGCTTGTAGTCATTCCTCGTAATTTAGATCCTCCAATCCCCTTATTAATTTTGTTTCCCTTCTTTGGACTTCTCCAGCTTCAGCACATCCCTTCTGAGGACTGGTGACCAAAACTGGACAGAATACTCCAGATGTGACCGGACCAGAGTTTTATAAAGTGATAGGATTATAGTTTTATCTCTGGAGTATATCCCCTTTTTTTACAGTGCTTGAAAAAGTATTGTATTTTGCAATGTATTTTATTGGATTTTTTTGTAATAGACCAACACAAAGTGGCACATAATTGTGAAGTGGAAGGAAAATGATAAATCGTTTTCAAAATTTTTTACAAATAAATATCTGAAAAGTGTGGTGTGCATTTGTATTCAACCCCCTTTACTCTGATACCCCTAACTAAAATCTAGTGTAACCAATTGCCTTTAGAAGTCAACTAAATAGTAAATAGAGTCCACCTGTGTGTAATTTAACCTCCTCGTGTCCGCGCTATAGCCGAATGACGGCTACAGCGTGGACCTACATTGCTGGGACACCGTCATATGACATCCTCCCCTTTGCACGCTCCCCACGTGCCCCACAGGGTCAATGAGACTCGGCTGATCACAGATCAAAGTAAGGGGCCGATCCCGGCCCCTTACCACGTGATCAGCTATCAGCCAATTACAGCTGATCACGTGATGTAAACAGAAGATCGGTAATCGTTTTTCTCCGCTGACAGCGTGAGGAGAACAAAAAGCCGATCACTGGCTTCTGTGAAAGGGACATCGGTCCCGAAGAGGAAGAACCACCTTATCTGTGCCCACCAGCACCACCTGCCAGTGCCCACCAGTGCATATCAGTGCCACGAATCAGTGGCCACCAGTGCATATCAGTGCCACCTGTCAATGCCCACCAGGTGTCACCTATCAATGTCTACCAGGGGTGCCAATCAGTGCCTCATCAGTTCCAACAAGCAGTGTTGCCTATCAGTGCCACCTACCAGTGCCCATCACTGCCACCCATCAGTGCCCTTCAGTACAGCCCACCAGTGCCACCTATCAGTGCCGCCTTTTCAGTGCAGCCTCATCAGCAGAGGCGGCTCTCTAATTAGGCAAAGTAGGCGGTCGCCTAAGGCCTCGCCCTCCCAGGGGCCTCGCCACTGCTTACTTTGCCTAAAGAACCGCCTTTGGCTATCCTCATACTACATCAGTCCCAGGTACAGTCAGCGGAGCTTCGTGCCGCCTCGTTCAGAGTACAGTCAGTCCGCCTCCTTTCTGCTCTGTAACACCCCGTCCCACCAGGGTACTGCCCTGTCTCCATTCCTTTCAAGAAAACTCCACTGGAACAGCAGGTGTCCTTCTCGTCAGAACACCAGCAGACACACACACAGAGACCGTCAACTACCCCGCCTCGCCCGCCAGCAAATTCTGTCCGTCCTTTCAGCCGATATCTTGTGCAAGGGCACAGCTAGCACCTCAGCACAGTATCGCAGAGTCCCCCCTCCTTCCAGGTCGGGGCTTCCGTGGTGGAGGCGGAGCAAATTCCAGTACGTTGTAGCCTGTTTGTGTGCAGCCAACTGACTGAGCTGTGAGGGGACAGAGCTTTGCTATGTGTGAGGTACATGGGCTTGGGGATGCATGTGACTGGGGTGATAGTACATGTGACTGGGGGGATTACATGTGACTGGGGGGTACATGTGACTGGGGGGGGTGCGTCTGACTGGGGGGTGTGCATGTGACTGGGGGGTGTGCAGGTGACTGGGGGGGTGTGCAGGTGACTGGGGGGGTGTGCATGTGACTGGGGGGTACATGTGAAGGGGAGGTACATGTGACTTACATGTGACTGCGGGGTACAGGTGACTGGGGGGGTGCAGGTGACTGGGGGGTACATGTGACTTACATGTGACTGGGGGGGTACATGTGACTGGGGGGGTGCAGGTGACTGGGGGGTACATGTGACGGGGGTACATGTGACTGGGGGGTGTGCAGGTGACTGGGGGGTACATGTGACGGGGGTACATGTGACTGGGGGGTGTGCAGGTGACTGGGGGAGTACATGTGACTGGGTGGGTACATGTGACTGGAAGAGACATGTGACTGGGGGGTGTGCAGGTGACTGGGGGGTACACGTGACTGGGGGGGTGCATGTGACTAGGGGTGTGTGCATGCGACTAGGGAGTTGAGAGCACTGACACCAGTACTAAGTATTAATTAAAATGAATTGCATATATTAAGAGCACTGGTGTCAGTGTGCTCTATCTCAGTGCTGGTGTCAGTGTGCTCTATCTCAGCCCTGGTGTCAGTGTGCTCTATCTCAGCCCTGGCGTCAGTGTGCTCTATCTCAGCGCTGGCGTCAGTGTGCTATCAGCGCTGGCGTCAGTGTGCTCTATCTCAGCGCTGGTGTCAGTGTGCTCTTAGCGTTGGTGTCAGTGTGCTCTCAGCGCTGGTGTCAGTGTGCTCTCAGCGCTGGTGTCAGTGTGCTCTCAGCGCTGGTGTCAGTGTGCTCTCAGCGCTGGTGTCAGTGTGCTCTCAGCGCTGGTGTCAGTGTGCTCTTAGTGCTGGTGTCAGTGTGCTCTTAGTGCTGGTGTCAGTGTGCTCTGAGCGCTGGTGCCAGTGTGCTCTGAGCGCTGGTGTCAGTGTGCTCTGAGCGCTGGTGTCAGTGTGCTCTGAGCGCTGGTGTCAGTGTGCTCTGAGCGCTGGTGTCAGTGTGCTCTATCTCAGTGCTGGTGTCAGTTTGCTCTTAGCGCTGGTGTCAGTGTGCTCTTAGTGCTGGCCAGTGGCGTATCCAGCTTACATATTTAGGGGGGGGCACATGGGGGGACAGGGACAAAAGTAGGGGGCAACTATAAAATGCATATATATTTATATCTATCTATATATATATTTATTATATATATTGATATCGATATAGATATATATAGATATATAAATATATACTGGGGCCTTTACTACGACCCCACAATGGCCCTTTCACATGTTCTGCAGTGAGCTCCCTTCCTACTGTCAGTGTGCTCTATCTCAGCGCTGGTGTCAGTGTGCTCTATCTCAGCGCTGGTGTCAGTGTGCTCTATCTCAGCGCTGGTGTCAGTGTGCTCTATCTCAGCGCTGGTGTCAGTGTGCTCTATCTCAGCGCTGGTGTCAGTGTGCTCTATCTCAGCGCTGGTGTCAGTGTGCTCTATCTCAGCGCTGGTGTCAGTGTGCTCTATCTCAGCGCTGGTGTCAGTGTGCTCTATCTCAGCGCTGGTGTCAGTGTGCTCTATCTCAGCGCTGGTGTCAGTGTGCTCTATCTCAGCGCTGGTGTCAGTGTGCTCTATCTCAGCGCTGGTGTCAGTGTGCTCTATCTCAGCGCTGGTGTCAGTGTGCTCTATCTCAGCGCTGGTGTCAGTGTGCTCTATCTCAGCGCTGGTGTCAGTGTGCTCTATCTCAGCGCTGGTGTCAGTGTGCTCTATCTCAGCGCTGGTGTCAGTGTGCTCTATCTCAGCGCTGGTGTCAGTGTGCTCTATCTCAGCGCTGGTGTCAGTGTGCTCTCAGTACCGGTGTGTTGGAGCACACTGACACCAGCGCTGAGATAGAGAGTACTGACACCAGTACTCTTAATATATGTAATTAATTTTCTATTGCTTGAAATCACCAAGCCTAGAGCCGCCTCTGATCATCAGCACACATCAATGAAGGAGAACAATTATCTGTTTGCAAAATTTTACAACAAAATATAAAACAGTTTTGTTCGTTTTATTCAAAATTTTTGGTCTTTTTTAACAAAAAATAAAAAAACCCAGCAGTGATTAAATACCACCAAAAGAAAGCTATATTTGTGGGAAGAATTGATAAAAAATTAAATTTGGGTACAGTGTTGCATGACCGTGCAATTGTCATTCAAAGTGTGACAGCGCTGAAAGCTGAAAATTGGTCTGGGCAGGAAGGGGGTTTAAGTGCCAAGTAAGCAAGTGGTTAATCTCAGTATAAAATACAGCCATTCTGTAAAGCCAACAGAGGTTTGTTAGAGAACAAACAGCATCAGAGTGAGTGATGCGAGTGGACGTGTGTAGGGTGTGCTCGGGCTCTTCCATTCTGTAGACTTTTTCTGATTAATGGCCCGTACACACGGTCGGATTTTCCGATGGAAAATGTCCGATCGGAGCGTGTTGTCGGAAATTCCGACCGTGTGTGGGCTCCATCGGACATTTTCCATCGGATTTTCCGACACACAAAGTTGGAGAGCAGGAGATAAAATTTTCCGGCAACAAAATCCGTTTGTGTGTACACAAATCCGACGGACAAAGTGCCACGCATGCTCAGAATAAATAAAGAGATGAAAGCTATTGGCCACTGCCCCGTTTATAGTCCCGACATACGTGTTTTACGTCACCGCGTTCAGAACGATCGGATTTTCCGACAACTTTGCGTGACCGTGTGTATGCAAGACAAGTTTGAGCCAACATCCGTCGGAAAAAATCCATGGATTTTGTTGTCCGAACAAAGTCCGACCGTGTGTACGCCCTAGAACCCCCCCAGAATGTTCGGGCGGCAGCTGTACTGATTTGCCACAAACCCCTCCTTAATCCCCCCTCTTGTTTCAAACTGATTCTCCTGCCTTAGAACACAGCCGTTTGTTATCCGGGAGTCAACGAAGAAATAAAGATGTGGAAGCTGTCGGCTTGTGCCTAGATACCCGGCGGCCATCTCTTTTAATACTCCCCCCTGCCTCAGAGTGATTACCTGTTGCACAGTTGTCACCTGCTGTGTCCGGTGTTCTGCCGAGAAAGTTCCGCTCGGCGGATAAGTTCCCCCCTCTACTGTGCCTGCGCAGTACGATCCGGCGGAAATAGCCGAAGTGGAACAGCTGAAAATCAGCTGTACTCGGCGCCTGTAAGAGGGCCCCTCGCGGGCTCGCTTCGCTAGCCACGCTTCGGGCACGGCCTCGCTGCGCTCGGCACTTTTAGATTCCCCCTCTAGGTCCACTTGGATAGTGGGGAAGGAGCCTGGACCTAGAGCGCAGGCAACATGTACAGCTGATTGAAGCGTTTGAGCTTCGGCTATCCCCGGCGGCTGACAGTAGTACGTACTGCGCAGGCACTGCGCCTGCGCAGTACAGGGGGGGAACTTATCCGCCGAGAGAACTTTCTCGGCAAGACACCGGCTGTGTCTGTGGCATCTCCGGGCTGTCCGGACGGGGGTCTGTTGGATCTTTTCCATCTGCCCGGTGCTGCTCCTTGCTGGTTTGTGCTGCTCGGTGGCTGGTGTCTATCCGGTCTCTTCCTCTGTCCTCCCCTGTTAGGGGTGTCCGGTTGATTGGCGGCTCGCGGCAATTGACGGTGGCTCTCGGCGCTAGCTGGAGTGGGTGGCGCTCGAGGAGTAACCCAGCCTCAGGAATCTTTGGTACGGCTCGAGAAGGGACACTGGTGATTTACCCTGTTTCGGTGGTGAGTCACACTCAGCATTTGCTTGCTGGAATTGGCAAAACTCGGTGGAATCCGTGGAGACCAGATTAAAGGAACAGGTAACTCTAATTAAATCAAAAATCTGAGGAGTTTAGCTGCAAAGCAGTAGAATACTTTGAAATAAATGTATGCAACAAATCAAGTAAAGCAGGAGAATATAACATTGAAATAAATTAAATCAAATCAAGCAAAAAACAAAATTACAAAATTATTGAAAGAGGGACAGGGGGCTTTAAATGCTGCAGTCACCACGCAAGAAGATGGCGGATTTTTTCAGCAAACACAAAGTGGTAAAACTGTAAAAGAGAAGAAGCTGTTGCTGTTAAATTTGGAAAATACAGTGGGGACGGAAAGTATTCAGACCCCCCTTAAATTTTTCACTCTTTGTTATATTGCAGCCATTTGTTAAAATCATTTAAGTTCATTTTTTCCTCATTAATATACACACAGCACCCCATATTGACAGAAAAACACAGAATTGTTGACATTTTTGCAGATTTATTAAAAAAGAAAAACTGAAATATCACATGGTCCTAAGTATTCAGACCCTTTGCTGTGACACTCATATATCTAACTCAGGTGCTGTCCATTTCTTACGATCGTCCTTGAAATGGTTCTACACTCCGTGACTGTTCTTGAATGGCCCAACGTTTACCATCCAACCTGACAGAACTGGAGACGATCTACAAGGAGGAATGGCAGAGGATCCCCAAATCCAGGTGTAAAAAACTTGTTGCATCTTTCCCAAAAAGACTCATGGCTGTATTAGATCAAAAGGGTGCTTCTACTAAATACTGAGCAAAGGGTCTGAATATGTAGGACCATGTGATATTTCAGTTTTTCTTTTTTAATAAATCTGCAAAAATGTCAACAATTCTGTGTTTTTCTGTCAATATGGGGTGCTGTGTGTGCATTAATGAGCAAAAAAATGAAGTAAAATGATTTTAGCAAATGGCTGCAATATAACAAAGAGTGAAACATTTAAAGGGTTCTAAATACTTTCCGTCCCCACTGTATGCACTGACACCAAAAGACGATGAAAATAAAATCCCTCACCATGATGCCTGTGAAGAATTGGAAATTTCTTGCACTGGAATAGATACAACTTCTTTACACGAATATTCAGATAAAAAGACATGTGAAGTGGAAGAAATGGAAAAAAGTGATAGACAACATACTGTTAAACAGTTAAATGGCCAGCATATATTAATATATATGTAATATATTAATATCATTAATATCACTACCAACGCCAATAGAGCCAACAGAGCCCACATTATTAGATGTGTTGAAAGCGGTGTAACAATGTCAGAATTTTTTATGTAACCTATCAGGGCAAGTACAGGGACTTAAAGAAGAATTTACTTTTTTGCGTCAAGACGTACAGAAAATAAGGGAAAGAATGTCGGCCCTGGAAGGGCGTGTCGAATTAGAGGCCATTAGACACAGATATTAAAGAAGTAAGGAAAAAATCAGATATCAATGCTCATAGATTGGAAGGTCTTGAAAACCGTTTTTGGTATAATAAAATTCGATTGGTCGGTCTCCCAGAGCACTCTGAGGGAGCGAACCCCACAGAATTTGCGGAAACCTGGCTATGGGAGATGATTGGGAAAGAACATCTCTCCATGTCCTTTTCAGTTGAAAGAGCACACAGAGTACCTAGTAGGCCTTTCCCAGCAGGAACCCCCCCCCCACACGGCCATTCCTAATACAATTGCTTAATCAACAAGAACTAAAACGGAACTAAAGTTATGTTTTTTCCAGCTTTTTTACCAGAAATACAAAAACAGCGTATTCAAAAATTTCAAGATGTTAAAAAAGACTGCAGATTCTGCAATTATCATATTCAATGTTATATCCTGCTAAACTTAGAGTGGCCAATGAAGTTGTACATTTTTTTTGATAAACCACAAATGGCTATGGAATGGTTGGATAGGCATTATAAGTAAAACAGAACGAAAATAGGAGGATCCTTCTTTTCTTTTTTATTACACAGAGGGGAGGAGGTTAGCCTGATTTATTTATTTTTTATTATAGAGCCAGAGGAGAGAGTCCAGTAAAATATTTTACAGAATGGACTTTCTATACCTTGTTCCTGTGGGAAACGTTTGGTTTATATTTTTGTTTTTTGTGTTTTTCTTTTTTTTTGGTGATACACATAGGCAAACATTTATTTTTTGGAGACTTTTTTGAATTACTCTCAATATTTGTTTCTAATTATTATGTGCATTTTGAGTTGCTCTCATATTGGACCCTTTGGGGGTTGGGAAAGGTTTGGTTTGAAGAAATGTTGTGTTTTTTTTGTTTTTTTTTTGTGTTTATTATATGGATTTTTTAAATGCGCACACCACAAAAA
Organism: Lithobates clamitans; assembly: GCA_037952925.1. Classification (NCBI taxonomy): domain Eukaryota; kingdom Metazoa; phylum Chordata; class Amphibia; order Anura; family Ranidae; genus Lithobates; species Lithobates clamitans. The sequence goes on from JBBGZY010000766.1 coordinate 2,012,081, forward strand.
TAAAAATGAATATAGAAATCTTCCTTTCACAGAGAACCTTAAATATATATATATATATATATATATATATATATAACAGATGTGATATTATTATTGAAATGGATAATAGACAGGATTTTTATTCCATTTTATATAGCGATATGTCAACTTTTATGCAGGTTCTTGTATCTTGGAATATTAGGGGGCTTAGCGACCCAGTTAAGAGACAAGTAATGTTCACTGCATTGAAAAAGTTTTTTCCGTCTATTATCTGCCTGCAGGAGACGCACTTAAATACATATAAATTCATCTATTTGAAACGTGCACAATATAGCAGACAAAATAATTCTATTTACACTACATATTCTAGAGGTTTATCTATATTGATAGCAAACGATGTTAATTTCATTTGCAGGCAGGTACAAACGGATATTAAAGGTCGCTATATATTTCTGTACTGTACATTGTATAGAAGATCATACGTGTTAGCATATATATATATATATATATATATATATATATATATATATATATATATATATATATATATATATACCACCCCCATATTCCTTAGAGGAACTTAAAGAACTACTGAAGTTAGCTTCTGTTAAAATTGATGTTCCTTGGTTAATAGTAGGAGATTTTAATTAAAATACCTAGACCACTCTTCTTTAGATAAATTTGGCTTGACTGCAGTCTCAACGACTATGGTATCTACCTCCTTTGCTGGCTTTGTTGGGGAGATTGGTCTTATGGATATCTGGAGATTATTACAGCCTGATGATAGAGCGTTTTCTTGCCTCGCTAGCACCCACGGGACCTTGTCAAGTAGCTCTAGTTAACCCTACGATGCTACCGGTGACATCTGAAGCAACTTATGCTGCTAGAGGATTAGCTGATCATTCCCTATTGATAATTAATTATCAGAGATATTCCTGATAATTATCAAGTATGGAGCTGGCTGGAGGTGGAAAAACTGCATGCACCTTTCCGGCTAAACACCTGACCTTTTTAATGATTGTATAAATAAGTGGTGCAGATCCCTTGAAGAAGTCACGTGTGGTGTGACGTCACGCGTAGGGACGGGATAGGCTGTACACACTGTGAGAAACATACGAGCTCGCTGCTCGTCGGATACAATCATTTTTTCTCAATTGCTAATTGTGAGTACCTGCTTTTTGCCTAAATAAAATACAAGTTATGTAAACGGAATTACACTATTGGGTTCTTCTTCCACTCTATTATTTTTATAATACCTCCCTGCATCGTATCTGAGGGAACCTATTCCTAGGACGGTGAGGGATGTGCAGGAACCCCTAGGTGGATGAGTGAAAGAGCCCTTTGGTCATATGCTGTTGCCCCATTACTGTGAGGACAGTGAGGGATGCGCAGGAGCCCCTAGGCGGATGAGATAAAGAGCCCTTTGGTCATATGCTGTTGCCCCATTACTGTGAGGTAAGGGGCCACTACCCACTGAAGTGTCTGCACACGAAGATGCACGAGTTTTAAGTCACTTGGCACTTTAACTGCTACATGCGCATGCCAGCACATTATTGTCACAGATTATATTTAAAAAGGACATTTCTCTTTGTGTCAAAACCCTTTTATATATATATACTTAATTTTTGGGACATTTATTATTGTATGTTCTTAGGAGTTTTTCGGTCCTTTTTGCACATTTTTGCACTTTATGAAGGTTTGAATACCAACACCGCATGTAATTTGAGGTGCAGCCAAGTTTATTATGCACAGTGTTCGCACATTGCACATTGTCACTTTTGAACTTTATATGTATTTAGTGTAAATCACGCTGCACTTTATTTATATATTTTTTAATATTGGTTTTTGTTATTTATGTTGTATCAAATTTTTACCGTAGAGATTTAAGTTTGCAACACGCACATTTTTATCAGCTTATTTGCATTCACCATTCATTTAGTTCAGTGAGACTCACCACTGTATTTATTACCCCACTGTTTTTTAAATGTAAATTTATTGCTTCCACCATTATTTTTATATACACTTTGGTGATTTAAATTATGACCATATTTGAAAACCACTTGAGGTTTTACACTTAGGATTAGCGCTGCACCACTTATTTATACAATTCCCTATTGATACTTAAGTTGGCCTTAAATTTAACTTAGATTTGGATCTTTTTCAAAACAGAAAGTAATGCTTGACATCTTGGCCTATAGTGCCGTAAATAAACCCTCTGTATCTTCAAAGATATATTGGGACTCTTTAAAAGCCTATATGAGAGGTTTGTTTATTTCTCAAATTTTAAGAATAAAAATAATATCTAGGGCCTGGGAACGTTTTGTGACTGAAGACGTTTTAAAGGCAGAACTCCTTTATATAGCAAATCCTACTATAGAAACACAACTAAAATGTATAGAAAAACAACAGACATATGCTAATATATCTCATAAAAAAGCAGAGCAGAAACGTTTTTTTCTTCAGCAACCTTATTATGAGGATGGAGAAAATACGGGTTATCTTTTGGCAACAATTGTGAAAGCTCAGAAACCAATGACTCAGGTAGTAGAACTACAAATCTCTCCAACTGAAACGACAAACTACCTTGGAGATTTCATCAGTATTTGTTGATTTTTTTAAGAAATTGTATAGTAGTAAAGTATCCTATAAGGAAGATAAACTGCAACTCTTTCTTAATTCTATTAAATTAACAGAGTTATCTGTAGATGGAAGGGAGATGTTGGATCAACTTTTGACATTAGAGGAACTTCAAACCACTTCAGATGGCTTGATTAACCACTTCGCGCCCGCGCTATAGCCGAAAGACGGCTGCAGCGCGGACGCTACCTGCCGGGTGGCCGTCCCTGGACGTCCAGCTGTTTACTTCCGCAATGTGCGCTCCCGCGGGCGCGCATCGTGGAAGTTCTGTGCTGGCCGGGTCCCTCGGACACAGCCAGTCTCAGATCGCCGTAAACGGCCAATGACAGCGGCCGTTTACAGTGCGATCGGCGGTGCCAATGGGAGAGGATCTCATATGTAAACATATGAGATCATCTCTCATCGCCGGCTCTCCCTCCTCACACAGAGACAGCGTGTGAGGAGGGAGAGCGAACCGCTGCAGTGGTGAGTGCAAAAAAATAAAAAATAAACAGAAATAAAAAGTCGTCAGTGTCATCTGTGATCCCTCCCCACTGTCCTCTGTCGCTAGTGCCATCCGTCCCCAGTGCCATCCGTCCCCAGTGCCATCCGTCATCAGTGCCACATATTAGTGCCATCTGTCATCACTGCCACGTGTCATTAGTGCCACATATTAGTGCCATCTGTTATCAGTGTCACTAGTACCACATATTAGTGCCATCTGTCATCAATGCCACGTGTCATCAGTGCCATGTATTAGTGCCAAATGTCATCAGTGCCACGTATTGGTGCCATCTGTCATCAGTGTCATCAGTGCCACATATTAGTGCCATCTGTCATCAATGCCATGTCAGTGTCATCAGTGCCACGTATCAGTGCCATCTGTCATCAGTGTCACGTCAGTGTCATCAGTGCCACGTATCAGTGCCATCTGTCACCAGTGTCACGTGTCATTGTCCTGGTGCTCCAGGGCCTTCAAAAGTGTAATACGTAGTCAACAAGTTAGATGTGTAATTTATGCTCCTAGAACACCTGATGGTGCTCCCTGCATGTTGGGTCCCTCTATGTGGCCAGGCTGTGAAAAAGTCCCACACATGTGGTATCCCCATACTCAGGAGGAGTAGCAGAATGTATTTTGGGGTGTTATTTGTGGTATACACATGTCATGTGAGAGAAATAACCTATTACAATGACAATTTTGTGAGGGGAAAAAAAACAAAAAAAAAACAAATCTTCATATTGCAAAGAATTGGGGGAAAAAATGACAACATCAAAAACCTCACCATGCATCTTACTAAATACCTTGGAATGTCTACTTTCAAAAAAGGGGTCATTTGGGGGGTATTTGTACTTTCCTGGCTTGTTCGAGTCGCAAGAAATGAGATGTCAGTACTTCAGGTGTGATCAATTTTTTATGATTTGCACCATAGCTTGTAGACTCTCTAACTTTCACAAAGACCAAACAATATCCACTAATGTGGGTTAATTTTACCAAAGATATGTAGCAGTATAAATTGTGGCCAAAATTTATGAAGAAAAATTAATAATTTACAAAATGTTATCAGAGAAACTAAGAAAAAAGCATTTTTTTCAAAATTTTCGGTCTTTTTTTATTTATAGCACAAAAAATAAAAAACCCAGAGGTGATCAAATACCACCAAAAGGAAGCTCTATTTGTATGAAAAAAAGGACAAAAAATTCATTTGGGTACAGTATTACATGACTAAGTAATTGTCATTCAAAGTGTGAGAGCACCGAAAGCTGAAAATTGGTCTGGGCAGGAGGGGGGTTTAAGTGCCCAGTAGGCAAGTGGTTAATAATAAAGCCCCAGGGGCTGATGGGTTACCGGGGGAAGTCTACAAAGTCTATGGATCTGATGGATCTGATTTTTTGCCAGAATTACTAGAGGTATTTAACACAGCATTGGAATGTGGTCACCTCCCAACTTCTATGAATGAAGCAATTATTATAGTTTTGTTAAAACCTGATAAAAATCCAAGTAATCCTGAATCATATCGCCCAATATCATTACTTATATCGGATGTGAAGCTATTGGCAAAAGCGTTAGCCATTAGATTGACTAAAGTAATATCTAAGATAGTGCATATAGATCAATCTGGTTTTATTCCAAATAGATACACTGCAGTGAATATAATACGCTTATTCCTTAACTAGTTGGCGACCAGTTACTGCGGAAGAATGGCACGGCTGGGCGCTTCGTCTTTTGGCCACTAGGGACACTCGCAATCGCTCGTGACAGATCAAAAACCAGGATCTGTGTGTGTAAACACACAGATTCGGTTCTCCCAGGGGAGAGGAGACAGATCTCCTCCTAGACAGTCCTATCCCCCTACAGTTAGACCACACCTCGGTAACACAGTTAACCCCATGATCGCCGTCCAGTGTTAACCCCTTCCCAGCCAGTGACATTTATACAGTACAGTCAATGGTCCCAAAAATGTGTCAAAAGCGTCCAATATGTCCGCCGCAATATCGCAATCCTGATAAAAATCGCAGATCGCCGCCATTACTAGTAAAAAAAATAATAATTTAAAATAAATCTATCCCCTAATTTGTAGACGCTATAACTTTTGCGCAAACCAATCAATATACGCTTATTGCGATTTTGTTTACCTAAAATATGTAGAAGAATACATATCGGCCTAAACTGAGGAAAAAATTATTTATTATAGCAAAAAGTAAAAGATATTGTGTTTTTTCAAAATTGTCGCTCTTCTTTTGTTTATAGCGCCAAAAATAAAAACCACAGAGATGATCAAATACCACCAAAAGAAAGCTCTATTTGTGGGGAAAAAAAGGACGTCAATTTTGTTTGGGTACAGCATCGCACGACCACGCAATTGTCAGTTGAATCGACACAGTGCCAAATCTCAAAAAATGGTCTGGTCATTGAGCAGCCAAATCTTCTGGTTGGTCAGCAGACTGGTTGGTGAGTTGAGCTATGGAATTGTCTTTTTCTTGTATATATATGCCCTCCATGTGCTCCTTACTGTGAAGGCCAGTTATGGGTGTGGGCGGTGGCCATTATTTTGTTACTGTTAGTATATGTGGGTCGGGGACACACTGGACACCTTTGCTGCCATTGTGCTCTTGCTGGGTGTCCAGTGTGCTCCTGTCCCTTTAAGGGGGCTAGGGCAGCCTCCTGGCTCACCTGTCTCACACCTTTTTTTTTTTTTTTTTTTTTTTTTTAAATGCCACATCAGCTAAGTATTTTTCATGAGGATATATTATTTCAACTTTTCAGTCAAACTTATCCCATCATACTTTCACATCCTCGTGGCTGTTTTCTATTGGCCGATGGGCCTTATACTCCCAATATTCTCAATACAATACTTGCTTTGTAACTCCTTGATTTAAATCCATATCCTATAACTAAAGCCCCCCCCTCCTGCTCCCACCCCTCCCGCAAAACTCCCCCCCCGTTTGAGGGAGAGAGCTCCAACGCAGCCTCAAGATGTTGGTGATCCTTTCCTACTATTTCAAGTAATTCTATAACCTGTCGCACTAGGAGACCTTTAACTTATTTGGGGTGCTTCTTTTAAGGTGAATTTTCTACTTTATCCTCCCATACCTCAGCTGCCTGGTTGGAGGCCTTGAATTTGGCCCAATCTCTCCAAGTATCCTCATACTCCTCCATCTCCATTCCTTCTCTATATCTCAGATATTCCATATGATAGATTTCATCTATTCTGTCGAGCCACTCCCGTATTGAAGGTCTCCTCCTATCCCGCCAATGTCTAGGGATGAGACTCTTGGCCGCATTGAGGAGGTGTGGTATTAGGCTTATGCGATAGTTTTTGGATGGTATATTGCTCCCATGGTGCAGGCAAACCCATGGGTCGTCCGGAATTTTCTTATTGGTTATTAAGTATGTGGTCTCTCGCACCTCTTCCCAGAATTTTTTAATTTCTGGGCACAACCACCAAATATGTCCTGCTGTCCCAACTTCCCTACACCCCCTCCAGCAAAACTGCGAAGTCTCATCCTGCATTTTATGTGCTAAGTCTGGGGTGATGTACATTCTAGTCATAACTCTATAGTTCATCTCCGCAATCCTATAGTTTACTGACATGCCATTTGCCCTTCTCAAAATTCTCCTCGCCTCATTATCACTGATCTTATTACCTAATTCCTCCTCCCATTTCCCAAGAAATCTTGGTCGGCCTAATTCTCCCATTTCCATCAAGCTTCTATATATTCTTGACATTCCTCCCCTCCTATTTTTCTTTATAAGTGCTCTCTCCAGGGGGTAAAGATCTTCTATTACTCTAATTGGCTGCGGGAGTGACTCCACAAAATGTTTGAGCTGCCTGTATTTCCAACTGTCCAACACCAACCGCGGTTCTCGTACTCTGAGGTCATGAAAGGTACGTAATGTTCCCTGGCTGGTAATGTCCTTCAATTGGACTTCTTCACTCAGTATCCATCTTCCAGCTACGTCTTCCCTCCCCGGCGGGAAATAATCTGTACCCTTAAGCGGAACTAGCGGCAAGTTATATTTCCACTTCTCTCTAATGTGAATTTTATCCCAAATATTTAGAACGTGTCTCGTGATATTGAGTGTTTTAGCTCATTATATTTTCTATCTTCACCCATTGTTTTTCCTTATTGTTATTAATCCAGTCTGGTATACGTGATAAAATAGCTGCCGTGTAATATTTTTTGATATCTGGTGCTCCCCAGCCCCCCCTCTTCTTACTACTCGCTAATTGTGCATATTTTACTTGCGGCTTCTTCCCTCTCCATATGAACTTAGAAAAAAGTGTGTGCATTTTATTCAAAAAATTCTGTGTAATTGCCAAGGGTATCATTTGAATTTTATACATGATTTTGGGCATAATTGACATTTTAAGTAAATTTATTCTCCCGCCCCATGATAACCTGTTCCGCGGGACTCTATTTAACTCCGCTCTAGTCTCATTAAGGAGATTCATGAAATTAGCTTGGAACATTTCTTCTTTTGTTGATGTTATTTTTACTCCCAGATAGCTCAATTCCTTTACCCCCCATTTAAAGGGTATGCTTGTTTGGTACGCCTTATCCCCCCCTTTTTCTTCTACCACTTCCATTACTTCTGACTTTGTCGCATTTACCCGAAAGTTTGATAGCCCCCCGTATTTCCTGAGAGTCGCTAATATGTTGGGGAGGGTAATCCTTGGGCGAGTGACGTATAGCAAAACGTCGTCTGCAAAGGCTGCTATTTTATATTCATCTTCCCCTATTTTAATACCGCTGATGTCCGGGCTGTATCTGATCGTGGCCAACAGCGGCTCCAGAGTCAGCACGAACAGCAGCGGGGAAAGTGGGCAGCCCTGCCTGGTGCCATTTTTCAACTCAATGGCCTCAGACAGGGTACCATTAATTTTGACTCTGGCCGTGGGGCAAGTATACAAGGCCCTGATCTTGTTAATCATTTTGTTCCCAATCCCAAATTCCTCCAAGGCACTCCACATGAAGCCCCAGTCTACCCTGTCGAATGCTTTTTCAGCATCGATCGACAGGAGTAGTCCTGGGGCTCCCCTGTCCTTCATTATCTGGGTCACCATTAAGGTTTTTATACCGTTATCCCTCCCTTCCCTCCCTGGTACGAATCCTACTTGGTCGGGATGGATCAATTCTTTAATAACTCTTTTCAGTCTGTCTGCAAGGATCTTTGCATAGATTTTTACATCGATGTTCAGGAGAGAGATGGGTCTATAGCCGGAGCATGTGGTGCCATCCTTCCCCACCTTTTTTATAACCATTTTCTTTGCTTCTAATGCTTCCTTTCTTATCTCCCAATTTTCCCCTATCCCATTAATGTACGTGCATAGTATAGGGAGGAGGGGTTCCTGCAGCTTTTTATAATAGAGGGCAGTCAGCCCATCAGGACCTGGGCTCTTCCCGTTAGGAATATCCTGAATGGCCTTCCTGACCTCCTGTAGGGTCACGGGGGCATCCAGCATGTTCCTGTCTTCTTCCGAGATTTTATTTAGGCTTGCCTCTTTTAAGAACGTTTTAGTAGCTTCTTGCCTATGTAAGGCCTGTTCTTGAGAGTTACCCGCTTTGATTGCATACAGTGCCTCATAGAATTTTTGAAAGGTTTTAGCTATATCTTGCGTATTGTATTTAATCTCCCCCGTGCTGTTTCTAATTCTTTCTATGTAATTACTTGCTTTCTTCTTCTTTAAGATCCTTGCCAGATATCTACCGGGCCTATTACTATTGATGTACCTCTCTTTTTTGACCAAGTAATACATTTTACGCGTTTCTTGTTCCAAGGATGTCCTCAGCTCTTCTCTCTTTTGGTATAGGGTCCTCCAAATCTCCCTCCCCCCTGATGCTTTGTGTTGCTGCTCTAGCTTATAAATCTCTCTGGTCAGGGCTAGCCTTTGGGTTTTCATTCTCTTGTTTCTTTCCCCACCTATCATCATAAGGATCCCCCTTATGTATGTTTTGTGCGCTTCCCAGATTGTGGCCTCATTCACCTCACCGGGGGTATTTATTTTAAAAAACCATTCTAATTCCTCCTTTAATCTTTCTAGGATAGCATTATCAGCTAATAGGTCCTCATTTAATCTCCATCCTGTGCCCTGTGCATCGGTTTCGCCCTTCTTTAAATGCAGACTCATCGGCGCGTGGTCCGAAAAGGACATGTTGCCAATGGTAACCTCTGCAATTTCCTCCAACATCCTGTGTTCCACCAAGAAAAAATCAAGTCTTGAGTACGTCCCATGCACGGGGGAGTAGTAGGTGTAGTCTCTTATGTCTCCCTGTTGTACCCTCCAGACATCCACTAATTGGAGCTGATGGAGTTTTTTTTTAAGTTTCTCCGGCCACCCTCCTCTTTTTCCCCGTGCATGGGACGTACAATCTCTCTCGGGGTCTAGGCATAGATTAAAGTCTCCTCCTACGATTGCTCTCCCCGTCTTAAAAGTCTCAAATTTGGTCAGTATGGCCATTACTGTTCCATAAGTATTTTTATTTGGCCCGTAGATGTTCGCCAGGGAGAACTTCCGACCATTCATTTTCCCCTTCAAGAAGAGGTACCTCCCTTCAGGATCGGAGAGTCTCTCCTCTAGTTCAAATCTCGTTCCCCTGGCGAACCCTATGGCCACTCCCCTAGCTCCCCTAATTGGTGAGTCACTATAATACCATTCTGGGAATTCCCTGGAGAAGATGGTCTGGTTCCTATGCATGCTGAAATGAGTCTCTTGCAGCATTACCACCTCGGCCTTCAAGAGTTTCAGTTCCCCTAAAATATTTGCACGTTTAACACAGGCATTTAGTCCCCTGACATTGTAAGAGGTAATTATTAAGTTAGCATGCATCTCTTTTTCCTATTAGTTTTCTATTATCTATGAGACAAGCTCCTGATGCTATGGGCTGCGTTGGGCTCTCCCCTACTTCCTTTCCCTCCCCTCTCCCATCGACCCCCCCCCCTCCAGAACCCCACAAACTCCCCTCAACCCCCCTCCCCCCGTCCCTCCCCCCGCCCTCCAGACTCCCACAAAAAAACCCCTTTCCCCCCCCAATCCCCTTCCCCTACTTTTGGGGGGTGTAGCAGGCCTTGACTTGGCCCTTGACTTATAACCGAGGTTCTCCACCACCACTCAGCCCCCCGGTTGTCCCCCGGAGGTTGAGCTCGGTGTGGGGTTTGGTCGTGATCGCGGTGCCCCATTTCTTGTACAGGCGCTAACGGCCTCGGCTCTCCCTCCCCCGTGCCTCTCCCTCCCCCCCCCCTCCGTCCCGGTAACCTCCCCTCCACCATCCCCCACCAGCTCCATGATCAACTGCATCATCGGTAAGTAACATGTTCATGCGTCTAACTCGGACCACTGATAGTCCTTGTTCCCGTTTCTTTCTCCCTTTTCCTTTATTATTATTTCTCCTTTTTTTTTTTTTTCCCTTTCCTCTCAATTTTATTAAGTTTGAATTTTTTCAATTTTATTTGCCGGTGTACGACTGATTTCAAGCAGGTCTCCAACCAGATGTTTCCCCCCTTGATTCGTGGTTCGTATTTTTCTCCCACCAACCCGGAATGTCCTCCAGGGGGATTTCTAAGTGTTCACAGAATTTTTGTGTTTCTTCAGGGAATCTAAGCACGGCCTTTCGGCCCTCTTTGCGTCCGATCAGGCAGGCTAGGAAGCCCCAGGAGTATTGTACTCCATGCGTTTTTAGGGTCTCCAGGAGAGGTTTCTGAATTCTTATCCTGTTGAGCGTCTCTGCTGCAAGGTCTTGGAAAATTTGAAGGTTTGTGTCTTTATACTTTGCCTGGGGGTTTCTCTTTAAGTTGGTAGTTATTTGTTCCTTGTCCGCAAAATTGTGGAAACGTACAATAACATCTCGTGGTGGGTTTCCTCTGACTTCGGGAGGTTTCCTGATTCTGTGCACCCTGTCCACTTTCAGCTTTTGACCTGCTTCCCTAGGGTTCGACAAATTATTAAAGATTTCTTCCATTTTAAGCTGGAGGTTCTCTCTTCCGTCTGGTGGTTCCGGGAGGCCTCTAATCCGGAGGTTCTTTCTTCTGTTGCGATTTTCTTGGTCCTCCAATCTATATTTGATCATTCTGTGTTCGACTTGCATAGCTTCTATCTGATGTTTCATTTTTTGGATTTCGGCTCCCTGTGTTCCCACTATGGTTTCCGCGTCTTCAACCCTTTTCAGTAAATGACTCATATTTTCATGGACTATGTTGATCTCCCCCTTGATTGATGCCTCCAGTCTGGCGAACATCTCTGCTATTTCTTCTTTCGTGGGGAGTGTTCTCCCCTGCTGGAGTTCGCCTGATGATTCCTCATCTCCATTTTGACTTATGGGTCTTGTATCCCCTTCAACCGTTTGTTTTCTTGTTCCCATTTTGACTGCCCGCTCCGGTGTCTTGTTTTTTGTGCCTGTCGTCACTGTTTCAGCTGTAGCCCCTGTTGATTCACCCGAACTCTCTTTGTTACCATCATTCGTCATGTATCTCCTAATTGTACCGGGGCTTGAGCTAGTCCTGGATGGGTTAGCAGTATTCCCTCTGGATGACTTACCCCTCATTTCCCTTTTTCTTCCGACCCCTCAAAGGGGGTAGGCCACTAAGATGTGCTTACCCGGGTAGTGAGTCCTCAGGAGTTACCCCGGAATGGTATTCACAGCGTACCTGGGATTTCAGTCCTAGTGGTCTACAACTAGGCTAGTAGTGCTTAATGTTCAAAACAGTGACTAAAATAAAGAGACTGGGAAATAAGTTCGTAGACACGGGGTCATGTACCACTATTCCAACCCTGCGTATGGTCCCGGGTAATTACCAACTGTGACTGGCTCTGGGAGTACCAATATCGTTGTGAGATCGTCTATCACGCCTTCCGCCTTTCCCCTCTACCCCTCCTTCGGTTGTCTCCTGATTAGTACTGGTTGTTTAGGGCTGCTTAGTTAATCTTTTTTACTATGGTTACAGACTCTTGGTGTTATGAGTTAATACCAAAGGCAGCATAACTTAAAACTCACTCTTTTCAGGCATAGGGGGGCAAAGACATCCAGCCAGCAATACAGCTCATTATGACAGTCACTTACCCTCCTCGTGGATTAGTATTCTGCAGTGTCTTACCCTTCCTGGCTTTTTACCTCTCCTGGATGCTTCCCACCGTGCTCAGATTCCCGTCTACTTGCTTCTCAATTGAAATCTTCTATACCTGCTGCATGCCCATCCGCGGCTCTTCCTGTGATTTCCACACTGACAGAGATCACTTCCTAAGAGCTGGTTTCTCTCTCACTCTGGGACGGGAGGTATGACGGCATCCCCAGCCGCAGATCCGGCCGTACTCCTCTCCTGCTACCGCCGCCGTCTCCACGGGCCGCCGTGCCGTCTCCGCCGCCCTCCTCACCACCCTCGATCTCAGGAGCTGGGGGAGTGCAGAAGGAGAGGGATGTAAACGGGGGGATACTGGCCTCGTAGACCTTGTGGAGGTCACAGTGCGCCGAGACGAGAGGGGGGGGGGGGCGGCTAAAGCATCGTCCTCATCACGGCTGGAGGGACGCCGAGCTGCCGCCTCCCATCACTAGCGATCCGTCCTCGTCCACATCCAGCTCCTCCCTCACCTGTCTCACACCTATCCATTCAATGCATGTGCTTCCACTGTGGAGACACTTAAAAATTTTGTAGTGTTAGGACTGCAAGTAATACAGGGTGCCTTGACGAGGCCTTGCAGCTTTCACATGCGTTTGCAAATGTGTGCTAACTAAACCCCTACTTTTAACATACGGTTAGACAGGTTAATTTGGTTGGTCAGCAGACTGGTTGGTGAGTTGAGCTATGGAATTATCTTTTTCATTGAGCAGCCAAATCTTCCGGGGCTGAAGTGGTTAATTTGCAGGTCACTTCTGAAAATATGGGCAATAGAGCTATATTGTCGCTAGATGCAGCAAAAGCTTTTGGCAGTATAGAATGGAATTTTTTATGGCACTGTTTAGAAAAATTTGGCTTTGGTCCCTACTTTAAAAGGTGGATACAACTCCTTTACGCTGCCCCAGTGGCACGGGTGCATGTAAATGGACATGTATCGGAGCCTTTTTCACTGCAACGTGGAACAAGACAGGGTTATCCACTATCACCTTTACTTTTTGCTTTAGCCCTTGAACCTTTGGCTGCTTCTGTCCGTCAATCATCAAATATTATCGGATTTCGTAGACCTCTGGGAGAGGACAAGATTGCTTTATATGCTGACAATACACTTTTATTTTTGGGAGACACTTCGTCATCCTTAAAAGCAGTAATGTCTTTAATCAATACATATGGCTCTTTCCCAGGATTTACAATGAACTGGAAAAAAATAAGTTCTTTTTTACCAGTGGACCCCCTGATGACCAACCTGCCAATCTCTACCTCTCACATAGTGATAGTTTCTACATTTAAATATTTAGCCAAGTTTTTCAGCACATTTTTTTTGTGCTGAAAAAGCCCCCCTCGGCTTATACTCGAGTCTCCCTGCCTTACTGTGCCTATCTGCAGCTTCATGCACCTGATCTCCCGGCGTTGTGACATGCAGTCTAGTCGCCGGCCGTCCAGTGTAGGCGTCCCTGCCTTCTCCTTGTCCTCGTCTGTGATAGGTGGAACACTGACTCACTGCTGAGAAACTGAATCAGTGTTCCGTCACGGACGAGGAGGCGGGGCTTTGTTACAATGGACGGCCACCGACTAGACTGCATGTCACAGCGCCGGTGTTCTGGAGATCAGGTACATGAGGCTGCAGATGGACACAGTGAGGCAGGGAGATGGGCACAGTGAGGCCTGCAGATGGGCACAGGCATGCAGATGGGCACAGTGAGGCCTGCAAATCGGCACAGTGAGCCTGCAAATCGGCACAGTGAGGCATGCAGATGAGCACAGTGAGGCATGCAGATGAGCACAGTGAGGCATGCAGATGAGCACAGTGAGGCATGCAGATGAGCACAGTGAGGCATGCAGATGAGCACAGTGAGGCATGCAGATGGGCACAGTGAGGCATGCAGATGGGCACAGTGAGGCATGCAGATGGGCACAGTGAGGCATGCAAATGGACACAGTGAGGCTGCAAATGGACACAGTGAGGCTGCAAATGGACACAGTGAGGCTGCAAATGGCCATTGTTGACCCTCTTTTACACTTACAGTAGCTGCTGCATTTCTCACCCTAGGCTTATACTCGAGTAAATACGTTTTCCCAGTTTTTTGTGGTAAAATTAGGTGCCTCGGCTTATATCCGAGTTGGCTTATACTCGAGTATATACGGTAAATGCATATGTGGAGAGGAATTTAGACCCATTGCTTAAGCGGTTTAAACAAAAGGGAAAAATTTGGAGTAAGTTGCCTTTAACGATAATAGATAGAGCTAATTTGATAAAGACATATGGATGCCACAATTGTTATATTTGTTACATAACTGTCCTGTGTGGCTTCCTCAGAAATTCTTTAGACCAAGGGTAGGCAACCCGCAGCACACAAAGCCTCTTTTGCCCACACTCGACTCCCTCCCCATCAGCAGAGCAGTGCAAGGAAGTGTCAGTTAGACCCTAATGCAGGGGTCTCAAACTCAAATTGCCAGAGGGCCACGTGACAAGCTTTCATATCCCATGAGGGCCGCATGCAAACTTTCAAAACTTCAAAAAACAATAAACTATACCAGCAGTAATATACTATATCCAGCACTGATGTCAGCAAAACGCATTATTAACCCAGCACTGATGTCAGCAAACGCATTATTAACCCCCAGCACTGATGTCAGCAAACGCATTATTAACCCCCAACACTGGTGTCAGCAAACGCATTATTAACCCCCAGCAATGATGTCAGAAAACACATTATTAACCCCCAGCACTGATGTCAGCAAACGCATTATTAACCCAGCACTGATGTCAGCAAACGCATTATTAACCCAGCACTGGTGTCAGCAAACGCATTATTAACCCAGCACTGGTGTCAGCAAACGCATTATTAACCCCCAGCATCGATGTCAGCAAACACATTATTAACCCCCAGCACTGATGTCAGCAAACACATTATTAACCCCCAGCACTGATGTCAGCAAACGCAATATTAACCCCCAGCACTGATGTCAGCAAACGCATTATTAACCCCCAGCACTGATGTCAGCAAACGCATTATTAACCCCCAACACTGGTGTCAGCAAACGCAATATTAACCCCCAGCACTGATGTCAGAAAACACATTATTAACCCCCAGCACTGGTGTCAGCAAATGCATTATTAACCCAGCACTGGTGTCAGCAAACGCATTATTAACCCAGCACTGGTGTCAGCAAACGCATTATTAACCCAGCACTGGTGTCAGCAAACGCATTATTAACCCAGCACTGGTGTCAGCAAACGCATTATTAACCCAGCACTGATGTCAGCAAACGCATTATTAACCCCCAACCCTGATGTCAGCAAACGCATTATTAATCCCCATCACTGGTGTCAGCAAACGCATTATTAACCCCCAGCACTGATGTCAGAAAACGCATTATTAACCCCCAGCACTGATGTCAGCAAACGCATTATTAACCCAGCACTGATGTTAGCAAACGCATTATTAACCCAGCACTGGTGTCAGCAAACGCATTATTAACCCAGCACTGGTGTCAGCAAACGCATTATTAACCCCCAGCACTGATGTCAGCAAACACATTATTAACCCCCAGCACTGATGTCAGCAAACACATTATTAACCCCCAGCACTGATGTCAGCAAACGCAATATTAACCCCCAGCACTGATGTCAGCAAACGCATTATTAACCCCCAGCACTGATGTCAGCAAACGCATTATTAACCCCCAACACTGGTGTCAGCAAACGCAATATTAACCCCCAGCACTGATGTCAGAAAACACATTATTAACCCCCAGCACTGGTGTCAGCAAATGCATTATTAACCCAGCACTGGTGTCAGCAAACGCATTATTAACCCAGCACTGGTGTCAGCAAACGCATTATTAACCCAGCACTGGTGTCAGCAAACGCATTATTAACCCAGCACTGATGTCAGCAAACGCATTATTAACCCCCAACCCTGATGTCAGCAAACGCATTATTAATCCCCATCACTGGTGTCAGCAAACGCATTATTAACCCCCAGCACTGATGTCAGAAAACGCATTATTAACCCCCAGCACTGATGTCAGCAAACGCATTATTAACCCAGCACTGATGTTAGCAAACGCATTATTAACCCAGCACTGGTGTCAGCAAACGCATTATTAACCCAGCACTGGTGTCAGCAAACGCATTATTAACCCCCAGCACTGATGTCAGCAAACACATTATTAACCCCCAGCACTGATGTCAGCAAACGCATTATTAACCCCCAGCACTGATGTCAGCAAACGCATTATTAACCCCCAGCACTGATGTCAGCAAACGCATTATTAACCCCCAGCACTGGTTTCAGCAAAACGCATTATTAATCCCCAGCACTGGTGTCAGCAAAACGCATTATTAACCCAGCACTGGTGTCAGCAAAACGCAATATTAACCCAGCATTACCCCCCACACTCCATAAATACTCCCACACTGCATAAATACCCCCTACACTGTACAAATACCCCCACACTCCATAAATACCCCCACAAATACCCCTCACACTCCATAAATACCCCCCAAACACAAATTTCTACCCCAGTCACCCCACTAAGGACTTGCCTCAGTGTGTTGGCTCACTCACCTCTCCTCAAGTCAGCTCCTGGCTTCAACACAGGGCACCTAGAGAAGGACACAATCTCCAGCCCTGAGGTGGCAGCAGGACCCTGGATCTGGGGCTCTGATCGATCAGCAGTGCCTAGGTGGGCGGGGCAATGAGCAGGTCCTTCCTCCGCTCTGTTCTCTCTCTGGGCTGCAGCAGCGTGCAGCAGAGAGGACACGGAGATGGAGACAAAGCTCTTCGGAGCCTCCCCGTCCAGGCTCGGCGGGCCATTTATAACCAGTCCGCGGGCCGGTGCTTTGAGACCACTGCACTAATGCATTCCAATTTTGAGTTCCCCATGCCGCACCTGCATTGAGGGGGAGGCACTGTGCCCCCACACATTGTAAAGATGGGAAACATTGTTTGGTTCTCTAACTTTGCTGTAGCTGTGATCATCAGTGTTTGTGATGGGGAAGAGATTGGGTGCAGTTCTGCTAGAGGGGGCAGTCCCTGTTTCCAGGAGGAGGACTGTCTTGGCCACCGCTAAAGCCAATGATAGCCCTGCTAGCCCCATCCACCATCTGGAGTAAGATAACTCGCTTGGTGGCCATTACCAATCTCAGAAAGAAGGGATTTCACTGTGATTTAGAAAACCACAATCAGGTGACAGTTTGTGGAATTACTGTTGAGCTTCTGGGAACTTTGTTCAAATTATTCCTGAACCTTTGCGTCACTTACCCTTGAACCCCTGCACTGTGTCCCTTTAAACCACAGCCAGTATTCAGCGCAATGAAAATCACACCCAACTTTTCCTGTGGCGCAGAACGCCACACTTTTTCTCAGATGCAGGGGCCCAACTTATGATCCTGTACACAGGCCCACTGCTTTCAGAAAATGCCCCTGACCTGAGCTCATCATTGCACATCCATTTCAAATGCTTGTATGTGACATCACATACAAGCACATGGTCTGGATGCGAGAGGTGGATCAGCAGGATGAGTGTGCCAGGACAGGTAGATGTGTCTCATCTCTGCTTCCTTTCACCACTCTGCATATCACGCCTATCATAGATGAGAAGAAGGTACAGCGGTGGAGCAGATGAGCAGGAAGGTACAGCGGTGGGGCAGATGTGCAGGGAGGTACAGTGGTGGAAAAGATGAGAATGGGGGTACAGCAGTGGGACAGAAGAGCAGGGGGTACAGTGATGGGTTAGATGAGCAGGCGGGTTCAGAGTTGGGCCAGATGAGCAGGGGGGTTCAGTGTTGGGGCAGAAAAGCAGGGGAGTAGAGCAATGGGGCAGAAGTGAAAGGAGGTGTATTTGGTGGGGCAGATGAGCAGAAGGTTACTGTGGTGGGGCAGGAGAGCAGGGGGAACAGTGGTGGGACAGAAGAGCAAGTTGGTACAGTGGTGGGGCAGATGTGCAGGAGTTGTATTGGTGGGGCAGATGAGCAGGGGGTTACAGTGGTGGGGCAGGAGAGCAGGGCGCTACAGTTGTGGGACAGAAGAGCAAGTTGGTACAGTGGTGGGACAGTTGTGCAGGAGGTACAGTGGTGGGAGGGATGAGAAGGGGTTTAGCGGTGGGACAGAAAAGCAGGGGGGAACAGTGATGGCACAGATGAGCAGGGGGGGTTCAGTGTTGGGCCAGATGAGAAGGGGGTTACAGTAGTGCAGGGGGTTACAGATGTGCAGGGGGTTACAGTGGTGGGGCAGATAAGCAGGAGGGTACAGTGGTGAAACAGATTTGCAGGGGGGACCGTGATCTGAGAAAAGCAGGGGGGTACAGTGATGGCACAGATGAGCAGGGTGGGTTCAGTGTTGGGCCAGATAGGAAGGGGGTTACAGTGGTGGGAAAGATGAGCAGAGGGGGTTCAGTGTTGCATAGTTGCCAACATTGGGAAAAAAAAATTAGGGACACTTTTTTTTGCTGTAGGCGGAGTCAGCCTATAATTAGGGGGCGTGGCATGCGTTAGTAGGCGTGGCATATTAAAAATGAAAAATGCAGCGCGCGAAGCGCGCCGCGCAAAAAAATGGGCGTGGTTTACGTGAAATAGTGGGCGTGGCTTACATGGGCGTGGCTAAATGGGTGTGGTTAGAGTCTGAGGTGAATGAGGCATGCAGAGGGAAAGGGGGGTAGAGGGATGGAGGGAAAGCAGACCCAGATCCTACACCATAATAGCAATGTGTATTCCAGAGTTTAACAATCAGCAGATAAAGATACTCCAAACACCTGGTGTTAACGCTTCAATCATCCCGGCACCATGGTTGTTATGGTGTCAGGATGATTGAAGCACATTATTACTATTATTACATTGTAATATAAATAATGAAATCATTCAACTCACCATAATGCAGAATCAGTGGGACCCCTGAGCGTGTCACCTGCCACGTCGCCTGCCACCAGATGCCATCAGGTTCCCCCAGCAGAGTCTGTCCTTACATAAGGTGCCCCCAGAAGAGGGGGGAGAAGGGGGTGCAGGTATGTTGGTGACACAGGGGGGAGGGGGGAATCAGGTATGTTGGTGACACAGGGGGGAGAGGGGGGTGCAGGTATGGTGGTGACACAGGGGGGAGAGGGGGGTGCAGGTATGGTGGTGACACAGGGGGGAATCAGGTATGTTGGTGACACAGGGGGGGAGAGGGGGGTGCAGGTATGGTGGTGACACAGGGGGGAGAGGGGGGTGCAGGTATGGTGGTGACACAGGGGGGAGGGGGGAATCAGGTATGGTGGTGACACAGGGGGGAAAGGGGGGTGCAGGTATGTTGGTGACACAGGGGGGAGGGGGGAATCAGGTATGGTGGTAACACAGGGGGGAGAGGGGGGTGCAGGTATGGTGGTGACACAGGGGGGAGAGGGGGGTGCAGGTATGGTGGTGACACAGGGGGGAGAGGGGGGTGCAGGTATGGTGGTGACACAGGGGGGAGAGGGGGGTGCAGGTATGGTGGTGACACAGGGGGGGAGAGGGGGGTGCAGGTATGGTGGTGACACAGGAGGGAGAGGGGGGTGCAGGTATGTTGGTGACACAGGGGGGGAGAGGGGGGTGCAGGTATGTTGGTGACACAGGGGAGAGGGGGGTGCAGGTATGTTGGTGACACAGGGGGGGAGGGGGGAATCAGGTATGGTGGTGACACAGGGGGGGAGAGGGGGGTGCAGGTATGTTGGTGACACAGGGGGGGAGAGGGGGGTGCAGGTATGTTGGTGACACAGGGGGGGAGAGGGGGGTGCAGGTATGTTGGTGACACAGGGGAGAGGGGGGTGCAGGTATGTTGGTGACACAGGGGGGAGGGGGGAATCAGGTATGGTGGTGACACAGGGGGGAGGGGGGAATCAGGTATGGTGGTGACACAGGGGGGAGAGGGGGGTGCAGGTATGTTGGTGACACAGGGGGAAGGGGGGAATCAGGTATGGTGGTAACACAGGGGGGAGAGGGGGGTGCAGGTATGTTGGTGACACAAGGGGGGAGAGGGGGGTGCAGGTATGGTGGTGACACAGGGGGGAGAGGGGGGTGCAGGTATGGTGGTGACACAGGGGGGAGAGGGGGGTGCAGGTATGTTGGTGACACAGGGGGGAGGGGGGAATCAGGTATGGTGGTGACACGGGGGGGGAGAGGGGGGTGCAGGTATGGTGGTGACACAGGGGGGAGAGGGGGGTGCAGGTATGTTGGTGACACAGGGGGGAGGGGGGAATCAGGTATGGTGGTAACATGGGGAGAGGGGGTGCAGGTATGGTGGTGACACAGGGGGGAGGGGGGAATCAGGTATGGTGGTGACACGGGGGGGAGAGGGGGGTGCAGGTATGGTGGTGACACAGGGGGGAGAGGGGGGTGCAGGTATGTTGGTGACACAGGGGGGGAGGGGGGAATCAGGTATGGTGGTGACACGGAGGGGGGAGGGGGGAATCAGGTATGGTGGTAACATGGGGGGAGGGGGTGCAGGTATGGTGGTGACATGGTGTGCAAGAGGGGAGCCAGGACCATCAATGTCCCCAGCCAGCGGAGCCCCGGTCCATCCATGCTGGACCTCAGCCTTTGAGAAGTGTACTGCAGGGAAAGCTCCAAGCCTCCCATACACTGAGTACACCTCCTCCCCCTATCTCTCCTCTCCCCCACTACACTGACAGGCCACTACTCACAGTGTCAGACAACTCCTGAACAGCCAGATGAAAGCCTCCCTTCTTCCCCCCGTCACTCCCACTATTCCCTGAGCTCCGTTGGACACACGGGGGGGGGAGGGTGATGGCAGTGGAGGCTGATCACGTCTTCCTTGTGTGCAGTGTAGAGCGGGGAGGGGTTGCCAATCCCTCCAACCAATAGGCTTCAGTGTACAATAGAATTTTCTATTTGTACACTGAAGAGAGAAGCGGATTGGCTGCCCCTCTCCCCTGCACTGAACACAAGGGGAACATTGTGACTGACTCGTGGAGGCAACGGCGGCCATTTTTGTGGAGCCGTTGCCGTTTTTTACAAAAACACTCACGATTTTCTTGGGACAAACCCCAAAAATTCGGGAAAACACCCGGGACAAAATTAAATCGGGACAAGGGTCCCAAAATCGGGATTGTCCCGGGAAAATCGGGACTGTTGGCAACTATGGTGTTGGGGCAGAGGAGAAAGGAGGTACATCGGTGGGACAGATGAGCAGAGGGTTACAGTGGTGGGACAGAGGAGCAGGGGGTACAGAGGTGGGGCAGATGTGTAGAGGGGTGCAGAGGAGAAAAGAGGTACATCGATGGAACACATGAGCAGGGGGCTACAGTGGTGGGGCGGAAGAGCAGGGGGAACAGAGGTGGGACAGATGTGCAGGAGGTACATTGGTGGGGCAGATGAGAAAGGGGGTTACAGTGGTGGGGCAGATGAGCAGATGGTTCAGTGGTGGAGCAGATGTGCATGGAGGTACAGTGGTGGGGCAGATGAGAAAGGTGGAACATTATTGGGGCAGATGAGTGGGGGGCTACAGTGGTGGGACAGAAGAGCAGGGTGGTACAGTGGTGGGGCAGATGTACAGTGGGTTACCTTGGTGGGACAGATGAGCAGGGGGGTACAGAGGTGGGGCAGATGTGCAGGGTAGTACAGTGGTGGGGCAGATGTGCAGGGCAGTACAGTGGTGGGGCAGATGTGCAGGGCGTTACAGTGGTGGGGCAGATGAGAAAGGGGGTACAGTGGTGGGGCAGATGAGCAGGGGGGTACAGTGGGGCAGATGAGCAGGGGGGTTACACTGGTGGGGCAGATGAGCAGGGGGGTTACACTGGTGGGGCAGATGTGCAGGGTAGTACAGTGGTGTGGCAGATGTGCAGGGTAGTACAGTGGTGTGGCAGATGTACATTGATGGGACAGATGTGCAGGGGGTTACAGTGGTGGGGCAGATGAGAAAGGGGGTACAGTGGTGGGGCAGATGAGCAGGGGGGTTACACTGGTGGGGCAGATGTGCAGGGTAGTACAGTGGTGTGGCAGATGTGCAGGGTAGTACAGTGGTGTGGCAGATGTACAGTGGTGGGGCAGATGTGCAGGGGGTTACAGTGGTGGGGCAGATGAGCAGGGGGGTACAGTGGTGAAACAGATTTGCAGGGGGGACCGTGATCTGAGGTGTGAAGGTGCATGAATTAGGGCTCATCTGAGGTGTGAAGTTGTAGGAATTGGGGCTGATTTGAGGCGTGATAGTGCAGGAGGTTAATTTCTCACAACTAAAGTAGTTTACAGCATTTACTTTAAAAAAAATACTTTTTGTGATTGCAGAGGCGTATCTAGAGAAAATGGCGCCTATGGCAAGCACTGAAACTGTGCCCCTGTCAAAACATTTGAAACCCATCTTTCAGATAAGCTTAGCAGAAAAGACAGCTAACAAAATGACAAGTCAAGCTCTTTAATCCTTCAATTAAAAATGATGGATTGGCACTACATAAAAATTACAACTGCACCTTCCTTGCTTTCACTAATGCAAACTGATCTATGATGTGCTCAAAGTCATTTTTTTCTGTTTCTACACTCAGCACACACATAATGGTCCGCAGGCACACACTGATACAAAAATCACTGATGATACCAACACTGGCACTCACAATCATTAAAATACATTGGTGCACACAGTAACTCATACAAAAACAATGACACACACACTCAATGCACACACATAATCGTTAACATACACTGACATACATACCAGTATGATGTCAATGTAACTGTATGTCTTTGTGTGTGTATATAAATATGTATATTACAGGAGGAGATGATCAGAGACTGCAGACATAGTACAGGAGATGATCAGAGACTGCAGACACAGTACAGGAGATGATCAGAGACTGCAGACATGATACAGGAGATGGTCAGAGACTGCAGACATGATACAGGAGATGGTCAGAGACTGCAGACATGATACAGGAGATGATCAGAGACTGCAGACATGGTACAGGAGATGATCAGAGACTGCAGACATGGTACAGGAGATGATCAGAGACTGCAGACATAGTACAGGAGCTCAAAGACTGCAGTTTCTGGCTTACCAACAGTCTATTTTCCAAGCACAATTAGTAAGATAATAAATGGTTAAAAAGTCTGTGAAGATCCAAGCCTAACCAGCCCAAATCCTGAAAGGCCATATAAAAACCAAACAAATCAAATCATAGGGAATACTGTGTCACACTCTTGCAGCGTCTTCCAGAAGTCTAATCATCAGTGTGCTCACCCATCCTGTGTGCAGTGTAAGAGCCGGTTCACACAGGGGCGACTTGTCAGGCGACCTAGTCGCCTGACAAGTCGCCTCCCGTTCTGTACAATGGAACCGTTCTAATAGGAGTGACGCAAGTCGCTCCGACTTAGAAAAAGCTTCCTGTACTTCTTTTGGGGCGACTTGCATAGACTTCTATACAGAAGTCGTTTTGCAAGTCGCCGTGGATGTCGTGTGCAGGTCGTGTCGCCCCTGTGTGAACCGAGCCTAAATAGATAAAGCGAAGAGCAAGGGGAATAATTCTCTAACCAGTGTGGGTGCTGGCTGGCTGCATACAGGACGGGTGAGCTGCTGCTGCTTAGACTTCTGCAGCTGTGACACAGTGTGAGAGAGAGAGACCCATCTCCTGATATCACCTTTTCCATGAGTTTTCCTCCATCCTCATTACATGTCACAAACACTCCTCCTGGTATCAGCTCTGTAATGAGCTCCCACTTTCTCCTGGCCTCGCCTTATCTATGATCTCCCTCCCCCGCTCAGCCTGTATCACTCACCTGTTCTGCTGTCTTTCAGGGCAGCCCAGGCCACAGCGTCCCCCATCTTCCTGGGCACTGTGCTGAGGCTCCCAGAGAGTGGGTGACAGGCACCTCCGAGCTCTGCGCCCTCAGGACTGAGGGAACCAACACCATTAGCAACATGCAACAGGTGGCAGCCATCTATCTCTGGGAGCACTGATTGGCTAGGACTCCCCTACTATCTATTTAGCTCGTAGCTGGCTGCTACATCCCTCCCAGCATACTGTGTGGGCGGCGCCAGGTGAGAGCGGAGTGGTTCAAGTTTTTTAGGGGGGGTCAGACACCTCAGCCCAGTTCATCCATGCCCAAAAATGATTTTTCTGGAAACAACCAGGGACGGCCGCAGGTCCAAAACTCGGGAATGTGCCAACAAAGTTGTAACTGTTGCTGGCAAGTATGTGATAAGTGCCTTGCTGCCCAGCCACTCATGAGCGCCCCCTTCACATGGCGCCCATGGCACTTGCCATGTCTGCCATACCCTGGATACGCCACTTCGTGATTGAGAGTGTGAAGTTTTTTTTTCTATAAAATCGGCACAATCAATTTCTTTGAAAACATTTTTTGGCACACTCTGCTCAAAAGGTTGCCTACCCCTGCTTTAGACAAATAGATACCTTGTTTAGAGATCTTATTTGGAAGAATAAACATTCTCGGATTAGATTGGAAACTTTGCAGCTATCCAAGAATGAGGGAGGCCTGGCTGTTCATAATGCCAGACTGTATTATCTGGCATCTCACTTCAGCAATTGTACGGCTGGAATAACATAGACTGTGAGGACCTCATACAACAAAATAGGATTTTTATAACACCTACCTATACCTATAAAATCCTTCTCTTTTGAGGTACATCAAGGGACACAGAGTCTCAGTAATTACTGATGGGTTATATGGGTATCACTAGGTGATTGGACACTGGCACACCCTAAACAGGAAGTTCAACCATCTATATAATCCCTCCCCTTACTGGGAGTACCTCAGTTTTGCAGCAAAGCAATATAAGTGTATTAGAAGAGGGGTGGGACCTCTGTGTCCCGTGATGTACCTCAAAAGAAAAGGATTTTACAGGTAAGCTGTTATAAAAATCCTATTTTCTTTCTCGTATATCACGGGACACAGAGTCTCAGTAATTACTGATGGGATGTCCCAGAGCAATGCTATCAGAGGGGAACCATATGTAGCACTTACCCCCGCAGGGGCTGCTGATTATATATTATATCCGTAAATCACGTTTTCCACATAGCCCATCGCAGCCCATAGAAATAGAAACAGTCCATATTGTACTTTTCTCTTGCTTTATTAATATAACATAAACTGGGATAGGAGAAGGATTTTCTGAGATGCTCTTTTGTTGCTTCATAATCTTTTCTTTGCCTTCTTATGCAAAGACTTAGAACAATGCAGACTATAAAAAAAATCACTTTGAATGATTTCTTCAGTGGGGAAGACGGAAGTAGATTTACTAGAGAATATATGGTAAAGAGTCACTCTGAATAACTTCTTCACCTGCAGAACTTTTTAGGAACAGTCTGTATCTCTACTTGTGCTGAGAGCTTTACTGCTGCCTTTTACCACTACTTCCCGTCTGTATGGTACTTCCAAGTTGAGCTAAGAAAGAGATTACTCTGAATAATTCCTCCCACCTGACTGATTGGAATCCCGGGGTATTGTTGAACCCAAAGTCACAGGCCATCTCCACCTGTCTCACTGACTTGCGTACCAACATCCTTCAGTCTCTGGTAGTACCCTTCCCCTGGGCTTTCACTCACTTGATCAACAGTCCATGTGCCACTCAAACGATCGATCGCCCAGTTGTCTTCTGCTTAGTTGCTACTTCTTCTTGAAATGGCTTCTCCATCCCTTCTCTCCGGTCTGGCACGCTCCCTTCCCCTCAGGGGCGTCCAGCAACATCAGCAACTACATGCTGTCCGGTGTCATTAACTCTTCTGCAGGTCCCGGTCCCCCCTCCCTCCCCGTGGGGGGGGGGGCTCTTGGCTCCCCGCAGGGGAACCTCTCCCCTCTCTGGGCACCAGACTGAACTACGACTCTCCTGCCGCCACGTGACCCAGCTTTTATGAGAGTCCTGCCTCCTGCCAAACCAATTAACCACTTAAGGACCGCCTCACGCCGATGTACGTCGGCAAGGCGGCACGGGCAGGCAAAATCACGTACATGTACGTGATTTGCCTCCCGCGGGTGCCCGAGGCGGTCCCGTTTTGTTCCCCGGCGATCGGAGTGGAGGGGGAGGCCATCCGTTCGTGGCCCCCCCCTCGCGATCGCCGCCGGCCAATGGGAACATTCCTTTGCTGCTGTATGCTAAACAGCAGCAAAGGAAGTGATGTCATCTCTCCTCGGCTCGGTAGTTTCCGTTCCAGCGCCGAGGGGAGAAGACATCAATGTGAGTGCACCAACACTACACACACAGTAGAACATGCCAGGCATACAAAACACCCCGATCCCCCCCCCCCGATCGCCCCCCGATCCCCCCCCCAATCACCCCCCCCTGTCACAAACTGACACCAAGCAGGTTTTTGTTTTTTTTTTCTGATTACTGCTAGGTGTCAGTTTGTGACAGTTACAGTGTTAGCACAGTTACTGTTACCCCCCTGTAGGTCTAGGGTACCCCCCTAACCCCCCCTAATAAAGTTTTAACCCCTTGATCACCCCCCCATCACCAGTGTCACTAAGCGATCATTTTTCTGATCGCTGTATTAGTGTCGCTGGTGACGCTAGTTAGGGACGTAAATATTTAGTTTCGCCGTCAGCGTTTTATAGCGTCAGGGACCCCCATATACTATCTAATAAATGTTTTAACCCCTTGATTGCCCCCTAGTTAACCCTTTCACCACTGATCACCGTATAACCGTTACGGTTGACGCTGGTTAGTTCGTTTATTTTTTATAGTGTCAGGGCACCCGCCGTTTATTACCGAATAAAGGTTTAGCCCCCTAATCGCCCGGCGGTGATATGCGTCGCCCCAGGCAGCGTCAGATTAGCGCCAGTACCGCTAACACCCACGCACGCAGCATGCGCCTCCCTTAGTGGTATAGTATCTGATCGGATCAATATCTGATCTGATCAGATCTATACTAGCGTCCCCAGCAGTTTAGGGTTCCCAAAAACGCAGTGTTAGCGGGATCAGCCCAGATACCCGCTAGCACCTGCATTTTGCCCCTCCGCCCAGCCCACCCAAGTCTAGTATCGATCGATCACTGTCACTTACAAAACACTTAACGCATAACTGCAGCGTTCGCAGAGTCAGGCCTGATCCCTGCGATCGCTAACAGTTTTTTTGGTAGCATTTTGGTGAACTGGCAAGCAAGCACCAGCCCCAGGCAGCGTCAGGTTAGCGCCAGTACCGCAAACACCCACGCACGGACCCTACACCTCCCTTAGTGGTATAGTATCTGATCGCATCAATATCTGATCCGATCAGATCTATACTAGCGTCCCCAGCAGTTTAGGGTTCCCAAAAACGCAGTGTTAGCGGGATCAGCCCAGATACCTGCTAGCACCTGCGTTTTGCCCCTCCGCCCGGCCCAGCCCAGCCCACCCAAGTGCAGTATCGATCGATCACTGTCACTTACAAAACACTAAATGCATAACTGCAGCGTTCGCAGAGTCAGGCCTGATCCCTGCGATCGCTAACAGTTTTTTTGGTAGTATTTTGGTGAACTGGCAAGCACCGGCCCCAGGCAGCGTCAGGTTAGCGCCAGTACCGCTAACACCCACGCACGCAGCATACACCTCCCTTAGTGGTACAGTATCTGAACGGATCAATATCTGATCCGATCAGATCTATACTAGCGCCCCCAGCAGTTTAGGGTTCCCAAAAACGCAGTGTTAGCGGGATCAGCCCAGATACCTGCTAGCACCTGCATTTTGCCCCTCCGCCCGGCCCGGCCCAGCTCAGCCCACCCAAGTGCAGTATCGATCGATCACTGTCACTTACAAAACACTAAACACATAACTGCAGCGTTCGCAGAGTCAGGCCTGATCCCTGCGATCGCTAACAGTTTTTTTGGTAGTATTTTGGTGAACTGGCAAGCACCGGCCCCAGGCAGCGTCAGGTTAGCGTCAGTACCGCTAACACCCACGCACGCACCATACACCTCCCTTAGTGGTACAGTATCTGAACGGATCAATATCTGATCCGATCAGATCTATACTAGCGTCCCCAGCAGTTTAGGGTTCCCAAAAATGCAGTGTTAGTGGGATCAGCCCAGATACCTGCTAGCACCTGCATTTTGCCCCTCCGCCCGGCCCAGCTCAGCCCACCCAAGTGCAGTATCGATCGATCACTGTCACTTACAAAACACTTAACGCATAACTGCAGCATTCACAGAGTCAGGCCTGATCCCTGCGATCGCTAACAGTTTTTTTGGTAGCTTTTTATTGAACTGACAAGCACCAGCGGCGTAGTACACCCCGGTCGTAGTCAAACCAGCACTGCAGTAACACTTGGTGACGTGGCGAGTCCCATAAGTGCAGTTCAAGCTGGTGAGGTGGCAAACACAAGTAGTGTCCCGCTGCCACCAAAAAGACAAACACAGGCCCGTCGTGCCCATAGCGCCCTTCCTGCTGCATTCGCCAATCCTAATTGGGAACCCACCGCTTCTGCAGCGCCCGTACTTCCCCCATTCACATCCCCAACCAAATGCAGTCGGTTGCATGAGAGGCATTTTTATGTCCTCCCGAGTACCCCTACCCAACGAACCCCCCCAAAAAAGATGTTGTGTCTGCAGCAATCGCGTATATAGGCGTGACACCCGCTATTATTGTCCCTCCTGTCCTGACAATCCTGGTCTTTGCATTGGTGAATGTTTTGAACGCTACCATTCACTAGTTGAGTATTAGCGTAGGGTACAGCATTCCACAGACTAGGACACACTTTCACAGGGTCTTCCAAGATGCCATTTGAGAGACCCGAACCTGGAACCGGTTACAGTTATAAAAGTTAGTTACAAAAAAAGTGTCAAAAAAAAATAAATATATAAAATAAAAAAAAATAGTTGTCGTTTTATTGTTCTCTCTCTCTCTATTCTCTCTCTATTGTTTTGCTCTTTTTTACTGTATTCTATTCTGCAATGTTTTATTGTTGTTATGTTTTATCATGTTTGCTTTTCAGGTATGCAATTTTTTATACTTTACTGTTTACTGTGCTTTATTGTTAACCATTTTTTTGTCTTCAGGTACGCCATTCACGACTTTGAGTGGTTATACCAGAATGATGCCTGCAGGTTTAGGTATCATCTTAGTATCATTCTTTTCAGCCAGCGGTCGGCTTTCATGTAAAAGCAATCCTAGCGGCTAATTAGCCTCTAGACTGCTTTTACAAGCCGTGGGAGGGAATGCCCCCCCCACCGTCTTCCGTGTTTTTCTCTGGCTCTCCTGTCTCAACAGGGAACCTGAGAATGCAGCCGGTGATTCAGCCAGCTGACCATAGAGCTGATCAGAGACCAGAGTGGCTCCAAACATCTCTATGGCCTAAGAAACCGGAAGCTACGATTATTTTATGACTTAGATTTTGCCGGATGTAAATAGCGCCATTGGGAAATTGGGGAAGCATTTTATCACACCGATCTTGGTGTGGTCAGATGCTTTGAGGGCAGAGGAGAGATCTAGGGTCTAATAGACCCCAATTTTTTCAAAAAAAGAGCACCTGTCACTACCTATTGCTATCATAGGGGATATTTACATTCCCCGAGATAACAATAAAAATGATTTAAAAAAATATATATATGAAAGGAACAGTTTAAAAATAAGATAAAAAAAGAAAAAAAAATAATAAAGAAAAAAAAAAAAAAAAAAAAAAGAACCCCTGTCGCCCCCTGCTCTCGCGCTAAGGCGAACGCAAGCGGCGGTCTGTCGTCAAACGTAAACAGCAATTGCACCATGCATGTGAGGTTTTACCGCGAAGGTCAGATCGAGGGCAGTAATTTTTGCAGTAGACCTCCTCTGTAAATCTAAAGTGGTAACCTGTAAAGGCTTTTAAAGGCTTTTAAAAATGTATTTATTTTGTTGCCACTGCACGTTTGTGCGCAATTTTAAAGCATGTCATGTTTGGTATCCATGTACTCGGCCTAAGATCATCTTTTTTATTTCATCAAACATTTGGGCAATATAGTGTGTTTTAGTGCATTAAAATTTAAAAAAGTGTGTTTGAAAAATCGCTGCGCAAATACTGTGTGAAAAAAAAAATGAAACACCCACCATTTTAATCTGTAGGGCATTTGCTTTAAAAAATATATAATGTTTGGGGGTTCAAAGTAATTTTTTTGCAAAAAAAAATTACTTTTTCATGTAAACAAAAAGTGTCAGAAAGGGCTTTGTCTTCAAGTGGTTAGAAGAGTGGGTGATGTGTGACATAAGCTTCTAAATGTTGTGCATAAAATGCCAGGACAGTTCAAAACCCCCCCAAATGACCCCATTTTAGAAAGTAGACACCCCAAGCTATTTGCTGAGAGGCATGTCAAGTCCATGGAATATTTTATATTGCGACACAAGTTGCGGGAAAGAGACATTTTTTTTTTTTTTTTTGCACAAAGTTGTCACTAAATGATATATTGCTCAAACATGCCATGGAAATATGTGAAATTACACCACAAAATACATTCTGCTGCTTCTCCTGAGTACGGGGATACCACATGTGTGAGACTTTTTGGGAGCCTAGCCGCGTACGTGACCCCGAAAACCAAGCACCGCCTTCAGGCTTTCTAAGGGCGTGAATTTTTGATTTCACTCTTCACTGCCTA
Organism: Lithobates clamitans; assembly: GCA_037952925.1. NCBI lineage: Eukaryota > Metazoa > Chordata > Amphibia > Anura > Ranidae > Lithobates > Lithobates clamitans. Next base: position 2,042,799 of record JBBGZY010000766.1, read on the forward strand.
TCACAGTTTCGGAGGCCATGGAATGCCCAGGTGGCACAAAACCCCCCCAAATGACCCCATTTTGGAAAGTAGACACCCAAAGCTATTTGCTGAGAGGTATAGTGAGTATTTTGCAGACCTCACTTTTTGTCACAAAGTTTTGAAAATTGAAAAAAGAAAAAAAAATGTTTTTTCTTGTCTTTCTTCATTTTCAAAAACAAATGAGAGCTGCAAAATACTCACCATGCCTCTCAGCAAATAGCTTGGGGTGTCTACTTTCCAAAATGGGGTCATTTGGGGGGGTTTTGTGCCACCTGGGCATTCCATGGCCTCCGAAACTGTGATAGGCAGTGAAGAGTGAAATCAAAAATTTTCACCCTTAGAAATCCTGAAGGCGGTGATTGGATTTCGGGGCCCCGTACGCAGCTAGGCTCCCAAAAAGTCCCACACATGTGGTATCCCCATACTCAGGAGAAGCAGCTGAATGTATTTTGGGGTGCAATTCCACATAGGCCCATGGCCTGTGTGAGCAATATATCATTTAGTGACAACTTTTTTTAAATATTTTTTTTTTTTTTGTCATTATTCAATCACTTGGGACAAAAAAAATAAATATTCAATGGGTTCAACATGCCTCTCAGCAATTTCCTTGGGGTGTCTACTTTCCAAAATGGGGTCATTTGGGGGGGTTTTGTACTGCCCTGCCATTTTAGCACCTCAAGAAATGACCTCTGGTCCTTAGGCAGCATAATGGTCCGGGGCTCAAGTGGTTAATGATTGGCCAGAACTCACACACAAGCTGCCTGTCACTCAGATCCAAAGTCCAACCTCTCTTCCATAACCACTTCACTGAAAGCAAGAGGAGGCCTCTCTGGGCCCAAGCACAGGTGGCCACACCCTGCACTACACTGACACTCCCAGCCTTTAAAATAAACAACCAGGCCTGTTATAATAGTACAAGCCTGCCTAAATTTTACCTGAAACTGTACTTTGTAATTTAAACACAGAAAAGGTCACCTACATGAAAGTAGGTGCCCGCTACACATACAAGTAGGGTGTAATCAGACCTGAAGACCTTGTACCGCTGCCTGCAGCACACTGCGCCCAAAGGCAATATCCTCATGCCTCCTCACATCCACCCGATAAAATCGGGTGAATGTATGGACTGAAGACCAGGTTGCGGTTTTACAGATTTGAGCCATAGAGGCTTGGTGATGCACTGCCCACGAACCACTAGTAGCCCTAGTAGGCAGAACAATATCTTGTTTTAGATGAAAACCTGAAACCACTTTCGGTAGAAAGCTAGGTTGAGGGCGTAAAACCACTCTAACCTTGTGCATGATTAAATAAGGCTCTTTACAGGAAAGAGCTGCTAATTCTGATACTCCTTTTAGCAGAAGAGATGGCTACTAGAAAAATGACCTTCCTTGTCAACAAGACCAAGGGAATTTGACTTATCGGTTCAAAATGTAGTTTCTGTAAAACTGACAGAACCAAGAACCAAATTCAAGTCCCAGGGGTTTAGGGGCACCTTAATCGGAAGATTAAGGTGCGTTACCCCCTGTATAAAGCTTCAGACCAAAGAATGTGAAGCAAGCGGACGTTGAAATAATATTGATAAGGCCGAGACCTGGCCCTTGATGGTACTCAAGGCCAGCTTCATTTCTAACCCCATTTGCAAAAAGTCAAGGATTCTACCTATTACATATTTTCTGGGATTGTTGTGGAAAATTTTATGAAGATGTATTTTAATGTGTTGTCATAAGACTCTTCCAGTGTTTGTTCTCTCGCAGTCCGCTCTAAAGAGCTGACTGGGGCAGACTGACACTGGTTGAGACCTGTTAGGTAGTGGAAAAACTTCCTGTTGTTTGGGGAGCGAGGACATGTCCGCCAGCAAAGGGCCCCTGTGCAATGCACAGAACGATCATCTGGTGGGGGTGTGTTCGCTCTGCAAAGATATTATCGGTTCAGTGGATGTGCGCTCTTGTCACCCCTGTATAGGGTGACCAGACATCCCCGGTTTCTGGGGAGAGTCCCCGGATTGAGGACACTGTCCCCAGACCAAATCTGTCCCCAGTTTTGTCCCCGGATTGGATTTGAACAGGGGCAATTTCAAAGACAACCCCTGCAGGATAAAAAGAAAAAATCTGAATTGCACCCCCCCCCCCTCCTCTGCCGCTGCTTCTAGCTTATGGGGGGGGTGTTATTTTTTACCATTATCTGTGCCCCTTTCTGATGATCATTTGCTGGTCGGAGCGGAGGGGCTATTTCTTCAGTTTCGGGCGCATGCCCATTCAGCTCCACTCGCATGTTCTGCCTTGGCAGAAGTCCCGGCCAGCCACCTGCCTGCTTATCTCCTTGCTTTCCCTGGTGGAGTGATCTTCCTCTGCTCCCCACCCAGTAGTAGCCGGGGCCCGAAGAGTAAAGCCCCATACACACTATCAGATTTTCTGCTGATTTTTGTCTTCAGATTTACCAAAACCATGTAGTGCAAGGACCTGCCTGATTGCATACAAATTGAAACTCCTAAGGTTTCACCTCATATTATATGGTTTTGGTAAATCTGAAGGAAAAAATCAGCAGAAAATGTGATAGTGTGTATGGGGCTTTAGGCTTGACAGGCTGTGAGGCGGGCAGCAGCGGCGGAGACGGGCAAAGAGTCGTCGATTGCTGCCATTATAAGTAAAAAAAAAAAAATATGTCCCCGGATTTCATTTTAAAAATCTGGTCACCTTACCCCTGTATGCCTGATCAACATATTTGGGGTACCATGACATACACCTGCAGATAATCTCCCATCCACGGGGAACTGTAGTCATCGTTATTTGGTTATTGTATATTGTATCATGTCCTGTGCTTACATCCTGTGTTAAATCCTTATATGGTCATTCACATCCTGTGTTCATTTCCTGTGAGTGCCCTCCCCTTTACTGTTTGTCATTTCCTGTGAAGTCACTTGCCATGTAAGAAGTGATTGGCTGTTGGAACCATCACTTCCTGCTTGTGAAAGCTTTTGTGTTAATAAAAGCAGTCTCACGGCGGAGGGAGAGAGAGCCATGCTGAGATGAGAACGTAAGGATGTGTTGATGTCTGTTGACTGGGGAAGGGGGAACTAGAGGGGAGACATACGATCAAAAGGTAAGATGCATTTATATAATTAAGACAGAAATAGGTGCTTATTAGCACAGGAGATATGACTGTGTGCATAGCATACAGCCATCTTTCTACCATAGATGGTGAGTCAGAACTGTAGGAGTGAACAGAACCTCCTTCGCAATCGGATCATTAAGATGTGTGATGTGTTGGGGAGACTCTGGTTCGCGAAAAGAACTAATTTTTCGTCTTTTTGAGATAATGCTGGAAGTTTGATCGTATATCTGGTGTGTGTGTGCTTGCGTGTGTGTGTGTGATTTGTATCTCAAATGTTTGTGTAAGGAGACTGTGTGCTGTGTGTGTGTGTAATTAACTGTATGTTATGTAATAAGTATATGAGAAATAGAAATGTATGAATTGGGATTATTTGCAGCCTGCAATGTGTGTGTGACTGATGTTTGTAATGCATGTTGATGAATTGTAATTATTACTTATGTATGGGACAAGTAGATTGCATGAGTCTTGTAGAGTGTTTAATTGTCTCAAGACACAGATGGTTAGTGGACTTTGATAGTTGTCTAGAAAAACTTTTGGTTCGAAAATGGCTGCTGCGTTTTCAAGTGGCCGTGCAGCCTGGGGGAGGGGCGGCCAAGCACAGCTGACCCATGATTTACAATGGTGAAAGTTGGTTACTCCCTGTGGACAATAGATAGGTTTTGTTTTGAGATGAAAAGAACATGAAGGCATCACTGTTTGTATCTCTCAATGTCTTGTTCCTGTGAAAGCTGATGTGAACTTTGTTTGAGAAAAGCGGGTATGTTCCAGTCGTGTGATTGTGGGTTATGTGACTTTGTTGTTTCATTGGATAGCATGCTTTTCAGTAGAACTGTTCCTAAAGTTTTTGTATTATGGTTCAAGTGTTCAACAATTGCATTTCATGTGCTTGTGTTTTAGTGTGGTCTTTTTGTCATCGGCCATCTTGCTGTGGTCCAGATTTCATCTACCATTTTTAAGTTGTGCTTTTTCGTAACTTCTAACACTTTTAAATGTTTGTAAGTATTCATTTAGTATCTCAAATGTGTAATTTTGTGGGGAGAAATTTTAGTTTTGGCGGGAAATTCGCCATTTTGTTGTGGCCTGGTTTTTGTCTGCCATTTCCTTTTGTTGTTGTCTGCCATGTGGCTACGGTTGGCCATTTTCAATTCCTTTGTGTGTGAAACCATGTAATGTATTGGATTTCAGTTTTGGCGGGAAAATGCGCCATTTTGTTGTGGTCTGGCTTTTGTTGTAGTCACCATGTGGCCATGATCTGTGGCCATTTTGAAAACATGGAGTCTAGCCTACAGGGGAAGCTGCTCCAATTCCTTTGTGTGTGTAGCCATGTGGTCTGGGCCACCACCTTCTCTCTAGGTACCATTTCCTTTTAAGTGAATTATATTTGTGTACTGTTTACATACTTTTCAAGGAAGCTATTGCGTTTTCTGTATTGAATATTGGTGTTGAGTGAAACCTCTACTTTACACTGAATTTCAATGAATAACAAGACTAGCTTTAACTGTGAGTTTTTGTACTTCCAGCATTGTGTGTTTTTAAATATTTTGGAGTTCCTCAGAGGGCAATTCATTGTTTTGAGGCTTGTATTACTTTAGCTGAGGTTTCTATTGTATAGCCTGCAGTATATGAAACTAGGCTTACCCTCCCCTCCCTTTTCCTGTACATTGATATGTAAATAAACCAGTTTGCGGGGTTTTAGAGCTGGGCATGCAACAGGAAGTTCTTCTCAGCATTTTTATGTATCCACAGGAAGTTGGTGGGGGGGAGCTTGGGAGCTCCTATGACACAAGCAAATGAGATTTGTGCTTGGCAGGACAATGGGAAAATACTGGCGTTTGAAAGTGTTTTCCAGTTGTCTTTTTCGTTTTATACTGTAATACAGTTTTGGGTAGAGAGCAAACAGGAGGCATCCAAGTTATTGTTGTAATTTTGAGGTACAGAGAGAAGCCGCAGTGTTTTGTAAAAGAAAGCGGGCATAAGTGCTCTGTGTAGATTCGTCTGGCGACGCAGTGTACGGTTGTACAGCACAATGCGCTTGTGTATGCATACACTGTGAGGGGTAGAGACATAATTCGGGGGGTGATCTGGGGACCTGGGGGTGACCTGGGTGACCTGGAGGTCGCGACCTGGAGCCAGTTGCAGCCCAGTCCATCCTCACCATCAGAGGCTCTGGTGAAAACCTGCTGGCTCTTAGACTCCGCGCCCCAGGGAATCCTACGCTCTAACCCCGGTGGGATCCGTGTTGGTATTCCAGCGACCCTGCCTTCCTTATACCCGGACTCCCATCCGCAGCAGTCAGCCGTAGGGTCCACTGCCTTGCGGTGCACACTCCTGATCCCAACGGTGTGCATCTGTCACCTAGCCTCAAGGTGACCTGACATTGATGTAGCGCGACTGCGGCTTCAGAAATCTGTAATGTTGAGTGAGTTGATGGATGCGTACACGTTTGTGTGATTAAAAATATACAGGTCTGTTTTTGAACTTTGTGTGGCTGGTCCATGCAAAGATTTCGAGATGCTCTCGTGCTTTTCAAATTGTATTCTTTTTCCATTGCTAAAAGAGTGAAGGCAGCATTCCATCTGGTCATTTTTATTTTTTCATTTTTTTGGGAACTATGAAATATCTCCCCCACATTTGTATCTAAATGTTTGTCTCTTTTCAATGTTTGTATGTAGTAACATGTTTGAACCTACCGCGACAGCCCTCTTGCGTGTGGCGGCTGTTGTATTCTAGTAAAAACGTGAAAGTAAGATTTACAGAGGGTTTAGGTATTATCGGTTTTGTGGAATGTCAGTGACAATTTACCAATGTACATGAATGTTGTATTGTTTACCATTCTTTAAAGGATAGAGTAATAACCTGTGTTTATAAGTATCTTTTCTGGTCCAAGGAGTTTATGTACATAGAAAGCAGGTGTATAAGGTAAAAGTGTCATAGGCCGTTTCACAGTTTTTTGTTTTTTTCTGCACCCTTCTAAACCCTGCATGTCTTCCTCCAGTTTGTAATGAGGAGGAAGAAAAAGGGGGGATGAGAGTGGTGAGAATGACAAATTTTCAAACCAATAATACTAACCGCTCTAATTCTAACCAGGTTTGTGCCAAGACTATCTTTCTTTGATGGAATTTGAATCACCAAGCAGCAGTCTGGTGAAATAGGCTCCCATCCCAGATGCTAAGAACCTTTTTGTCACTGGTTCCAGGTATTACACCCCAGATGGTAAGCCACGCAACAGGTTTTGCAGTGACCATAGTCCCGAGGTCTGGGTTATTGTCATATGAGGTTTGTTTGGAGGTCAACCAAAAACAGAGTTGTACTTTACTCATTAGCTGTCACCTACATTCTCAGTTGATGGGGTGGGTGCAATCACTGTAACATGAACTTCAAAAGGTCCACGAGTCCCTCCTGAACCCTGACACAATAACCAGTTTACATTCTTTCCAACCAGGTGACCGGGTCATTGTAAAGAAGCTTGAGGGATGAGACCACGCCAGCCACTGCAAGAAGCGGCTCAACCACAAAGAATAGAGGAGTATCTTTGTTTATTCATATTTTTAAAGTGTATTTCTCAACTAGCTAAAAAAGAGAACAGGGCACATGGTCGGGTCTACTAGTGCCCCAGCGATGATGGCGGTACATGCTATATATGACGTTCACATTGGTGTGAGGAGTTTTGACAAACTAGTAAAATCCAAACAGACACCTGTCAATAGAGGGTAAAATTAGTTATAATTTTAACAATAGCTCTGGTTCTCGCCAGCTTTGGTATCGGGATAACTAGGTAGCCCACAAGTGTGCTTCAACTGTAGTTTGGTATTAATGCGAATCTACAGCTTATAAGGTAATTCCCCTAAGGCAAGAGGTTCATGTGCACTGGTGAAACTCGTACTAGCATCTTATGTCAAGGCCGATCATGAGGATCTGATGGCGTGAGAAAAGGTAAGAATGGCAGGGACAGCTGGAAGGGAATTGCTTATACACGGTGGGGGCTTGAGCTTATGAAACGCTAGAACAATTTCTCATCCATTGAGGATGGGATGTTTTCATGTAACTGTTGAAACTACAAGGAAGTTCCCACAGTCCAAGGGGGGTTTCTGGGAATTCATAAGTAAAGATTGTTATATCTGGATCGGGGATAGTAGTGACAAAGTTCAGGCCCATATGGATAAGGCTTAGATCCCTACAAGGCAAAGCCAGAGCTATAGCTAGTGAAGGTTGGAATCCTTTTAAGGGTTTGGGAATCGTTGGGGATTTAATTTTTTAATTTTGCAGCGGATCATAGTTGAAGGAAGTAGGGGTATATATACTTATGTTGTTTCTATTCCTTCTATATGCCGTGATGAGGTGCTCCTGTTGCCTGTTTGGACGAGTGACCAGAGCCTGAGCAGATGACCACATCTTCCCTGATGAGATGCCCCGAAGTCCAACCCATGTACAAGACACAGAGGATCCCAGACCGTCCGGCAACTACTACAGCTCATCATGTCATCTCCAACAGAGTCTACATGTCAAGCCGTGTTTTACTTTTTACGGACTAAGAAGATCAGGATTCATCAAGGAACACATGGGATCATATGACAAGAGGAGGGACTGTTGTGGAAAATTTTATGAAGATGTATTTTAATGTATTGTCATAAGAGTCTTCCAGTGTTTGTTCTCTCGCAGCCAGCTCTAAAGAGCTGACTGGGGCAGACTGACGCTGGTTGAGACCTGTTAGGTAGTGGAAAAACTTCCTGTTGTTTGGAGAGAGGTGTTTGCGGAGAGAGGACATGTCCGCCAGCAAAGGGCCCCTGTGCAATGCACAGAGCGATCGTCTGGTGGGGGTGTGTTCGCTCTGCAAAGACATTATCGGTTTAGTGGATGTGCACTCTTGTCACCCCTGTATGCCTGATCAACATATTTGGGGTGTCATGACGTACAGATCTGCAGATAATCTCCCATTCACAAGGAACTGTAGTCATCGTTATTTGGTTATTGTATATTGTATCATGTCCTGTGCTTACATCCTGTGTTAAATCCTTATATGGTCATTCACATCCTGTATTCATTTCCTGTGAGTGCCCTCCCCTTTACTGTTTGTCATTTCCTGTGAAGTCACTTGCCATGTAAGAAGTGATTGGCTGTTGGAACCATCACTTCCTGTTTGTGAAAGCTTTTGTGTTAATAAAAGCAGTCTCACGGCGGAGGGAGGGAGGGAGAGAGCCATGCTGAGATGAGAATGTAAGGATGTGTTGATGTCTGTTGACTGGGGAATGGGGAACCAGAGGGGAGACATACGATCAAAAGGTAAGATGCATCTATATCATTAAGACGGAAATGGGTGATTATTAGCACAGGAGATATGGCTGTGTGCATAGCATACAGCCATCTTTCTACCACAGGATGCCAACCCCTGGATTCACACCAGGAGACATAAGCTTCCCAGACTCTATGATAAATCATTCTGGAAGCTGGCTTCCTTGCATTAATCAAGGTAGAAATCACAGGGCCTGAGAGCCCACGACTCTTCAGAACGTGGGTTTCAATAGCCAAACTGTCAAATTTAGTGTCTGTAAGGCAGGATTGAACACCGGACCTTGGGATAACAGGTCTGGACGTGACGGTAGGGTCCACGGGGAAGCTACTGCGATTTTACTATTTCTGCATAAAAAGCTCTTCTGGCCACCAGAAGTACTGACTTCTTTTCCTGCCTGATTCTGCGAAGAAGTTGTGGCAGTAGCAGAATAGGAGGGAATGCATAAATCAGTGAGAACTGATGCCACGGAGTCACCAACGCATCTGTCCCACATGCAAGAGGATCCCTTGTCCTTGACACAAAGTTGTCGATCTTGTTGTTTAACCTAGACGCAAAGAGATCTACATCCGGAACCCTCCATCTTTGGCATATGGCCAAGAAGACGTTGGGGTGAAGAGACCATTCCCCTGGGACTAACTGCCGGCGACTTAAGTAGTCCGCCTGCCTGTTCTCTACCCCCGGAATGAAGATTGCCGATATGCACGGCGCATGCTTTTCCGCCCAGATTAAGATCTGGTTTACTTCTCTCTGAGCTGCACGCCTCCTGGTGCCTTCTTGGTGATTGATATAAGCCACTGCTGTGGCATTGTCAGACTGGATCCTGACAGGGCAACCCTGTAACCTGAGTGTCAAGGCCTTTAGGGCTATATATGCCGCATGGATCTCCAGAATGTTGATGGGTAAGGCCCTCTCGGTCTTGGACCATCTCCCTTGGACAGTTAACTGTTCCAGAACTGCTCCCCAACCCGAAAGACTGGCATCTGTTACTACCACTCTCCAGGTAACTGGTAAAAAGGATTTCCCTTTTTGCAGATTCTCGGGTATCAACCACCAACTGAGGCTCTGGCGCACTGTAAGAGACAGACACATCAGAAAATCTAACGCCTGAACCTTCTTGTTCCAGGCAGACAGGATACTGTTTTGCAGCAGTGTTGAATGAAACTGCCCTGACTACCTGAATCAGATCTTTTATGGCACTGATGTTTTCCTGGGGTAAAAATACCCTTTTCTGGGCTGTATCTATGACCAGACCCAATACTTCAATCTTCTTACTGGTTTTAAAGAAGAATTCTCTAAGTTGAGGACTTAACCTAGGTATTCCAGGTAGTTGACTGTGGTGACCAAGTTTTGGTTCAGGCAGGCTACCGACCGGTCTATCAAGGCAGGTCGTCTAGGTCTGATATTACCTTTATACCTTGGGCCCTTAAACTGGTCAGAGGAAGAGCCAAGATTTTTCTAAACAGCCGAGGTGCAGTAGCTAGCCAGAAAGGCAGGGCTACAAACTGAAAGTGGCGTTCTTCTACCTCGAAACGCAGGTATTCTTGATGAGCAGGGAAAACAAGTACATGCAGGTACGCATCCTTGATGTCTATTGACGCCAGAAGTTCTCCTCCTTGTAGGATGGAGACTACCGATCGAATCGATTCCATGCGAAGGGACCGTACCTTTAGGAATCAATTTAGATCTTCGAGATCTAGAATGGGTGTGACATCGCCATTTGGCTTTGGCACAGCGAAAAGGTTGGCATAAAACCCTAATCCCTGCTCTTGCGTGGGAACTACCACAATGACTTTTTGCGACAAAACTCGCTTCAACGCTAGAAAGAGAGACTTGTTTTTCTCTGAGTCTCTGGAAACATTTGATCTGAAGAAACGAGGAGAGGGGAATTCTTGGAACTCAAGTTTGTAACCTAGAGTTATTGTGGAGACCACCCATCTGTCCTGAAAATCCTCCTGCCAGAGCTTTGAGAATGGCAGCAGTCTTCCCCCCCACTCGAATGAGCGGGGGCACCCCTTCATAAGGAGGCTTTAGCGTTTTATCTTGTAGACTTCTTCCCCTGGGACTTCTTTTTTCCCTAGGGTTGACTTTGAAATTTTAGTTCTTGAGCCTGACGGAGGAGGCCGTCGTGACTGCCTGGAGGCTGATGCTCCTGGCACTGGAGACAGAGCACGTTTAAAAGAGGGACGTTTACTCCTTTTCTTAACCGTCAAGAGCATACTTTTCCAACTAGAGATCCTTTGGATATATTTGTCCAAATCCTCTCCGAACAGCTTTGAACCACGAAAGGGAAATCCAGCCAGAGGCTTCTTACATGGTGATTCGGCCGACCAATTTTTCAACCATAAGACTCTATGCATATGCACCAACCCAAGCGTAAGGCGAGAGGTCTGGAGGATAGAGTCTTTGATTGCATCAACTGCAAAACACAAAGCCGCTGGTAGGTTGGCCAACCCCCCGGGCTTGCTGTTCAGGTAAAACTTTGAGGACCTGTATAACATGGTCTCTCAGATATTGACAAACACTGATTGCTGCCACTGCAGGTTGAGCCACTGAACCTGCCAAGGAGAAAACCTTTTTTTTAACAGGAATTCCATTTCTCATCAGTTGGATCCCTGAGCATCTGAGCATTGTCAACAGGACAAGTCAGACTTTTGTTCATGGAGGATGGTGTCAATTGCTGGTATACCCCACATCTTTGTAAATGTTTCCTTCATAGGATAAAGTGTTAAACATTTTTTTCCCTCTTAAAAAGTTTTCATCAACAGGACAAGTCAGACTTTTATTCATGGAGGATGGTGTCAATTGCTGGTATACCCCACATCTTTGTAAATGTTTCCTCCATAGGATAAAGTGTTAAACATTTTTTTCCCTCCTAAAAAGTTTTCATCTGGGTGATCCCACTCAGAATAAATAAGCTTTTCCAGTAAACCATGAACAGGAAAGACATGTGTAGTTTGAGGAGGTTTCAGTGAACCCAAACAGGTGGGTTCTTTAACTGACTCAGATACGAGTAACTTTAATGTGGAGCGGATCAATCCGGCAAGAATTTGCCCCAGCAACCTCTCTTCCTGAGAAGCTCGAGAGGGTCCTTCTCCACTTGATTCCTCAGAAGAGGAGTCGTCAGTTTCATCCCGATCCTCTGAGGGGGATTCCTCTACTTTTTCCCAGAGTGCCTCTGTTTGAGGGTCCTGGGTGGCACAGGGGGACCTAGTGCGTTTTCTTCCACTGAGTGAAGATGCGATTAAGGTCACTAGTTTTTCCTCTAATCCATTTAAGGTTGAGGAAAAAACCTCCTGAGTAATGTACACAGGGGCTGAAGTGCCAGAAGCAGTTGCAGCCCCTGACCCCGACGGCTCACCCTGGCCAGCTTCCCCAGATCCTTCAGGGGGGGAGGTGCTGCAGAGGGGGGAGATCCCTTAGAGCCCCTATTTTTTGGGGTACTTGTACCTCTTCTGCCCATAATGCCAAGCAACAAGGCAGAAGTACTACCAGAATGCACTGACTGCTGAGCAATGTAGTTCAGCAACTGCCGCTGCTACCAAGTCTCAGTCTGGTGCTTAAATAAATGTTGCCTTGGGAAGCCTGTGTCTCCCAGACTCACATGCGCCCATCTGCTCTGTGTCCCTCCATAGGCTATGTGCATCTGAAAAGAGTGCACTTTATGGCTTGTGTGTAGCCTGCGATGTGGGCGTCTAACCACGCCAACGTCACATTAACGCTCTGCCCCCTCTTCTCCGTCCAACCCTTCCGCCCCCCCCCCCCCCCTCGTCTTTTCAAAAAAGACCGCTTTCCCGCTCGAGCCAAGGCTCTGATCCTTGGGTCAAGCCTGGAGAGGAGGCTGGGGTGGAGGAGGGAAGAGAGCCGGTGGATGGGAAGCCGCCGTAATGGCGGTAGCGGCGGGTGGTGTAGCATACTACTGCTTCCCTGTGCACAACCGTGGGGGGAGAATCCCTGTAGGAGAAAACCCCCCTACCCACATCCTACCTGGAGCATGGCTTGGAGGAGCGTACAGCATGGACACCGAGACAGACTGAATAAGCATGAAAGGTATGTGCTCTTGACAGCCCCCCGGGGTGACTATAGGCATAGCATACATTTACTTAAAGGAAAAACCTATTAGAACTAGAAAAATTCTTAAGGCGTCTCCCTTACTATCCAGCTGCAGGGTTCTGTGTAACAGACCCAATCTTCACCTCTCATGGTGGGCTAGAGAAAGACCTTCAGAGACTGTATGGGGGGATCTGCAGTTCTGGGCCTGTAAAGCACCCCGCCAGGGATATGGCTGAAAAAACCAAATACTGGATCCCGGGGTCCAGCTCTCTAAAAAGAGAAGAGTTACAGGTAAAACCTTGTTTCTTCAGACACGAGGCCCGGGTACCATCCAATTCGGCCTGGAAAAGACACTTTGAATGGATCCGGTTGCATGGCTTGCCCCAGTATAGGATATTCCAATGGAGCTCAGCACAGCACATCTTTACTCGTGACCAACACCTAAGACACTGGCAAAAAAACTGAGGTACTCCCAGTAAGGGGAGAGATCATATAGGGGGTTGAACTTCCTGTCTAGGGTGTGCCAGTGTCCAATCACCTAGTAATACCCATATAACCCATCAGTAATTACTGAGGCTCTGTGTCCCGTGATGTACGAGAAAGAAATGATATTTTCTCAATTATCGATAAATCCACTGGTACAGTTATTAGTAGCCCATCACTTTTATATTAAACGTAACTATCCCACATTTAATGTAATTCATAAAATTTGGACTACTATTCAACGGTATACTCATTACGAGGGTTATACTCAATATATGACTATATGGAATAATCTACAATTGTCTGAGGTAGCAAAACTTTAAAATTTAGATTTATGGAAAAGAGCTGGTATTCTGCTTCTTTGTCAAATTTTTGATAATGAGGTTTTGCAACCATTTGATAAACTGGCAGAAAAATATAAATTTGCCTAATAAGACATTATTTCAATATTTACAGCTGTGAGATGCTCTGCAGAGTCAAGCAAATAATTTTTTACTAAAATATAACCCTTCATCAATTCTAGCTATGGCAGTAACTGTAATGCCGCGTACACACGAGCTGACTTCTCGTCAGACTGAACTCCGACGGACTTTGACGGAGTTCCGACGGAGTTCCAATGAAACGGACTTGCCTACACACGATCACACCAAAGTCCGATCGTTATGAATGTGATGACGTACGATCGGACTAGAATAAGAAAGTTCATAGCCAATAGCCAATAGCTGCCTTGTGTCATTTTTGGCCCGTCGGACTAGCATACAGACGAACGGATTTTTCTATAGGAATCGAGTCCTTCATAATGATTTGAAACTTGTTCTATTTCTAAGGTCTGTCAGATTTTTAGACAGAAAAGGTCCAATGAAGCCCATACACGATCGAATTGTCCGACGGATTTGTTCCGTCGGACCTTTGATGTCAAAGTCCGGTCGTGTGTACGCGGCATAAGATGATCTAAACCGGGACTCATCGGGAACATATATTCTTCTCTACAAGAGAAAACTAGAACAAATTTACTAGAGGGTAGCTCTAGAGTAGACAGTGGCATAGAGATTTGGAGACACTCAGTGATGAGGAGTGGGAGCAAGCTCTGAAGAATTTATTTGGGGTATCCTTATCCTCCTCACAGTGTTTGACACCGTTTTTTATTATTCATAGAGCTCTGTATACTCCTTTGAAGTTGCACTATTGGGGCAAAGCAACTACATTAAATTGTCCAAGATGTCCTACTGATGTAGGAACGCTCATTCGTTGTCCCAGGCATATTTGATACTTTGAATTCCTTGTGCTCCACACAGGTTCATTTTGATCCAAAGATAGCATTGTTGAGGATTATACCCGAGGATAATCTCCCAGCTGAAATGCACGTGATGTGGCTAAGAACTATGTATATGGCTCGTAAACTTATATTACAAAAATGGATATCAAACCACCCGCCAACAATAGATCAATGGATTAAAGCAATTAATCTTAATTTAAGACATGAAGACATATAAACATAGCAGATGCTCCAAAACATTTCTGAAAATCTGGTACTGGTGGCTAGTCTCTGATCTGTCTGAACAGTCAATTGAGCATATTAATGATAATGAGGAAATTCACAAATATTTAATCCAAATTATTATATTAAATTTCATGATTAGACCAAGTTACTATACGAATATGTGTGTGTCACCGGCGCAAAACCAATATTTCAATCAATTTAATAGTGATTTTTTGGCTGCTGCATTCAAAAAACCTTTCATAGGAAAGGACTAAAAGTGTTGTTTTTTATGTGTGAATGCGCTGCTCCCATCTATGCACCCTTTTTAATATTCACATACCCTACCTATTAATTATAGAACTAACCTAAATAAAAAACATATACATGTGAAAATTCACCACATTAGACCAAAACCATATAACAAAAATCCGATGACATATATCACATATGTAACAGAGTCCCCAAATATATACTTTCAAATCTTCTATCAATTGCCGTGATTGGCGTGCTCCTGTGTTCCTTCAATATGCATAAAGTGACTGTGTGATCCACCACCACCTGTAAGATTGGCCACTCACCAGATACTTCTTTAATAATACACCTTTGGTTCATTCATGGGATAACCACTCCACTTAAGAAAACCTCTTCAACGGCTATAATTGGACTTTAGTGTTCCTCATATAAAATATGGATAAAACGATCATCGCGCAATACGTTTTAAAACTGTTTATTATTTAAAAACAAAGAAGAAGTGTACACTCACATTTAAAAGTGCCCTCGAGCCGGCACAGAGCTTATCCAGCAGTTAGGGACGGGTGTAGGAACTGTAGCCTGGTTCGCCTATGTGCAATATGCAACCTCCGTGTTCCGCTTGCGTTCCACCCCTCGTATCCGTTCGCATCCTCACCAGCCACGACCGTTTCCGATCACGTGGGCAAAAAAACTCCCAGCAGCCTCTACGCGTTTCGCATCATAGTATGCGTCATCAGGAAGCCTGGTGAGGACGCGAACGGATACGAGGGGTGGAACGCAAGCGGAACACGGAGGTCGCATATTGCACATAGGCGAACCAGGCTACAGTTCCTACACCCGTCCCTAACTGCTGGATAAGCTCTGTGCTGGCTCGAGGGCACTTTTAAATGTGAGTGTACACTTCTTCTTTGTTTTTACATAATAAACAGTTTTAAAACGTATTGCGCGATGATCGTTTTATCCATATTTTATATGAGGAACACTAAAGTCCAATTATAGCCGTTGAAGAGGTTTTCTTAAGTGGAGTGGTTATCCCATGAATGAACCAAAGGTGTATTATTAAAGAAGTATCTGGTGAGTGGCCAATCTTACAGGTGGTGGTGGATCACACAGTCACTTTATGCATATTGAAGGAACACAGGAGCACGCCAATCACGGCAATTGATAGAAGATTTGAAAGTATATATTTGGGGACTCTGTTACATATGAGATATATGTCATCGGATTTTTGTTATATGGTTTTGGTCTAATGTGGTGAATTTTCACATGTATATGTTTTTTATTTAGGTTAGTTCTATAATTAATAGGTAGGGTATGTGAATATTAAAAAGGATGCATAGATGGGAGCAGCGCATTCACACATAAAAAACAACAAGTTACTATACGGACCACATAACAGTTGAATGGAAGGGATAGCATCCATAAGAATATGTATTAGTATTGTCTGTCCTCATCCATCATAATTAAATGTTTGTGCCAACTGTCCATATTTGAAATATGATTATTTCTCCTTTCTTTGCTTGTTGTCAGGCATATAGGTCCTGAGGAAGCGAAAGCGAAACGTCGACCTGCCATATTCAAGCAGTAATAGGGACCAATACACTTTCTATCTGTGGCGTATTCTACTGGAAGCCAATACCAGTGGTTTTTAATGTTATATTGTCAATTTTTTATATCTATGTTCAATAAATTAATTTTCTAAAATTATGTTTGTATTCCTTTTCTGGTACCTATAAAGTCCGCTCCAACATTCCCTTTTTCTAGCAAATTTCTATGGATGTGGTACCCCCTTGGCCCTTTCTTTATATGAGGAAAGTTAATAAACAAGACAGAATATCTGCTGTTGAGGTTAACTGCAAATGAAAATAAAAACTGTTAAAACGTAATAATTTAAATGGAATATTTAGGTTAGGTTTATAATACTTTTAATTCTGGAAAAGCATATATAGTTACATACATAGTTACATAGTAGGTGAGGTTGAAAAAAGACACAACCTATGTGTGTGATTATATGTCAGTATTACATTGTATATCCCTGTATGTTGTGGTCGTTCAGGTGCTTATCTAATAGTTTTTTGAAAGTATTGATGCTCCCCGCTGATACCACCACCTGTGGAAAGGAATTCCACATCCTTTCTGCTCTTACAGTAAAGAACCCTCTATGTAGATTAAGGTTTAACCTCTTTTCTTCTAATTTTAATGAGTGGCCACGTGTCTTGTTAAACTCCCTTCCGCAAAAAAGTTTTATCCCTATTGTGGGGTCACCAGTACGGTATTTGTAAATTGAAATCATATCCCCTCTCAAGCACCTCTTCTCCAGAGAGGATCAGTTCAGTGCTTGCAACCTTTCCTCATAACTAATATCCTCCAGACCCTTTATTAGCTTTGTTGCCCTTTATTGTACTCACTCCATTTCCAGTACATCTTTCCTGAGGACTGGTGCCCAGAACTGGACAGCATACTCTAGGTGCGGCCAGACCAGAGTCTTGTAGAGCGGGAGAATTACCGTTTTATCTCTGGAGTTGATCCCCTTTTTAATGCATGTCAATATTCTGTTTGCTTTGTTAGCAGCAGCTTGGCATTGCATGCCATTGCTGAGCCTATCATCTACTAGGACCCCCAGGTCCTTTTCCATCCTAGATTCCCCCAGAGGTTCTCCCCCCAGTGTATAGATTTAATTCATATTTTTGTCACCCAAATGCATTATTATACATTTTTCTACATTAAACCTCATTTGCCATGTAGTTGCCCACCCCATTAATTTGTTCAGATCTTTTTGCAAGGTTTCCACATCCTGTGGAAAAGTTATTAACCTGCTTAGCTTAGTATCGTCCACAAATACAGAGATTAAACTGTTTACCCCATCCTCCAGGTCGTTTATGAACAAATTAAATAGGATTGCTCCCACCCACAGAACCCTGACCATTCCGAGTACTCCCCATTTATCACCACCCTCTGAACTTGCCCTTGTAGCCAGTTTTCAATCCATGTACTCACCCTATGGTCCATGCCAACGGACCTTTTTTTGTACAGTAAAAGTTTATGGGGACCAAAACATCTCCCCTGAACCCGATTCTAGGAAACCCCAAATTCCCCCCAGGCATGTCATGCGCACTTTTTCAGACTTTACGTGAATCAGGGAGCACCACTGCATCCAAGTTTGTGACACAAGATAGATGGCCCACCATTGAGGAATTGATGGACTCCAGGGGACCCTATCAGCTCACATTCTGGACGGCAGTACAAATGCATCACTTCCTCCAAACTCTGAAAGACCCTCAGGCATATGCTAGACATCACACCACATTTGAGGAATACTGTTCAGGAATAGAACCACTATCTCAGGTCATTTCAAAAACATACACACTGCTCAATACTCCACCAGAGCTAACTAACTTACTGAAATGCGGAACAGATCTGCACCGCACTTTTACCGCACCACAAATCCAAAACATGATAAACCTATCCCTCAAATCCTCACTATGTACCAAGACACAGGAAACCAACTATAAGGTCTTAACGAGATGGTACATGACACTCAGCAGACTTCACACTGTTTTTCCCGACATGTCAGAGCAGTGCTGGAGATGTGGTGTAATTTTACATATCTTCTGGACGTGTTCTAAACTGACATCATTCTGGACGACAGTCCGTACCATATCTCAAAAATTTACGGATTTCATGATTCCAGACGACCCAGCATTTTTTCTACTACATGTCTCTAACATACCTGTTAAAACCTACAAAAAATCCATACTGCGACATTTAGTGAATGCAGCCAAGTCCTGTATTCCCCTACTATGGATACAGCAAAATCCACCAACCACAGCATTATGGCTAAAAAAAGTAGAAGACATAAACAGGATGGAGGACTTGATAATGACAGCAGCAGACATGAGACATATTGGAAAACCTGGACCCATTGGAATTTATTCAAGTACTCAGAAGAAAATCACTATTTGGAACACGAATATTATCTGATGTTAAGAAGTGGCGCTACTTTACACGCATAACTTGAGAGGCAGACATAACCCACCCAGATTACCATCCCCCAAATCCTATCCCTCACCCCCACCCGCTTTTCTTTCTCTTCTAGCTCTCCCTGCCTATACACTTTTTCTTTTCTTAGTCGGATCTGTAATTGTCTAGTAATGGTTACAATAAAAGGGAAATGCTCTTTCTGCGACATGGAAGAAGAAGGTACAATTTTTCCATACCACTGTAAGTGTACTACACTATGGGGAACTGTGTCAAATGCTTTTGCAAAATCCATATACACCACGTCTACGGGCCTTCCTTTATCTAGATGGCAACTCACCTCCTCATAGAAGGTTAATAGATTGGTTTGGCAAGAACAATTCTTCATGAATCCAGGCTGATTACTGCTAATGATACCGTTTTCATTACTAAAATCTTCTATATAGTCCCTTCACATCCTCTCCAAGAGCTTGCATACTATTGATGTTAGGCTAACTGGTCTGTAATTCCCAGGGATGTATTTTGGGTCCTTTTTAAATATTGGTGCTACATTGGCTTTTCTCCAATCACCTGGTACCATTCCAGTGAGTAGACTGTCAGTAAAAATTAGGAACAATGGTCTGGCAATTACTTGACTGAGTTCCCTCGGGTGCAAGCCATCTGGTCCCGGTTATTTATTAATGTTACGTTTCCCAAGTCTAATTTTAATTCTGTCCTCTGTTAACCATGGAGGTGCTTCCTGTGATGTGTCATGAGGATAAACACTGCAGTTTTGGTTACTGAAGCCCCCCGATTCCCTTGTGAAGACTGAGGAGAAGAATAAATTCAATACATTTGCCATCTCCCCATCCTTTGTAACCAGATGTCCTTCCTCATTCTTTATGGGGCCAATATAGTCTGTCCTCACTTTTTAACTGTTTATATACTTAAAGAATTTCTTGGGCTTTTTTTTAGCTCTCCTCCGCTATGTGTCTTTCATGTTCTAACTTAGCCGTCCTTATTGCACCCTAACATTTCTTGTTGCATTCTTTATAAAGTCTTAATGCTGATGATGATCCCTCAACCTTGTATTTTTTGAAGGCCTTCTCCTTTGCTTTTATATGCATTTTTACATTGAAGTTAAGCCATCCAGGACTTTTGTTCACTCTGTTAAATGTATTACCCAATGGGATGCATTGGCTAATGCCCCTATTTAAGATGAGCTTAAAGCAAACCCATCTCTCCTCCGTGTTCTTTGTTCCTAAGACTTTATCCCAATTTATGCCTTCTAGCAACGTTCGTAGTTTAGGGAAGTTGGCTCTTTTGAAATTCAGTGTCTTTGTATTCCCCTTATGTTTCCTATTTGTGTGATTTATACTGAAGCCAATTGACCTGTGATTGCTGTTTCCTAAATTGCACCGTATTTCTGCATCCGTGATCAGGTCTGTATTCTTGGTAATCAGTAGATCCAGTAACGCTTAATTTCTAGTTGGTGCGTCTACCACTGGCGAGCCTTAGACGAATGCGTGGTTCCCTCCACCCGGTCTATGTCTGAATAATTAAAATCCCCCATTATGATATCATTCCCCATCCTTGCTGCTAATCCAAATTGTGATAGGAGATCCGTCTCCCCCCCTCCCTCAGGTTAGGGGGCCTATAGCATACTCACAGTATTATTTTCCCCTTAGCTCTACCCAAAAGGATTCCACCTCCTCCCTAGCTCTCTTAGTGATGTCATCTCTCACACTTGTACAATATTCTTATTATATAGGCATACCCATCCCACTTTTTTACCCTCTCTATCCCTGCGATAAAGGATATACCCTTAAATGGTTGCCAGACAAACATGAGAGCTGTTGAACCAGGTCTCTCAAATTCCCACAAAATCCAAATCCTCCGCATACAACAGGATCTCTAGTTTACCCATCTTGTCCGCCAGGCTCCTGGCATTGGTCAACATGCCACGTAGTTTAGACTGGTCGCATATTATCCTCTTATTGGGTGTTCCGAGATTGCAACTAGGACTTGTTACTATACTTACCTTGGGTTCATGTGCTTTAGTCAACCTCGAGCCGGCACAGAGCTTATCCAGCAGTTAGGGACGGGTGTAGGAACTGTAGCCTGGTTCGCCTATGTGCAATATGCAACCTCCGTGTTCCGCTTGCGTTCCACCCCTCGTATCCGTTCGCGTCCTCACCAGCCACGACCGTTTCCGATCACGTGGGCAAAAAAACTCCCAGCAGCCTCTACGCGTTTCGCATCATAGTATGCGTCATCAGGAAGCCTGGTGAGGACGCGAACGGATACGAGGGGTGGAACGCAAGCGGAACACGGAGGTCACATATTGCACATAGGCGAACCAGGCTACAGTTCCTACACCCGTCCCTAACTGCTGGATAAGCTCTGTGCTGGCTCGAGGGCACTTTTAAATGTGAGTGTACACTTCTTCTTTGTTTTTACATAATAAACAGTTTTAAAACGTATTGCGCGATGATCGTTTTATCCATATTTTATATGAGGAACACTAAAGTCCAATTATAGCCGTTGAAGAGGTTTTCTTAAGTGGAGTGGTTATCCCATGAATGAACCAAAGGTGTATTATTAAAGAAGTATCTGGTGAGTGGCCAATCTTACAGGTGGTGGTGGATCACACAGTCACTTTATGCATATTGAAGGAACACAGGAGCACGCCAATCACGGCAATTGATAGAAGATTTGAAAGTATATATTTGGGGACTCTGTTACATATGAGATATATGTCATCGGATTTTTGTTATATGGTTTTGGTCTAATGTGGTGAATTTTCACATGTATATGTTTTTTATTTAGGTTAGTTCTATAATTAATAGGTAAGGTATGTGAATATTAAAAAGGATGCATAGATGGGAGCAGCGCATTCACACATAAAAAACAACAAGTTACTATACGGACCACATAACAGTTGAATGGAAGGGATAGCATCCATAAGAATATGTATTAGTATTGTCTGTCCTCATCCATCATAATTAAATGTTTGTGCCAACTGTCCATATTTGAAATATGATTATTTCTCCTTTCTTTGCTTGTTGTCAGGCATATAGGTCCTGAGGAAGCGAAAGCGAAACATCGACCTGCCATATTCAAGCAGTAATAGGGACCAATACACTTTCTATCTGTGGCGTATTCTACTGGAAGCCAATACCAGTGGTTTTTAATGTTATATTGTCAATTTTTTATATCTATGTTCAATAAATTAATTTTCTAAAATTATGTTTGTATTCCTTTTCTGGTACCTATAAAGTCCGCTCCAACATTCCCTTTTTCTAGCAAATTTCTATGGATGTGGTACCCCCTTGGCCCTTTCTTTATATGAGGAAAGTTAATAAACAAGACAGAATATCTGCTGTTGAGGTTAACTGCAAATGAAAATAAAAACTGTTAAAACGTAATAATTTAAATGGAATATTTAGGTTAGGTTTATAATACTTTTAATTCTGGAAAAGCATATATAGTTACATACATAGTTACATAGTAGGTGAGGTTGAAAAAAGACACAACCTATGTGTGTGATTATATGTCAGTATTACATTGTATATCCCTGTATGTTGTGGTCGTTCAGGTGCTTATCTAATAGTTTTTTGAAAGTATTGATGCTCCCCGCTGATACCACCACCTGTGGAAAGGAATTCCACATCCTTTCTGCTCTTACAGTAAAGAACCCTCTATGTAGATTAAGGTTTAACCTCTTTTCTTCTAATTTTAATGAGTGGCCACGTGTCTTGTTAAACTCCCTTCCGCAAAAAAGTTTTATCCCTATTGTGGGGTCACCAGTATGGTATTTGTAAATTGAAATCATATCCCCTCTCAAGCACCTCTTCTCCAGAGAGGATCAGTTCAGTGCTTGCAACCTTTCCTCATAACTAATATCCTCCAGACCCTTTATTAGCTTTGTTGCCCTTTATTGTACTCACTCCATTTCCAGTACATCTTTCCTGAGGACTGGTGCCCAGAACTGGACAGCATACTCTAGGTGCGGCCAGACCAGAGTCTTGTAGAGCGGGAGAATTACCGTTTTATCTCTGGAGTTGATCCCCTTTTTAATGCATGTCAATATTCTGTTTGCTTTGTTAGCAGCAGCTTGGCATTGCATGCCATTGCTGAGCCTATCATCTACTAGGACCCCCAGGTCCTTTTCCATCCTAGATTCCCCCAGAGGTTCTCCCCCCAGTGTATAGATTTAATTCATATTTTTGTCACCCAAATGCATTATTATACATTTTTCTACATTAAACCTCATTTGCCATGTAGTTGCCCACCCCATTAATTTGTTCAGATCTTTTTGCAAGGTTTCCACATCCTGTGGAAAAGTTATTAACCTGCTTAGCTTAGTATCGTCCACAAATACAGAGATTAAACTGTTTACCCCATCCTCCAGGTCGTTTATGAACAAATTAAATAGGATTGCTCCCACCCACAGAACCCTGACCATTCCGAGTACTCCCCATTTATCACCACCCTCTGAACTTGCCCTTGTAGCCAGTTTTCAATCCATGTACTCACCCTATGGTCCATGCCAACGGACCTTTTTTTGTACAGTAAAAGTTTATGGGGACCAAAACATCTCCCCTGAACCCGATTCTAGGAAACCCCAAATTCCCCCCAGGCATGTCATGCGCACTTTTTCAGACTTTACGTGAATCAGGGAACACCACTGCATCCAAGTTTGTGACACAAGATAGATGGCCCACCATTGAGGAATTGATGGACTCCAGGGGACCCTATCAGCTCACATTCTGGACGGCAGTACAAATGCATCACTTCCTCCAAACTCTGAAAGACCCTCAGGCATATGCTAGACATCACACCACATTTGAGGAATACTGTTCAGGAATAGAACCACTATCTCAGGTCATTTCAAAAACATACACACTGCTCAATACTCCACCAGAGCTAACTAACTTACTGAAATGCGGAACAGATCTGCACCGCACTTTTACCGCACCACAAATCCAAAACATGATAAACCTATCCCTCAAATCCTCACTATGTACCAAGACACAGGAAACCAACTATAAGGTCTTAACGAGATGGTACATGACACTCAGCAGACTTCACACTGTTTTTCCCGACATGTCAGAGCAGTGCTGGAGATGTGGTGTAATTTTACATATCTTCTGGACGTGTTCTAAACTGACATCATTCTGGACGACAGTCCGTACCATATCTCAAAAATTTACGGATTTCATGATTCCAGACGACCCAGCATTTTTTCTACTACATGTCTCTAACATACCTGTTAAAACCTACAAAAAATCCATACTGCGACATTTAGTGAATGCAGCCAAGTCCTGTATTCCCCTACTATGGATACAGCAAAACCCACCAACCACAGCATTATGGCTAAAAAAAGTAGAAGACATAAACAGGATGGAGGACTTGATAATGACAGCAGCAGACATGAGACATATTGGAAAACCTGGACCCATTGGAATTTATTCAAGTACTCAGAAGAAAATCACTATTTGGAACACGAATATTATCTGATGTTAAGAAGTGGCGCTACTTTACACGCATAACTTGAGAGGCAGACATAACCCACCCAGATTACCATCCCCCAAATCCTATCCCTCACCCCCATCCGCTTTTCTTTCTCTTCTAGCTCTCCCTGCCTATACACTTTTTCTTTTCTTAGTCGGGTCTGTAATTGTCTAGTAATGGTTACAATAAAAGGGAAATGCTCTTTCTGCGACATGGAAGAAGAAGGTACAATTTTTCCATACCACTGTAAGTGTACTACACTATGGGGAACTGTGTCAAATGCTTTTGCAAAATCCATATACACCACGTCTACGGGCCTTCCTTTATCTAGATGGCAACTCACCTCCTCATAGAAGGTTAATAGATTGGTTTGGCAAGAACAATTCTTCATGAATCCAGGCTGATTACTGCTAATGATACCGTTTTCATTACTAAAATCTTCTATATAGTCCCTTCACATCCTCTCCAAGAGCTTGCATACTATTGATGTTAGGCTAACTGGTCTGTAATTCCCAGGGATGTATTTTGGGTCCTTTTTAAATATTGGTGCTACATTGGCTTTTCTCCAATCACCTGGTACCATTCCAGTGAGTAGACTGTCAGTAAAAATTAGGAACAATGGTCTGGCAATTACTTGACTGAGTTCCCTCGGGTGCAAGCCATCTGGTCCCGGTTATTTATTAATGTTACGTTTCCCAAGTCTAATTTTAATTCTGTCCTCTGTTAACCATGGAGGTGCTTCCTGTGATGTGTCATGAGGATAAACACTGCAGTTTTGGTTACTGAAGCCCCCCGATTCCCTTGTGAAGACTGAGGAGAAGAATAAATTCAATACATTTGCCATCTCCCCATCCTTTGTAACCAGATGTCCTTCCTCATTCTTTATGGGGCCAATATAGTCTGTCCTCACTTTTTAACTGTTTATATACTTAAAGAATTTCTTGGGCTTTTTTTTAGCTCTCCTCCGCTATGTGTCTTTCATGTTCTAACTTAGCCGTCCTTATTGCACCCTAACATTTCTTGTTGCATTCTTTATAAAGTCTTAATGCTGATGATGATCCCTCAACCTTGTATTTTTTGAAGGCCTTCTCCTTTGCTTTTATATGCATTTTTACATTGAAGTTAAGCCATCCAGGACTTTTGTTCACTCTGTTAAATGTATTACCCAATGGGATGCATTGGCTAATGCCCCTATTTAAGATGAGCTTAAAGCAAACCCATCTCTCCTCCGTGTTCTTTTTTCCTAAGACTTTATCCCAATTTATGCCTTCTAGCAACGTTCGTAGTTTAGGGAAGTTGGCTCTTTTGAAATTCAGTGTCTTTGTATTCCCCTTATGTTTCCTATTTGTGTGATTTATACTGAAGCAAATTGACCTGTGATTGCTGTTTCCTAAATTGCACCGTATTTCTGCATCCGTGATCAGGTCTGTATTCTTGGTAATCAGTAGATCCAGTAACGCTTAATTTCTAGTTGGTGCGTCTACCACTGGCGAGCCTTAGACGAATGCGTGGTTCCCTCCACCCGGTCTATGTCTGAATAATTAAAATCCCCCATTATGATATCATTCCCCATCCTTGCTGCTAATCCAAATTGTGATAGGAGATCCGTCTCCCCCCCTCCCTCAGGTTAGGGGGCCTATAGCATACTCACAGTATTATTTTCCCCTTAGCTCTACCCAAAAGGATTCCACCTCCTCCCTAGCTCTCTTAGTGATGTCATCTCTCACACTTGTACAATATTCTTATTATATAGGCATACCCATCCCACTTTTTTACCCTCTCTATCCCTGCGATAAAGGATATACCCTTAAATGGTTGCCAGACAAACATGAGAGCTGTTGAACCAGGTCTCTCAAATTCCCACAAAATCCAAATCCTCCGCATACAACAGGATCTCTAGTTTACCCATCTTGTCCGCCAGGCTCCTGGCATTGGTCAACATGCCACGTAGTTTAGACTGGTCGCATATTATCCTCTTATTGGGTGTTCCGAGATTGCAACTAGGACTTGTTACTATACTTACCTTGGGTTCATGTGCTTTAGTCAACCTACCACTAATGCCCCCCAAAACTACCCACTGGAATATGTTCCGCGCTGACTATCTCTACCTCTGGGCCCTCCCCCCGTCGCCTAGGTGAAAAACGCCTCTAACTTTTTGGCCATCTTTACTCTCAGCTTGTCTGCACCCTCCTCATTTAGGTGCATTCTGTCCGTTCTATAGTACTGGTGGCTGACTGAGAAGTCGGCTCAGTCCTTCAGGAACCCAAACCCCTCCTTACTACACCAGCTCTTCAGCCACTTGTTTACTTTCCTAATCTCCGTCTGCCTTTCTGGTGTGGCTCGAGGTACCTGTAGTATTCCTGAGAATACTACCTTGGAGGTCCTTTTCCTCAATTTAGCTCCTAAGTCCCTAAAATCGTTCTTTAGGACACTCCATCTGCCTCTGACTTTGTCATTGGTGCCAACGTGCACCATGACAGCCAGGTCTTCCCCAGCCCCTCCCAGTAATCTATCCTCCAGAACCATGATGTGCCAAACCAGAGCGCCCGGTAGACAACATACAGTTTGGCGCTTCAGGTCTTTGTTACAGATTGCCCTCTCTGTCCTTCTAAGAATTGAGTCCCCTACCACCAGAAACTGTCTTTCCTTTCCCTTTTCTTACACAGCAGTATTTACCCTCGATTGGATGATCAAGGAACGCATAAATGCCGCAAGATGTACACAGAGTCGCATCTCCACATCCGCTGGGCATTGCACCTACTAATTTAATAAGGATTGGGGATTATACCCTGTCCAAATTACCCAACAACTAGCTTCCTAACACTAATACCGAACAAGACAATACACAGGTACTCAACAAGATAATACACAGGTACTCGCAGACCCACGTGCATTTGCAGACCCATGTGCACTCGCAGATAGGGATCAATGGCTCTGAAGTGAAATAATTTTTTGGGGGGGTATTTGATGGTAATATTTTATGTTGTAATGTGTTTTTGTTGTATATGAGAAAAAATCTATAAAAATTATTTGATTAAAAAAAAAGAACAGCATCATGAAGGTCAAGGAACACACCAGACAGGTCAGGGATAAAGTTGTGGAAAAGTTTAAAGCAAGGTTAGGTAATAAAAAAAATATCCCAAGCTTTGAACATCTCACAGAGCACTGTTCAATCCATTATCCGAAAATGGAAAAAGTATTGCATAATTGCAAACCTACCAAGACATGGCCTTCCACCTAGGCTAGGCATGGAGAACATTAATCAGAGAAGCACCCAAGAGGCACACAGCTCAGGTGGGAGAATCTGTCCACAGGACAACTACTGGTCGTGCACTCGACAAATCTGGCCTTTATGGAAGAGTGGCAAGAAGAAAGCCATTGTTGAAAGAAAGTCATAGGAAGTCACTTTTGCAGTCTGTAAGAAGCCATGTGGGGGACACAACAAACATGTGGAAGAAGGTGCTCTGGTCAGATGAGGCCAAAATTAAACTTTGGTCTAAAAGCAAAACACTGTGTGGAGGAAAGCTAACACTGCACATCACCCTGAACACACCATCCCCACAGTGAAACATGGCGATGGCAGCATCATGTTGTGGGGGATGCTTTTCTTCAGCAAGGAGCAGGGAAGCTGGTCAGAGTTGATGGGAAGATGGATGGAGCCAAATACAGGGCAATCTTAGAAGAGCACCTGCTAGAGTCTGCAAAAGACTTGAGACTGGGGCGGATGTTCACCTTCCAGCAGAACAACAACCCTAAACATACAGCCAAAGCTACAATGGAATGGTTTACGTTCAAAACATATTAATGTGTTAGAATGGCCCAGTCAAAGTCCACACCTTAATCCAATTGAGAATCTGTGGCAAGACTTGAAAATTGCTGTTCACAGATGCTCTCCATCCAATCTGGCAGAGCTTAAGCTATTTTGCACAGAAGAATGGGCTAAAATGTCACTCTCTAGATGTGTAGAGCTGGTAGAGACATACCCAAAAAGACTTGCAGCTGTAATTGCAGTAAAAGGTGGTTGACTCATGGGGGCTGAATAATAATGCACGCCACACTTTTCAGGTATTTATTTGTAAACAAATTGTGAAAACCATTTATCATTTTCCTTCCACTTTGCAATTATGTGCCACTTTGTGTTGGTCTATCACATAAAATCCCAATAAAATACATTTATGTTTTTGGTTGTAACATGACAAAATGTGGAAAATTTCAAGGCACTGTATACAAGCTAATATTCTGCTGGCTTTGGTAGCTGCAGCTTGACATTGCATGCTATTGCTCAGTCTGTCTTCCACTAGGACTCCCAGATCTTTCTCAATCCTTGATTACCCCAGAGGCTCTCCCCCTAGTGAGTAGTTTGCGTTTATGTTTTTAGCCCCCAAGTGCATTACTTTATATTTCTCCACATTAAACCTAATTCCCCATGTAGTTGCCCACTCCATTACTTTGTTCAGATCTTTTTGTAAAATTTCTATATCCTGATGTGAAGTTATTCTCCTGCTTATTTTTGTGTCGTCTGCAAAAAATGAGATTGAGCTATGTATCCCATCCTCTATATCATTTATGAATAAATTAAACAGAATTAGTCCCAAGACCGAACCTTGGGGCACCCCACTTACCACTCCAGACCAGTATGAGTACACGTTATTTATCACTACCCTTTGGATACCCCCCTGTAACCAGTTTTCTATCCAAGAACAAACCTTATGGTCCATGCCTGCAGACCTCAGCTTGTAGATTAAAGGGTAACGCCACTTTTGAGGGGGAAAAAAATGGCAAGTAAAGAAAAAATAATATAGCGTGTACAATTGCGATACAAGTCATATTGTAATTGAATGTCATTAAAAATTAACTTTCCTTTTCAATCTGCAGCCTCTGTAATTTTCTATAAACGCAATGTAATATGGCTACATGGAGTTGTTCTGTGCACAGAATGTGTACTGACCACTCCCCAGAAACATTATTTCCTGCTTGTGTGATTGGCTCACCAATTTTCCCAGACGTCTGCCTAAGATACAAGTCAGATTTCAGGCATCTCCTGCAACAAAAGTGTCATTTTTGGTGAGATATTTCGAATGGGAACTCATCTAAAGGGATGAGCTGCCACAGCTGACTGATAATTGTGAAATCACTCCAATTAGACCCACTCAGCCCAGAGGCACAGACAAGCACACATGGATTTCTTCAGAATAACAAAAGGTAATCAACAAAAGAAATCTACAACAAATGTTGTTATAATCCTTGCAATGTGCATAGATCACCCAGCGGGGAATGTTGTTTTTCTCAACGTAAGTGGAGTTACGCTTTAAGCGTTTATGGGGAACTGTATTGAATGCTTTTGCAAAATCCAGATACACCACATCCACAGGCCTCTCCCTATCTAGATGGCAGCTCACTTCCTTGTAGAATGTTAACAAATTGGTCTGGCAAGAACGACCCTTCGTAAACCCATGCTGACTACTACTAATGATACTGTTTTCTAAAGCAAATTGTTGGATATAGTCCCTTATCATCCCCTCCAATAATTTACCTACTAATGATGTTAGGCAGACTGGCCTAACATGAATATTGGTATCACATTGGCTTTTCTCCAATCAACTAGTAATGTATTCTTTCTAGTTGGAGAATTCACCAATTTAGACATGAAGTTGTGGTGTAAGACGTTTATGAAATGACGGGCCTTTAATAAGTTAGCTGTCTCTTCTACCCAGTCAATATTGGGGTAATTGAATTCCCTTATTATGACGACATTTCCCTGCCAATTCTAACTGTGATAGGAGGTCCAGCGCCTCCTCTTTCAGGTTGGGGGGCCTGTAACATACCCTCCAGTATTAATTTCCCACTCACGTCTTCTCTTTGGAGTTCTACCCACACTGATTCCACCTCCCTCCTCATCCCATTCACAATGTCACTCCTCTCTACCATCCTTACATCATTTTTGATATATAGACACATATAGATACAAGGAATACCCCTGAATTTTTGCCAGTCGTGTGAGCTATCGAACCAAGTTTCTGTTATTCCCACAAACTCAAAGCCCTCCTTGTGTAATAGTAGCTCCAGTTCCTCCTTTTTGTTAGCTAGACTCCTGGTATGTGTGTATTCATCCCTCAGTGTTGTATGAGTGCTTATTAATTTCTCCCTTGGGGCATCACCAATCCTGTTGCACATTTATACCTTCTATTCTAATGGGGATAATAGGCACACATGTACTCCCAGGCACTAAATGTACTCCCAGGTACTAAAGGTACTCCCAGGCACTAAGGGTACTCCCAGGCACTAGGGCACTCCCAGGTACTAAGACAGTCCCAGTTACTCCCAGGTACTAAAGGTAACCCCAGCTACAAAAATACACACAGCTTAGTGTCTTGCAATATTACAAAGAAAACTGTGGGTTTTTTCGGTTGTGTGTGTGTGTGCGGCTTCCCTCCTCCTGCTCAGCCACACCTGTAATGCTTGTCAGCTCCTTCAGCCTCCCCTGGTCAGCCTGTCTCCCTCCGGTCCCATGCCTACCGCTTGCCCTGTCTGCCTATCACCCCCCGGGCCCCCCACCTCCTCCCCTGATCACCGATCAATCCCGCACTTAGGGTCTCCCCTGACAGGTTTCCGCTGGCTCTCTTTATCAGCAGTCCGACTCAGGGTCTCCCGGTCCCCGCTGCCTCTCTTGGTCGCGTCTGTGTGTTACAGTCCTGATCACTCTGGTCACTCTCTCTAATGCTCTCTCACACTCCTCTGCTCTCACACAGCGTGTCACAGCAGGTTTCTCCGCCTCCTTGGTCACGTGTCTGACACACAATTCAGCCGAAGATAAAATGTCCAAATGGCAATCACATGGCAACAACTTAATGCATTTAGGCATCTAGATGTGGTGAAGACGACTTGCTAAAGTTCAAACCGAGCATCAGAATGGGAAAGAAAGGGGATTTAAGTGCCTTTTTGAGCATTTCAAAAACTGCTGATCTACTGGGATTTTCATGCACAACCATCTGTAGGGTTTACAGAGAATGGTCCGAAAAAGAGAAATTATCCAGTGAGCATCAGTTGTGTGGACGAAAATGCCTTGATGGTAAAGGAAAATGGGCAGACTGGTCTGAGATGATATAAAGGCAACGGTAACTCAAATAACCACTTAACCACTCGTTACAACCAAGGTATGAAGAATACCATCTCTAAACCCACAACACATCGAACCTTAAGGCCTCATGCACACAAGACGCCAGTGCAAACTCTGCTGAACACGTTTTTAAAATCTGAAACCGGCGTTTAGAAATACCCGTTTTGCCACGTTTGCATGCCGCGTTTAGCCGCGTTTGCGTCTAGAAGCGTCTGTAGAGCAGAAAATGACATTTTGCGACCCAACTTTGGGGCCCCATATCTCGGGGCCAAATTTGGTGTGCTAACACAGTGGAACTAGCACTACAAAAAATCCAAATTTGGGGTTCCTAGCACTAAGTGGCCCCGAGATACGGGGCCCCAAAATCGGGTCGCAAAATGTCAAGCACTTCTGCAGCAGAGAATGACATTTTGTGACCCGACTTTGGGGCCCCATATCTCAAGGCCATTATGGGCCCCCGAGATATGGGGCTCCAAAGTCGGGTTGTAAAAAACACTTATACTTCCGGTTCCAGCGCCACATGAGGAGGAGGTAGGAACCCTCAGCTCCCGCCACACTCCCCGTCTAACCGGCCATAAAGTACCCGCAAACGCCTCGGGGAGACCCCCTTCCACCTGCTAAAGAGTAGGCACATATGGATCGCTTTGTGGAGCGATCATATGCACGAGCGGCATCCTCCACACTGACAACGGCAGGAGGGACAGAGACGAGCGCAGCTAAAATGGCGGCCTCCTCAGCAGAACTGCTGCAGCCGCCTCCACAGCCTCCACAGCCATCTACACAGCACCCCTCAGTCCAGACCCTGCCTCTCCTGAAGGCATAACTCAAGCAGTGGTAGCACTGCTAGGCCCTACACTTGCCGCCACAGTGAACACATCAGTTAACAGAGGGCTGGAGCTACTTCATATAGAAGTGCAGGCACAAGCACAGAGGATTACACACACAGAGGAACGGATCTCCTCTCTGGAAGATGAAGCTGCTGCCGCATCTGCTGCAGTGGCACGCATAAACATCCAACACAGAGAGATTTGGGATAAACTCGACGATCTCGAGAACCGTTCGAGACAAAATAATTTAAGGATAATAGGACTCCCTGAATCAATCACTACTCATCATCTAACAAACATATGTGCAAAGATCATTCCCGAACAACTGGGCCTCTGCATACCGTGCACTGTAGAAAGAGCGCATCGCATTGGACAATACTCGGAAACCCGTACCAAACCCCGACATGTTATTGTCAAATATTTGATTTATGCAGATAAGAACGCCATTATGCAGAAGTTTCATCCCACCCGCTCACTAACAGTAGATGGCGCAAAACTGCTATTGTTCGCGGATTACTCCGTTGAGGTCATGAATAGGCGCAAGGCATTTTCTCCAATATGCTCCATTTTATACAACAATCAGATCAGATTCTCCTTAGTCTACCTGGCAACCCTCCGCGTTCAAACACATGAAGGGGAACAACTCACTTTCGCCACGCCCGATGAAGCGGAAAAATTTGTCACTACTCTAGACACGGAAACAGAACATGTCAACTCTACAGAGGGCTATGCTTTAACATCGATGATCTCTCCATCTTCATCCTCTAAACCCCAATGTAGCCCAACCAAACCCCCATACAAGCGCATTCGTGTTACGCAAAAAGAGGATCGTTCGGGACATCGCTGATGAACCACAAGGACCGGATGTTGTTACACCTACATGGGAGACGGGTAGTATTACTCCCCCCACATGCTCCCTTTCTTCCTTACTTGCGTTATTTTTATTACTTCTATACCTTATATGCCTAAGCGAACTGCCGCAGTTAGTATTATAACATGCTGCTATATCTAGGCAAGGTTATGTTTGATCCATGTTTGATCTGTTAACCATAGATATATGGATTTGTAAAACTCGTACTGTTTACTGGTTTAGTTGTTTGACCACCACAGAGGCTTCAGTTACCAATTAGCTCCTTTGATCCCCCCTGTTTCTAGATCTAACTCACAGGCTATAGTCTCTTTTATTGACACTTCCCCCTAGGTGTGGAGTCGATACGCTTCATTTAAAACCTCAGTCCTTATGGCCTGCAAAATGTCCACATATCCTCCCCCCTGCCCTTCTACCCCCCTCCCTCTGGCTTAACTCCTGCAGCCGGGAGTGGAATGGGAGACTGATGGAAGCCATGATAAGTAGTCGAACCTCATGTGGAAAAAAGTGAAGCTTATAATGAATGTTAAGGATTTTTCCCATTTAACCTTTGCCAAGCTGTTTTTCCTCTTCCATAGATATGTTTATTTATCGAATGTATTCACCTGTTCAATACTTGTAAACTCAGGAAACTTTAATGACTTCCAGATTGCAGATGCATTGTCTGAATGGGGGCCCTATTACAAACCCTCAACCCAATATAATTCTCAACATCAGACATGGCCTCTTCAACTAGTGGGAACCACTTAAAGTTTATATCATGGAACGTCAAGGGGCTCCACTTTCCATGTAAGCGGATGGCTATCCTTAGACATCTGAAGCGTCTTCGGACAGATGTGGCCCTACTTCAGGAAACCCACCTATCTGCAGATGATCTAACCCGCTTACGCAAACTGTGGGTGGGCACGGTGTTTGGCTCGCCTGCACTTGGTCGCAAAGCGGGTGTGGCTATCTTACTACATAAGAATTTAAAACACACGATAAGAGATGTTAGGATTGACTCGACAGGCCGCAAGATGACCCTACACATGACTTTAGACACCAAACAAATGGCTATCACTAACATTTATGCTCCTAACTCGCCAGACATTTCTTTCTTCCAAGACATGGTTCAATGGATACTCTCCGCTCCTGAAACACTGCACTTAGTAGGCGGGGATTTCAATTCGGTCATGTCCACGCTAGCAGACCGCACAAAAGACTCGACCTGCCAAACACATAACTCAACACCACAAACACCCGACTCTACTCTTCTAGCACAAGCCGTTGCTTCCATGCAATATGTAGATACTTGGCGTCTGAATCACCCGACTGATAGGGAATATACTTTCTTCTCGCCCCCACATAACTCCTTTTCTCGCATCGACTACTTCTTTGCCTCCCCTGCACTAATTACCACCCTATGCGAATCAGAGATTTTAGACGCTAGGCTATCCTATCATAGCCCCATCACTATACACCTGACACAGGCCACACCTTCCTCCCCCTCGCCCATGTGGCGCTTTCCATCTTACTTGATGGACAATGAAGATTTTCGCCACACACTATGCGCAGCTTGGAACGACTATGTCTCCACCAATGGAGCTCATATTACCGAACCCAATGTCTTTTGGGAAGCTGGCAAAGCTTTCTTAAGAGGGACGATCATTTCCTATACCACACAATTTAAGAAACACACCAAGCAGCAATACATACAGGCCAGTGAATCTCTACGTACAGCCCATGAATGCTTAACTTTAAATCGTACACTTGATAATATCCGAACGTGGAGACAGGCTAAGTGCACATTTGATCTCTGGGCGGAACAACAGGAGGCAGCTAAAATGTCATACTCTAAATTACATTTTCACAGTTATGGCAACAAGGCGGACAAACTACTGGCTAAACTATGTGCGGGACCGAGACGACCCACTCGCATCTCTACTTTGAGAAATGCGGATGGATCCCTAACTACATCTACTGATGTAATCAGCAATATACTCACAAAATACTACACAGACTTATATGCGGCCTAAGAAACTGATCAAGCCACTACTGAAGCTCTCCTATCTAAAGTGCGTCTACCCAGACTTAAAAATGCACAATTAGAGGCACTCAATGCTCCTATCACAACCGACGATATCCGGCAAACGATCAAAAATATGTCATCAAATAAAGCCCCAGGCCCTGACGGATACACGGCCGAATTTTATAAAATGACCAACGATTTTCTTCCCGACACCCTAAAACATGTATACGCAGCCATGTGGGATGGGGGACCATATCTTCCTACGGGGACACAAGCCCACATCAAACTGATATCTAAAAAAGGGAAAGACCCCCAACTGCCAGGCTCGTACCGCCCAATCTCCCTAATAAATGTGGATGTCAAAATCCTCTCTAAAATCATTGCGTCACGCTTAGCCCATCTTCTTCCTTCATTACTACATTCAGCCCAATCCGGATTCGTTTCGGGTCGATCAGCCACTTTAAATATACAAAAAGTGCTAATGGCGTTACACTATGCTAAAACACACCCTGATCAAGATGTCGCTATTATATCACTAGATGCCGAAAAAGCTTTCGACAACGTTAGTTTGTCCTGGCTGTTTCGAGTATTGCAACAGTTTGGCTTCACGGGGCCAATCTTGAGTTTTCTTCAACAAATGTACGCATCTCCAACAGCGCGCCTTGTCACTCTTGACTTCGTGTCTGACTCGATACCTCTGACAAAGGAAACGAGACAGGGCTGCCCACTTTCCCCCCTACTTTTTAACTTAGCCATTGAGCCACTATCCAGAATACTCAACTCACACGATGGAGTCAGCGGGATCGCAATAGGGGACCAAGTTCTCAGATCCGCTTTATTTGCAGACGACATACTGTTGTTCTCCACTGATCCTCTTTCTTTATATACACACACACACACATTAATTATAGTACAGGACACCAGGGTTGTGTCCTGGATGGAAAGTATGTGTTGTAATTATTTGGGATTGTGGTCCCAATGTAAGGGGGGCGATAAGAGAAATTTTTGAGTACTCAGGGGTTCTTAACCATTCAGCAGATGTCCCCTTGGAAACAAGAAGAATTTTGGGCAGTTCTCTTGGGATTAGTAAGCCCTACTCTGGGACATGAAAATTTGGAGGCTCAGATAGACTTTGGGTCAAAAAGAGCCTCCAAACCCTAATTACAAGGACTTAGGTCCTGAAAGGGTTAACACACCTGCATGGGAAGATTCAAAAGGGACAGGAAGGAGCCAGCCCCTGTTTGTGAGGTAGTATTGCGTGGTTCACAGCTGTGGGAAAGTGTGGACTATCTGGACACTGAAACACAGTTTTGCTTAGTTCTTGTGGCCTTTGCCGTACCCCTGAAGCAGACGAGAACCCAAGTGTGGGACTGGTATATTGATGGTGAGCCATTATGCTGTCTTGATTATATGAGCATTATGCACAGTTAGCTTTATTGTTTTGATTTCTGTTTACTTGTTTTGAAAGTCCAGTAAAAAATTATTTATATATATATATATATATATATATATATATATATATATATGTAGCGCTGGTAGATTTTTAATCTACTGCTGATAGGTAAATCTAGTGGGTTACTTGTTAGGTGAAGTTAGTTCTGCCTCTGTTCCAGCTTGGCTGAGTTGCGTGTGATTTCACACTGCGCCGGTGGGTGTCGTTGTAACCATGGGCCAGTGTTGAAAAGGCAACGTGTTGAAGCGTATGAGTGCTCCTCTGTCCTGGAGACAACTCGGTGGAGGTGGTCCTCTGAGTTGCATTCTGGGAGAGGGTATTTATGGGACAGACGCCATGTTGAAGGGTTCGTTTTTAGCCACCTGCTGGCCCTCCTGGCCGACAGGTATGCATTAGGAGTACCACCTCGTGGTCCTCTGATTCGGAGGCCCGCGTCACTGCGGGTGGGACCAGAAGCCTGTCTGGGGCCTACCACAGCGGCAGAGGAATGGTCCTGGGCTGTCTATCCTGAGTGAAGAAGCTGGACAACTGAGGAGATCCCAGGGGAGGACCCGTCATGGAAGGTTTATGCAGAGTGCTGGTCTGGAGAGGGGCCTGGTGACTCAGTTGGAGGACGTATCCTGAAGTAATCTTACTGCATAGTACTGCTGGGTTGGCTTAAAGGTTCAAGAGCTGTGTCTGATATTCATCGTAAACCCTTACATCCTGTGGCAGAGGATCGTATGGGTTTTGTTCCAAACAAGTCTGTGGCAGAGACTTTTGTTCTTGCTAAGTACTGGCTGCTAGGCAAGTGAGAGAGGCCTATCCAGGCGGGCAGAGATTGAATCCCACAAGGGGAGTGCATTCAACTACAAGTGATTCAATTCCTAATAATGTTCTAACGAATACTAAGGAAAGATATTTGAGCTTCCCTGCAACTTTCCTTCTGCCTCTTTCCTGCTACTTCCTTTATTACCAATTCATTAAAGCATTGGAAAACATACTCAAGTGTTTGGTGCATACATCGTCCAGAGGTAAACTCAACGGGACCCTAGACCCGGTGCCGGTGAAACAGAGGTGGCAAGAGTGAAGGTAACAGCCTGCTTTAAACCAGCAGCTCCACCAAGAGTAATTGCTACATGTGGGGGCATCGTCCGTGATTTGTTGGCCATCAACTTCCAGCAACCTAGAGAAGTGTTTCATCGGGAGTTTACGGTGAAAGCTGGACTTTGTCAATTTCTCAGGAGAAGAAGAGGTTAAAGTTGCAGGACTTTATTTCTGACTGCGTAGGCGGCGGGCGCCAGTAAAAGCCTGGGAGCTACGTGATCAGAGGAACAAGTGGGAGGAGCCTAGCCTACTTGATACTGCGTGGGACGTGTGTGTGATGGCGCCAGAGAAGAAGAGAGGCCTTGTGATCGTGCTGAGAAGATCAGAGTGTGGCCATGTCTTTTTTGGTGATGCAACCAACTGTGGGACCTAAGATGTTCCCTACCAGCACTGCTGCAGGTGCTATGCTGACCGGAACCTTGCTTACGGATACCGGCATTCGTCTGGAGCCGCAGGGGAGGTTTGTTCTTTATACAGTCGGACATATTGAAGGACTGGGCATGCTTTGCCACAAGTGTGAGGGACTGGTCATACATCTCCGTCCATTTGTTCGCTGCCCGCAATGTGGAGAATATTTGTTTGTGGTGGAGCAACCTATCGTGTCGCCCCGTGCTTATCGTATGGACTGGGCTACAGGTATTGCCACAGTGGAAGCTGCTACTACTGCTGAAAAAAGAGCGGCAGGCCGTGATTTTGCCTGTTGTCACCGAGAGTGTTCTAGAGAGATACTGTATTTACTTCTCTAACCCAGTGTGCGAGCTCTGGCGGATCAGGCCTCATCCAAAGTCTGGCTATAACTTTTCTTGCAGAGAAGAGCGTTTCCTGAAGAAATATCTTTTGGAATTTGTTGATCTCTGTATTTGGGAAAATTCCTAAGATATGCAATTTGGGTTGTAGTGTGTTAGGAGAGCCCATTGTGTCATGCAGGAATCTCACCACTTGGGTCCAGAAGGCCTGAATCTTTGGGCACTGCCAGATTAAGTGAAAGAACGTGCCTATTGCTTGATTGCACATTATACATGTTATAGACTGATTCTGTTTATATCTAGAAATTCTATATGGTGTGAGGTAGGATCTATGTAATATGAAAATCTGGGTCAACCTATCCGATAAATTAGGGGATACCAGTTTGCAAGCATCAAGAGCATCACTCCATTCATCATCCTCCATATTGCCCACCTCCACCTCCCTCTCCCACCTAGGTTTCAGTGCATATGCAATTTTGGTTGCTGTAGGCGTTGTCAGCATAATGTAAAATTGGGAGATCAATTTTTTGGGGTCTGGGTATTTTATTGATTCCATGAGGGGATTATTGACTGAGATGAAATCCTCTGAGGGAAATTGCGATCGAAAGGCGTGGCGGAGCTGTAGGTATCTGAAGAATATTTGGTTTGGAAGCATAAGCATAAGCATAAAGATTTTAACCTGTCGAAGCTCTTCAGTTTACCATTACTGATGATATGAGACAAGAAAAATATCCCTCTGGAGCTCCACACCTCACTGTCTGGGATCATAAAGAACTGGATTGTGCCATATAGTGGTAAAATCGTCTATTGCTGGTATGCTCAACTTATCAGAAGCAAGTTTCCATATCCTCCTATATTGGTACAATAGTAATCTACGGTTATCCAACCTCGCCACCCCCTTCGCTCCCCCTGTTATCATTACCATTGAATCCTGGGTCTTCCGAGACCATTCTGGACATAGAAAACTGAGGAATCTCTCCCTATCCACCTTATCCACATGAAATATTTGTGCCAGTTGGGCTGCCAAATAGTATATGTTGAAGTCCGGGAGGGCCATACTAGCTAAGTCTGTAGGATTTTTCAACTTATGCCAAGAAATTTTGTGCCTGTTATTGCCCCATATGAATGGTTTTAGGATAGCTTCCATTAGCTTAAAGTGTCTGAGAATTAAATATACTGGCGAGTGCCATATCATGTATAAAATTTTGGGTAAAAGAACCATTTTTGTTATGTTTATACGGCCCATTACTCCCAAGGGGAGCCAAGCCCAAATCTGAGTCTTTTGTCTAAGCATTTCGTAAAGTGGGTCTTTATTTAATGGTATATAGTCTGCTGTGTCTCTAGTCAGCCTCACCCCCAGGTATTTAATGACATCTACCCTCTGTAAAGGTAACAGGGCCCTGCTCCTGGGTGGTGGAAAACTATCTAAAAGGAGTATCTGCGATTTGTCCCAATTTATTCGTAGGCCAGAAAACGTGCCAAATTGTTTAATTAGGTCTAACGCTAACGGTAGGGAATTGTCTGAGTCATCTAGGTAAAGAAGTGTGTCGTCCGCGTACATGCTGATCTTTTCCATCACCTTCCCTCTACCGAGTCCCACAATCCCAGGGTGTGCTCGAATAGCTATCGCGAGTGGCTCT
Source organism: Lithobates clamitans (assembly GCA_037952925.1). NCBI lineage: Eukaryota > Metazoa > Chordata > Amphibia > Anura > Ranidae > Lithobates > Lithobates clamitans. The sequence goes on from JBBGZY010000766.1 coordinate 2,082,702, forward strand.
GCCGCCAGCGCGTATAGCAGTGGCGACAGAGGACACCCCTGTCTCGTACCTGTGGTCAAGGGAAACTGTCCAGATGGCCAACCATTGGCCAGCACTTTCGCAACCGGGGTTTGATAGAAAAGTTGCACCCACTTTATAAATTTGGGCCCCAAACCAAAACTGCCAAGACAGGTCCATAGGTATCTCCACTCTATTGAATCAAATGCCTTGGCTGTGTCCAAGGCCACAATCACACGGGATCCCTGACAATCATGAATTGCCTGTAAATTGATAAATAATCTTCTGAGATTGAAGGAGGTATTTCTACCTGGCATAAATCCGGCCTGGTCACTATGCACTAAGGACAGGATAACCTTATTCAGGCAGATGGCAAGCACTTTTGCGAGTATCTTCACATCCACCTGAAGCAAAGATATGGGACGGTAGGACTCCGGGAGATGTGGGTCCTTACCTGGTTTGGGGATCACAACAATAGTTGCTTCTTGCATTGATGCAGGCAATTCAGATCTCTCAAAGATAGCATTGTATAATTTAAGCAGCCTAGGTATTAGCAGGTCCGAATAAGTGGATAAGAATTCCACAGGTAGGCCATCGGACCCCGGGGTTTTAGATTTGGGGAATCCTGCTATAGCACTGGATATCTCATCTGATGTCAGTGGGGCTTCCAGTTCCTCCACCTGCTCTGCATTTAGTTGAGGAATCGTCAGTCCCTCTAAGAAGGACTCCATAGTGGATGTGTCATCTGTAACTGTGGCCATGTATAGATTACTAAAGAAATCCTTAAATAAATCAGAGACTTTGCTAGGTTCCGTCTCCAGTACATCATCAGAGGAGCGTAGTGAAATCACCACAGGAGGTCTCTCCTCGCAATGGACTAGATGGGCCATAAGCTTCCCAGTCCTCTCCCTATGTTCAAATGAGTTCTGTTTGTGGAAAAAAAGTTTCCGTTTGGACTTTTCATACTGCAATTGATCAAGTGTTCTCGAGCATAATTTAAAAACATTTGCTCTATCGATGGTGGGGTCATTAAGAAATCCTCTCTCTGCTTCCCTACACTTTCCTCTGCCCTATCAATATTTAACTCAGATTCTCTTTTAATTTGGTTAATGCGCCTAGTGAGAGTCATGCGGGCGTGCAGTTTAAACATTTCCCACACTGACTGTACTGTGGCCGAGTCATCATTTGTCTTGAAATATTGTTCCCATTCCACTGGGAGGTCATCATTCTCCGGGAGCAACGTCAACCAAATAGGATTTAATCGCCATGAAGCTGGCGGACGGCCACAAGACAAAGCAACCGAGGCCCAGCAGGGACAGTGATCTGATAGTGATCGAGGAGAAAACCCTGCGTCTATAAGTCTGGGAATCAGAGTTTTAGACATCAGTATGAGATTTATTTGGGACATAGCATGATGGGACGTGGAAAAGCAAGAATAGGCTTTGGTGGAGGGGTTTCTGGCCCTCCAAGTATCAACAAGGTTAAAGTTATTTAGTAATCTAGCAAATCTTGTTAAATAGGAAGAGGGCGACAGAGGCATTGAACTGCTCATTCTATCCATAGCGGGGTTTAACACATTATTAAAATCCCCCATCCATATCACTGGAATAGTAGGGTACATAGCCATATAGTCAAAACCAACAGTGATTACCTCGTAGCTGAATGGTGGAGGGACATAGAACGCCAACAGGAGTACCAGTTCCCCATATAGTTTGGCCCTTAGGAACACATATCTACCAAGTGGGTCAATCTCCGAACCCTGAAGCTCAAAGTGTGTGGTTTTAGTAATTAAAATGGATACACCCCTGGAATGTGTGGTATGTACCGAGTGGAAAGCCCACCCTATCCAAGGCCGTTTGAGTGTTCTGTGTGCCATGCCCTCTGCATGGGTCTCCACCAGAACCATTACATCCGCCTTTTGTTTTTTAAGCTGTGTAAATACTGCTGACCTCTTGATCGGGTCTCTAATACCACGGACATTCCACGTGAGCAATTTCAGGGTGGCCATTGAGGTAAGTAATAGAAATGACGAGCCCCAGGATTCAGAGAGCCCATTACAGTAAACACGGTGACACAGATCTCCGGGTAATAAACATCTTCTAATAATAAATTGTATCTGTCATGGTGATGCAAACATGTGGTTAGTACATAGCAACATATCGTTTTTCTCCGTTGTTGAAAACCCCCCACCCCCCTCCCCGCCCTGCACAATCCCAAACTGGTGCGGGCTTTCATCCCAAACTGCCAACGTGGCATGTACAATGTCCAACCTGAGGAAAAAGGATTTAGTAAAAACCGACTCATAGATGTGATCACTGCGGTTAGTATAAACTGAATAGTGTTACAGGTATAAGAGCAGAACAGCACAACAGTGAACAGATTGTTCCATCTCAGGTCATGGATTTTGATGTGTGGGGCGAAACTACGCTGAGTAACATTACACATCTCAGGACTTGGCTCACTTTCATTAGTGAGGTTTTCAAGGGGGAATCATCCTCCGCCGGTAATGGATGTGGACTATTTACTGTCAAACGAGAATAGTGGTCTGATTGATCCTGAGTGAGGTTTGTGGACAAGGTATGTATTCCAATAGGTGGGGTGGGAAACAGGTGCCCTGCGGATATATGTCAGGTATATACCTGTAATGCCTGTTTAGGCGTCCAGATTGTTGCATTCGTGGGCTTATTACCAGTTCAGAGCCGTTCCCTGACGAGCAGGTATTTATGCAGCAGGATGTAGAGCACACAAGTATGTTCCTTTGAACGGCATAGTAGGGGGTAATAGTAGCAGTGTGCTGTGCTGCGGCCATGACCCACTATTTCGCTGCTGGGGGTAAAGTGAGGGAAAGAGTCAGAGTCAGTGTGTGCCATGACCAGTAAGAGTAGCAACTTTGCTAAGCTGCAGAAGATTTGTGTCCTGCTTCCCCCGTAAGCAAGTGAGGGTTCAATAAAAGACAGGGGAGAGTAATAATGTCACTTATCTGTGTGCGTCTCTCTGCTCCAGCCATGTAATAGCCGCCTCCGGATCTTCAAAAAAGTGCGCCCGATCCTCTCCTTCAATGCGTAGGCGTGCTGGGAAGAGCATAGCATACTTTATATTTTTTATTCGGAGAGGGCTTTTGACTTCCGTGAAGGTTCGCCTTCTGCGCTGTACCTCAGCAGAAAAATCTGGAAAAACAGCGATCATCTTATTTCCGAAGGGAATGTTGCCTTTTTCCCTGCTGAGACAAAGAATGGCGTCACGATCTCTAAAGTTAAGGAACTTTGCTATAAACGTGTGTTGGGGCGCTCCAGCAGGTGGCATTTTCCCGGACAGTCGGTGTGCACGTTCGACTACAAATGTAGGGGAGAGGGCATCTCTCCCATAGGTATCACAGAGCAAATGTTCCAAGAATGTGGGGGGGTCTTTCCCCTCTGCTCCTTCAGGGAGGCCAATAAATCTTAAATTGCATCGCCTCAATCTATTTTCAATCTCATCCTGCTTTTGCAGGAGCTGATTTACCTGGGATTGCAGTTCTGCTGTGGAGTTCTGCAGCGGGGGGGAGTGAGTCTTCCACATTGCTCAGTCTAGTCTCTGCCTCTGTCACTCTCTCTCTCAGCTTCTGAAAATCCTGTCTTACAAGAGAAATGTCCACTTTTACTTCCTCAATCTTCGCTGTGACAGTGGTCTGGCAAGGGGTTAATATGGCGCACAATGGAGGTAGCCGAGTACATATAACTAAAAATGGTGGGGGGAAGGGGGTGGGTTGGGGGTTCCTGAGAGGGGGAACTTGATGGTGGTAGTTAATGTTTCACAACAAGTTCAGGTATTAGTCCATGTAAGGATAAAATGATGCTGAATAAATGGAAGGCAGCCAGTCTATAAAAGCTAGAAGAAGCTCTGCATCAATAAAAAAGAAAGAAGGACGGTGCCCTCTAAGTGCAGCATGTATGTTAAAAATATTTATTACAATAGATAAAAACACTCACATTTGAGTTGCTAAAATCCAGCATGTAAAGTAGTTTCATCCGCGTGCTCTCGGGGGATGTGGGTGTCACGGGCCAGTGGGGGGGTTCCTGGGATGTGAGTCCTGTGACCTGGGTCCTGGTAGCTGTTCCGGTGGTGCTGAGGGTCCTTCACTTCCGGGAGCGGGGTAAGGCGGGCGGTGCTTCGCGTTCGGAGCATGCGTGCTCCTTCATCAGGCTATGCTGGTAGCCATAAATTCCCATTGCCTATGGTATAAATTCTCACACTGAATATGGCCACCAGCATAGCCTGATGAAGGAGCACGCATGCTCCGAACGCGAAGCACCGCCGCCTTACCCCGCTCCCGGAAGTGAAGACGCAGGTCAGCACGGCGCTCCACGGAGGATCCATGACCGATATCCTGGCCGCCCGGAGGCTCTGAGGACCCTCGGCACCACCGGAACAGCTACCAGGACCCAGGTCACAGGACTCACATCCCAGGAACCCCCGCACTGGCCCGTGACACCCACATCCCCCGAGAGCACGCGGATGAAACTACTTTACATGCTGGTTTTTAGCAACTCAAATGTGAGTGTTTTTATCTATTGTAATAAATATTTTTAACATACATGCTGCACTTAGAGGGCACCGTCCTTCTTTCTTTTTTACAGTGGTCTGGCAGGCTGTTACTGCTTCTTGGCATGCTGTTATAGCTTCAAGAACTCTGGTGGTATCTGCTCCAACGGCCCCCTCCTCCCCCTGCATGGCGGCGCCATCTTCCCCCTGGGACTCAGCTCCTTGACGGCGGTACTGTCCCAGCTTTGCAACCGCAGAAGTAGTTTTTTTTCCCAGCGGCAACATGATCCAGGGGGGTTCCCAAAGCAGTAGGGATGATTTTTGGGTATTCAGCTGTTCAGATAGTCCCAGGATTTAATAGATCGGATATACGGCCGGCGGAGCTCTGTTCCCTAGCGTCCTACACCATGCCGCTCCAGGCCACGCCCCGAGACTTTTTATTCCTAAACTGTATATATCTCGTGTGTGTGTTTAACTTTGTTTTTTTTAGAAGCAAGTGGACCTCCTATCAAGCTGTTAGGCTTTTCAGCTAGATAGATAGTGGGGTTGTAACAGTCTTAATGTGGTTTTGTTTACGGATGTGAACATATTGTTTAAAAAATATATATATGTTGAAATTGTAATGTCTCTCTACTGTCTTCTTTTCTTCTTTACTTTAATCCAAGTTTTAAGCTCAAATACCTACTCTCAGGCTTGGGAGTTATTTTTTTTTTTGACAGACGTTGAGGACAACATCTATTGTAGTGGGGGAGTATGTAGCGCTGGTAGATTTTTAATCTACTGCTGATAGGTAAATCTAGTGGGTTACTTGTTAGGTGAAGTTAGTTTTGCCTCTGTTCCAGCTTGGCTGAGTTGCGTGTGATTTCACACTGTGCTGGTGGGTGTCGTTGTCACCATGCTACAGTGTTGAAAAGGCAACCTTGTTGAAGCGTATGAGTGCTCCTCTGTCCTGGAGACAACTCGGTGGAGGTGGTCCTCCGAGTTGCATTCTGGGAGAGGGTATTTATGGGACAGATGCCATGTTTAAGGGTTCGTTTTCAGCCACCTGCTGGCCCTCCTGGCCGACAGGTATGCATTTGAGTACCACCTCATGGTCCTCTGATTCGGAGGCCCACATCGCTGCAGCGTGGCCTGTGGTAGGCCTGTCTGGGACCTACCACAGCGGCAGAGGAATGGTCCTGGGCTGTCTATCCTGAGTTAGGAAGCTGGACAACTGAGGAGATCCCAGGGGAGGACCCGTCATGGAAGGATCATGCAGAGTGCTGGTCTGGAGAGGGGCCTGGTGACTCAGTTGGAGGATGTATCCTGAAGTAATCTTACTGCATAGTACTGCCGGGTTGGCTTAAAGGTTCAAGAGCTGTGTCTGATATTCATCATAAACCATTACATCCTGTGGCAGAGGATCGTACGGGTTTTGTTCCAAACAAGTCTGTGGCAGAGACTTTTGTTCGTGCTACGTACTGGCTGCTAGGCATGTGAGAGAGGCCTATCCAGGCGGGCAAAGATTGAATCCCACAAGGGGAGTGCATTCAACAACAAGTGATTGAATTCCTAATAACGAATACTAAGGAAAGGTATTTGAGCTTCCCTGCAACTTTGCTTCTGCCTCTTTCCTACTACTTCCTTTATTACCTGTTCATTAAAGCATTGGAAAATATACTCAAGTGTTTGGTGCATACATCGTCCAGAGGTAAACTCAACGGGACCCTAGACCCGGTGCCGGTGAAACAGAGGTGGCGAGAGTGAAGGTAACAGCCCGCTTTAAAAACCAGAAGCTCCACCGAGAGTAATTGCTACACATAAATTATATATATATATATATATATATAGTATAAAAGGATTGCTGCACTTGTGATTTATTGAAAATTAAAAAATATATATGTAGCACTGACCCCCGAAGGAAGTAATTTATTTGGGTCTGTACTCTGCTTTATTTCCCCTTTGAAAACCTCAGTCCCCCTGACACAGCTGTGGTGTAATAGTGTGCAGTCAAGACAAAACCTTAAAGACAAGTTCACAGTATACAATGTGATATACCTGTTTGTCTTTACCTTGACCTCCACTTGCAGGATGATGCAGAGGAAAACAACACTCAAACAGTTGTACTTGAATAAGAACCTTGTTTACTGTAATTGCTTCAAAGGGTAAACACTACAATGGTTGTACTGTCAGACCAACATAGTCTGACAGTCAACTGAACTTTATCTTACAAATATATTACACAGATATAAAGAGTCTGAAATAATTTGTGAGTAATGTATTAAAGTAAATAGGATAACCGTCAGAGTGAATTGTTCTCACTATGAGCACTATCCTATTATATGCGCGCTTATAACTATACCAAATCAGAGATTAACTTGATAAAGTATAATGCAGTATTAGAGAGCGCCCATATTTAGCATCACATTAACCTTAATATGGTAAAGGAACACAAGGTCTTGTATTTTACTAAAGAGTCCTTCTTTTATTCTGTCTTCTGCTAGCAAAAATAAAGTAAATTTGTAATCCAAGGGTTAAGGACTCCTGGTCAAAGTAGACTGAAAGATAGAGGCAAAGTTCTGGTGCCACAGCACTATAACTATCTTTGGTGTAAGTGACTCAGTACTAAATCTCTCAATGAGGTACAGGCCCAAAGCCTAATATTAAATCAATCTAATCTTCTTGACTCCGCTTGTGGAACTATGGGTCACAGCAACTCTGTCTTGTACAGACGGATGTGAAAAAGTGCATCAAGAAGCTTTTTTGGGCAACAGCTCTCTCACCCAACCAGAACAGTATTGTCAGAATACTCCGTTCTGATGCACTGAGTTCTGTCTCCGGCCAGCCGGCACTGGTGCGCTGCTCCGCTCCACACAACGAGACGCTCCCGAACTCTCAGATGGCTCCTTTGGCTCCTTCCCAGTCCCGCTCCATCATCAGCTTAGCTAACTGGTGTATCGCAGTACCGCTGCTCGAATCGCCCTTCCGTGGAGGTAGGCCGTGCTGCGCTGAAGACCTCACACAGATCCTCCCAAGCTGGCCATGCGTGTCCAAGAGCTCTAAGATGGCCGCGCTGAGCTCTTTTATAGTCTTCCCACAATGCAGTTCAGTTCTCCCAATGTTCATGGGTAGGTCAAGTTAATGTCCAAATGTAAACAACAAAACACTTCCATATCTTCTTAAATGATGAAAAATAAAGATGCAGTACTTTTATATTTTGGCCGCTAGATGGTGCCAGTTTCTAAGATATAGCATAACATTACATTATACATCAAAAATGTGACCTGCTACATATATATACAAAATAGTTGCATAATGCTCCACAACAGTTTCGAGTAATAGTGTCCATGCCCTTCTTCAGGTTGGAACAAACATACAATAACAGTTTTTTTACATCAGTTTATATAGAACCACCCTTCTTACACCAGGAACCAATTAGGTATTAATTATACAATTAGACAAATCAAAAAGCTGAATTAGTTCATCCTAAATCCCAGAGCAAAGGCTAAATGGGAATTATTTAACCTCCAACATCTTACAAAGATCGTTTCTGCATTAACCTATTATTAGTAATAGATAAATAGTGAAAAAACACGTACTTAAAGGCAAGAGTTATGACCACAGAAGGAATACAATATTTTACATGCACAGATATGCCCTAATACAACGGTCTCAAAACTGTGGCCCTTTTCTTGGCTTTGTCCAGCCCTTCGGGTACTATACCATCCACTGAGACCAACAATAGGGCATAATTCCTGTTGCTGACACCAACAATGGGACACTATTTCACCCACTGACACCATCAAAAGGGCATCATTTCTTCCACTGACACCTACGATTTGACACAATTCCTTCCATTGACACTAACAAGGGAGCACAATTCCTCCTATTGACACCAACGATGGAGTATTATTCCTCCCACTGATACCATCAAAAGGGCATCATTTCTTTCCACTGACACCTATGATGGGGCACAATTCCTCCCATTGACACCAACAATAGGGTATTATTCCTCCCACTGACACCAATGATCGGGCACAATTCCTTCCACTGACACAGACGGGGCACAAATTATTCCCATGGGGCAGAATTCTTTTCATTGACACCAATGATGGGCCACTATTCCTCTCATTGACACCAACAATGGGGCATTATTCGCTCCACTAACATCAATGAGGCACTAGTCTTCCCACTGACATCAAAGATAGGGCATTGTTTACTTCCACTGGAGGCCAAGACATTTTCTACTCCCACTGGCCCTAGTCTGGCCCCCCTAAAGTCTGAAGGACAGTAAACTGGCCCTTTGTTTAGAAAGTTTGGAGACCCCTGCCCTATATTGATATTCGTTACCATTTTCAATACTAAAATTAAAGTCACATTACAGGAAGAGCTGTAAATAAAAGTCAAGAGTTCAAGCCTCTGGGTTGTAAAGTATCAAGGTAATGTATCCACCAAACTTCCAATTTTCGTTATAGGACATATCTGTGCATGTAAAACATTTTACTTGTAGGGAAAAAAGCACTTATTGACCATCCTGTCTCAAAGGGGTCATATTGATAAGGTGAGCGGCCAATCTTGTTCATGGTGGAGGTGGTGCACTTTTTTGACACCTGCATAAAAGAGTGGGAACTTCACAGTGACTGTTCTCTCCACGGTACCTTTGTGGTGGATTTTATGTGGACTTTTAATCTGTATTTTAGTGCGCTGCACTATTGTTTTTTAGTGCTCTTTTTTAAGGTGTTGTGTTTTGGCCTTAGTCGTTCAGCAATTGTATGTCTTAGGTTTGTTTGCTCTGTTTATCTACATGGGCTTTAGTGTTTCTATATAAACTGATGTAAAAAAAACTATTATTGTATGTTTGCTCCAACCTGAAGAAGGGCGTGCACACTATAGCCCGAAACTGTTGTGGAGCATTATGCAACTATTTTTTATGTATATATTTTTTCATTTGCAGTAAATCACAAGATGGCATCCACCCATGGATCCGAGAAGAATTGAGCTCTGTCATTTCAAGGCCATTGTTTCTAATCTTTCGGGACTCGTTAATGACTGGAATGGTACCCCTGGATTAGCGCAGGGCCAATGTGGTGCCCATATTTAAAAAGGGATCAAAGTCTTTACAAAGTAACTATAGACCTGTTAGTTTAACTTCTATAGTCGGGAAAATACTGGAGAGTTTAATAAAAGACCACTTTAGACGAGTTCTTACTGGAAAAAAATATTTTAAGCAAGGGACAGCATGGATTCGTGAAAGACAGAAATTGTCAAACAAACCTGATTTCTTTTTAGGAGAAGGTAAGTAAAACCTTAGAAAGAGGGGTGGCTGTGGACCTGGTATACCTGGATTTTGCAAAAGCGTTTGACACAGTTCCCCACACATGGCTCATGTGTAAGGTAAAGTCTACAGGCTTTGTAAATGGATTTGTAAATGGGTAGACTCTTAATGGTCAAAGGTTATCAGCGGTGTACCCCAATTTTCAGTGTTGGGACCCTTACTTTTTAAAACCTTTATAAATGATATAGGGTCTGAGATTAAAAGTAAAATGTCTGTATTTGCAGATGACAGTTAGCTCTGCAGTGGAATAACGTCCTTACAGGATGTCTCCAATTTACAAGCCAACCTTAATGCACTGTCTAATTTGGGCAACTAAATCGCAAATGAGATTTAATGTTGATAAATGTAAAGTTATGCACTTGGGGGCTAAGAATATGCATGCATCATACATACTGGGGGAGAACAACTGGGGGAATCCATAGTGGAGAAGGATCTAGGGGTTTTGGTAGATCACAAGCTCAATAATAGCATGTAATGCCAAGCTGTGGTTTCCAAAGCGAGCAAAGTCCTTTTTTGTATTAAGAGAGGTATAGACTCTAGACTCCAGTGAGAGAGATATCATTTTGCCCCTGTACAAATTTTTTTATTTTTTTGCATATTTCTCACACTTAAAGTGATTGTAAAGGCTCACTTTTTTTTTTAAAACAACAAATATGTTAGACTTACCTCCTCTGTGCAGTTGGTTTTGCACAGAGCAGCCTGGATCCTCCTCTTCTCGGGTCCCTCTTTGCTGCTCCTGGCCACTCCCTCCCTTGAGTGCCCCTGAGCCAGCAGCTTGCTACAGGCTGTTACCCGAGCCGGGTCATAGCTCCGTGTATCCATTCACACACAGAGCCCCGACCCCTCTCTCCCCTGATTGGCTGACTGACTTTGATTGACAGCTGCGGGAGCCGATAGCACCACTGCTCTGTCTCAGCCAATCATGAGGAGTATACTGGATGGCTGAGGGGATCATGGACATTGCTGGAAAGAGAAGGAGATCAGGTAGGTATTTGGGGGGTGCTGGGGAGGCTGCTACACACAGAAGGTTTTGTTTCTTAATGCATAGAATGGACGACTTACCATAATTGATGGAACCATGAATTCTGAGCTCTACCAGAAAATCCTAAAGGAGAATGTCCGGCCATCAGTTCGTGACCTCAAGCTCAAGTGCACTTGGGTTATGCAGCAGAACAATGATCCGAAAAACACAACAGCAAGTCTACCTCCAAATGGTTCAAACAAAGCAAAATTTAGGTTTTGGAGTGGCCTAGTCAAAGCCTCGACTTAAATCCAATTGAGATGCTGTAGCAAACCGTTCCGTTCATGCTGGAAAACCCTCCAACGTGGCTGAATTAAAACAATTCTGCAAAAAAGGGTGGGCCAAAATTGCTCCACAGCAATGTGAAAGACTCATTGCCAGTTATCGCAAACGCTTGATTGCAGTTGTTGCCACCAAGGGTGGTACAACCAGTTATTAGGTTTAGGGGGCAATTACATTTTCACATAAAGCCAGGCAGGTTTGGACAGCTTTTTTCCCTTAATAAATCAAACCACCATTTAAAAAACACATTTTGTATTTACTCTGGTTATCTTTGTGTAATAATAAAATTAGTTTGATGATCTGAGTCATTTAATTGTGACAAATATGCAAAAAAATAAAAAATCAGAAAGGGAGAAAATACGGTACTTTTTCACAACATTGTATGCAGGTCTAATTTCATGAATGGGGTTTACTTTAATACAGACTAAAAAAGACCAAAATGGAAAAAAGGTTACCCATTCGTATCACAATACCATCCCCACGCATATTGAATACGTAATATATTTAAAAAAATACTGGCATATACTTAGGGAGAATTTTTTTTTTTTAATCAGATTCTTTTTATTGAAGAAAACAAAAAAAGGCATTACATTTCCATGAACAAAAAAAAAAAAAAAAAAAAAGATAACATAGAAGGTTGCGGAGGACATACGTTTCTCTATGTATATAGTTAGCAACCTTACCACAGATACCACAGGATATTACATGAATTGACATACCTTATAAAAATAAAAGTGACAAATCTTGAAAATTACATATCTGCGTCTGTCATTTTGTAACTTGTTGTATTTTAACTTTGTCCTCTTAATATTATTCTGGTCCCCGGCTCCACTTCCAGCCCAAAAATGGAATACCGGTCGGGGCCAGAGTGCCTCCCGACCCTAAACAGGGGGTCGGGATTCACAGTGTCCAATTTTTAACCGTCACACAAAACTAAAACATGTAGCACGTCACTGCAGAGAAAGACAACACAACATCGAGAATACTGTTGTGGACTGTTCCACATTCAGATCCTCATAGCCATCGTACAATCAGTGACCCTTCTTGTCTATTTAGTCAGTAACCCTTGTGAGGGAGCGAATGACTAAGTCCTGCCACCCAGCACTCTATTTTGGACCAGCTGGAAGGGGGCCAAACCAGGAACCTCCAACCAGGGATCTCAAATATTTTCAAATTTATTTGTACTGCCCCTGTGTTTATATGTTAGCTTTTCTCTTAGCAGGGTGTCATTTATGGCACTAACCCATTCTGCGTGTGTAGGTGGAAGCACAGATCGCCATTTTCTGGCAATAAGTTTCCTAGCAATAAACAGAACCCTGATAATGGCTTTGTATGTATAAGGTGTGTATAACTCCTCGTCCAACCATCCCGGTAGGCACAACTCAGGGTCCACCTTAAATGTGAGCTTCCATATTCTATTAATAGAGTTGATCACATCTGACCAGTACCTCTGCAGCTTCGGGCACCTCCAGAGCATTCGCACAAGGGTACAATTTTCTACCAGACAATGAGAACAGAGTGGGTTATCTCTTCTGTGCCATTTGTGTAATTTGTAGGGGGTACGGTTAGATCGGTGAATAATGAATAATTGCGTAAGCTTTTGGAAAGAAGAGAGGGATACCTTAGGCATATTCTCCAGTATGTTTGACCATATATGGCCTATATCCTCCCCCCATTGGATTCTGCAGTTCAATGACATAGCTTTGGACACCTGTGATATTAAGGAACTATATAGGGAGGAAATCTGTCCCTTCCGAGACGAACATGTCACCAGTCTTGCGAGCACTGTGGGTCTAGTTAATTCCCGTGTAATCAGTGTAGCCTGCGCAGAGATGGCATGTCTGAGCTGTAGATACTGGAAAAATAAGGTATTTGGTAGATTGTATTCCATTCTCAGAGACTGAAAATCCCTCAAGAGGCTACCATGGTATAGCTGTGATATGTGACACACACCACACCTAGACCAGGCGGAGAATCCCTGTAGTTTATACAGTTCAGGAGAACTTTTATTATTCCAGATACGCGACCACTCAGAATACCCTGTGTACTGAAAAATGTTGTTTGGCCTTTTTCCATATTTTATCCATAAGTACCATTGTGGGACAGTCAGGCAATGGTCCAAACTCTCCCGCCTCTATGCACTCCACAACATCACCCCCTGATAGTACTGTACGTACAATATTTCTGATAGGATCAGAGGACCCGGGGCGCTGCCAGCCCATTGAATGCTGCAATTGAGTCGCTATAAAATAAAAGTATGGGTTCGGCACCGCCAGCCCACCCGAGTCCTTCGCCTCCTGCAGTGTTTCCAGTTTAATACGAGGTACCTGTTTCCTCCATATCAAGGAGCGAAAGATAGTATTCAATTTTTTGAATACATGAATAGGAATCCAGACGGGTGCATTGTGGAGGGCATACAGTAGCTGTGGGCTCCAGATCATTTTTATTAGGTTACAGCGGTCCACTACTGATAGGGGTAATTTAATCCAGCTCGCTGTTTTTTCTTGAAATTTATGAATCAGTGGATTTATATTAAGCTTAACATACTGGTCTAGGTTGGGGTGGATAACTATATCCAAACACCTAAATGTGTCCACCACCTTGATTTGTTCTGCTGTTGGGGGAGGAGGTGTCGTAAGAGGATCAAGCGAGAGCAGCGTGGATTTGTCCCAATTTATTGTGAACCCCGAAAAGATCCCAAACCTATGAATTAAATCCATGAGAGTTGACAAAGAAGCAGATGTGTCACCCAAGAAAAGGAGCGCGTCATCCGCATACAAAGCTATTTTACCCTATATATCTCCCATTTAAAACCACATATCTCTGTGTTCCCCCTAATGGCGGCCGCCAGAGGCTCCATGGCCAGAGTAAAGAGCAGTGGGGAAAGTGGGCAGCCTTGTCTCGTACCCCGGTGAAGAGTAAAAAAAAGATGATAACGTATTATTGATTCTGATGCAAGGTTTCGGTGGTGCCCTGTACAATAGTTTAATCCATGAAATAAATGTCTCACCCAGGTTACATTTTCCCAACACCCTCCACAAGTAGTTCCATTGTACACTATCGAATGCCTTAGCGGCCTCTAGCGAGACTATAGCTCTGGTTTTATGCTGGGATCTGCATGTTTAGGTATAATCTGCAGAGATTATGAGCTGTGGACCTGTTGGGTATGAATCCCGACTGATCTGGGTGCATTATTTTAGTGACTACTTTGGACAACCTGATAGCAAGGATTTTAGTAAGCAACTTTAAGTCATTATTCAGGAGAGATATTGGCCTATACGACTCCAGATGGGCTGGGTCCTTGCCAGGCTTCAAAAGAACCAACTTAGGGAGCATTTTACCCAAATTCCAGAATTTAGAAGTTCCCCGTTTCCATAATGTTGTAAGGGTAGACCGACTCAATATTGACCCCTACAGACTAATGCCCCGTACACACGGTCGGACTTTGTTCGGACATTCTGACAACAAAATCCTAGGATTTTTTCCGACGGATGTTGGCTCAAACTTGTCTTGCATACACATGGTCACACAAAGTTGTCGGAAAATCCGATCGTTCTAAACGCGGTGACGTAAAACACGTACGTCGGGACTATAAACGGGGCAGTGGCCAATAGCTTTCATCTCTTTATTTATTCTGAGCATGCGTAGCACTTTGTCCGTCGGATTTGTGTACACACGATCGGAATTTCCGACAACGGATTTTGTTGTCGGAAAATTTTATCTCCTGCTCTCCAACTTTGTGTGTCGGAAAATCCGAAGGAAAATGTCCGATGGAGCCCACACACGGTCGGAATTTCCGACAACACGCTCCGATCGGACATTTTCCATCGGAAAATCCGACCGTGTGTACGGGGCATAAGACTGGGATTCCATCAACTAGTCCACATAGTAGACTAGTTAAATCAAATCAGTTTTGCCAAAATGCATTGACATATTAACCTTTTTGGGACCATATAATAATGGATCATACCCATGTTTGAGCTGCATACAATGCAGCTCAATGATACAAGGAAAACACTTCACACTCTTACTTCACACTCTCACAGAGGTTCTAATATAGAAATCAAGGGCTATTATACTTGCCAATCCTTGTATGTGGTATACATATTTAGGTGCCCATGTGGCCTCTTATATGTGGGTGAAACAACACAAAAAGTAAAGGATTGGATTGCCAGGCACAAAATTCAATACAGGATAAACTGACAAAATTACCATTGGCCAGACATTTTGTGGAAATGGGACATACGGTCTTACAGTTAAGACATATGGTTATTGGCACATGCGCGGCAGCCTGAGGTGAAGGTAATGTTACCTTAGAGCTCCGCTCCTCGGGAGTTTTCATCGGAGGACTACAGGTCCCAGTGAACCAGCAAGTATCCCAAAACTGCAGAAAATCCTACCTAATACTGTCAGCTTCACTGACAATGGTCTTGAGAGCTCCTAAAACGAAAATTAAAGCAGGAAAAATGAAGGAAACGGCACACAGGCTGGCGGCTGGAATGGCGACGGCATCCTCTCCCCCACAGCACAGCGGTGAATACACTAAAAAATCTTTACCTCACAGTCAGCACAGCGGTGAATACACTGAAAAATCTTTACCTCACAGTCAGCACAGCGGTGAATACACTGGAAAATCTTTACCTCACAGTCAGAAGACACAGGCTGCTAACGGTGAGTCTGAGTCTGAATATGAATACTGTGAATTACAAGCTGCTACACAGTCTGACATCTTCAAAAAATTTGAATGTATGCTTCAGAAAGCCCTCAAACAGACTTCTGATCATATAACTGACAAACTGACTAAAGAAATTAGAGAACTAGGTCAGAGAACAGCTGACTTAGAACTGAGGGTTGATGAAATTGATAATTTTACACAGAACTACATGTCTGAGATGAAGGTACTAAAAGAGGAAAACCTTACATTACAAAATCGTTAAGAGGACCAAGAGAACAGAGATCGTCGATCGAATCTGCGAATCAGGGGAATCCCTGAATCTGTTCTAGACCTGCAGGCTAATATCACGGCGCTCTTTCAAGAATTATTACCTGGAACCCCTATTGACAGGTTCGAAATGGATAGAGTGCATAGAGCGTTAGCCCCACACAAAATAAATGGTCCCCCGAGGGATATTATAGCTAAATTGCACTTTTACAGAACCAAAGAACAGATACTAACAGCTGCCAGAGGGAGAGAATCTCTTAGCTTCCAGGGCAATACCTATCAACTCTTCACGGATTTGTCCCCACTAACGGTTGCAAAAAGACATGCACTTAAACCTCAACTCCAGGTACTCCAGAGAAATCAAATTTCCTATCAATGGGGATTTCCTTTTTGTCTCAGATTTACTCATTTGGAAACAAAATATGTTTGTCGCTCTTCAGAGGACTTGAAGTCAGCCCTATTTGATATGGGCCTAGCCGAAGCAATCTTACCAAATGACCAGTCTCATAGGCGCTCAGCTTTTCGTTCTACACAGCAAAACAAAGACCCAAAACCCAGCTATTCCACATCTTCCCATCAAAATCTTAACAAGCGAGGTCGATATGAACATTCACCACCAAACAATGAGGATTCAATGGACTGACAATCCAAGCCAGACTAGTTATTTGTCCTTGCTACTTTTTTCCAGCACAGTATGCTGACAGAGTTAATTAACTGGCCATATTCATGACTAAAATGAGTTATGGCTACATACTACTGTTATGTTACAAAAATATTATTTTTTATTTTATTTTTTATATATTTTTTTTTTTTTATATTAACTTTTTTCTGTTTTTTTTCCTCTCAAGTTTTTGAACTTTATTTTTTCTTTTTTTGTAACAATTTAAGCGAAATTTTTCCATGATAGTAATGGAATAGTTCCTGTGGTCCTCCGATGTTATACATCCCTTAGGAATTTCTTGTTGCCCCTTATTCCACCTAAGGACTCCTACCATTGTTATGGGGGTCTCTATTGGTGGTCCCGGACCCTCTCAGAGAGTTCTAAAAACTCTCCTGAGATGCTCCTACACCCTATTATTTAGCCTTTATATACTGCTAAATTGTCTTCATATTGGGTTTGTTCGATTCTCCTCTCCTTTTTTCTTTTTCTATTCTATTGCTTCTTTCTTTAATCTTTGCTATTCCCTCCTGACTCTCGGGTTGGTGATCCTGGCTCTCGGTGAGTACTCTGTTTGTTATGCTATAATATTCGCATTCGTTGTTTTATGGCTCCTATAAATATCTTGTCATTAAATGTACAGGGGTTTAATACTCCACATAAGCGAACCAAGGCTTTACACTCTTTTGCTATGAAAAAAGCTAATATTATATGTTTGCAGGAAACGCATTTTACTGACAAAGTTTATCCCAAATTTCTTTCATCATCATATCCACAATTCTATACTGCTTCAGCTACGGTTAAACAGCGCAGAACCCTCATTGGTTTTCACTGTTCCACTCCGTTTAACCTTGTATCCAAAATAACAGACCCTGAAGGACGATATGTTCTCCTAACAGGATTTATTTCTGATAATCCTATTACTATTGTGTCTTATTATGCCCCTAACAAATGCCCAACTGCTTTCTTATCCCACCTTTTTCAACTTATAGAAGTACATACGTTTGGCACTGTTGTTATTTGTGGGGATTCTAATGCTACTATTTTCCCGTTCTTAGATAAATCTTCCCCTGGACCTACCACAAACTCAATAAACCTAACTTTTCAACATCTACTCACCACTCATAGCCTGGTAGATACTTGGCGAGTAGGCGCTTCACTCATTATTCTTATCCGCATAACTCTTTTTCACGAATAGATCATCCAAAATCATTCCTTTTCCATGGACAGACCACTGCGCAGTATTCATTACCATTGCTTCCACAATTCCTAGATCACACGATACTACTTGGTGTATAAACGATTCAATTCTGACCCACCCTTCTCATCGTGTTGAGATTGAAAAAGCACTTTCTGATTACCTAAAATCCAATGATACAGACGATGTCTCTGCTATTACATTATGGGAGGCGCAAAAGGTAGTCATTAGGGGTAGACTGATACAACAAGCAACTAACCTTAAAAGAGAACGCAAACTGTTGTTTGCAAAACTTGAATCTACCTTTAATGACTGTCATCAAACTTTTCAAACCTCCCCGAATGCTACCAACAGTACCAAACTAGAAAAAGCCCGCCTGGATCTAGATCTTTTTCTTACTGATACCGCAGGTAAACTTATAAGTAAACGCCAGCATGTTCAATATTGCAGGGCAAATAAACCTGATACACCTATGGCCAGAATTTAAAAAAATTCACAACATATACATACGCCTATCAGATTGAAAGTATCCCGGGAATCTTACACTAGTAACCCAGTGAAAATACTTGAAATTTTTCGCTCTAAGTTATCTAAACTATATTCTTCTGCCTCAAATTTTGATAAAACTAAAGCAGACACACTGTTCTCCAATATCACGCTTCCTAACCTTGATCAACAACAGAAAGATCTTCTTGAATGCCAAATTACAGATACTGAAGTCCTTAACGCAATAAAATCTTTAAATCTACGTAAAAGACCAGGCCCAGATGGATTTTCGGCAACATATTATAGACAATTTGCATCAATCTTAACACCTGTCTTAACTAAAGCCTTCAATTCGATCCTTAAAGGTAACTCATTTAGAACAGAGACTCTCACCTCTATAATAGTAATGATCCCCAAACCACATTCTGACTCCACCTCCTGGACTAATTATCGTCCTATATCCCTCCTAAATCTCAATATAAAATTAATTGCTAAAATTTTGGCCAGTAGACAGAATAATATTATTGGC
This sequence comes from Lithobates clamitans, assembly GCA_037952925.1. NCBI lineage: Eukaryota > Metazoa > Chordata > Amphibia > Anura > Ranidae > Lithobates > Lithobates clamitans. Next base: position 2,101,650 of record JBBGZY010000766.1, read on the forward strand.
CTACTAATCCATAAAGACCAAACAGGCTTTATGCCTAAACGCCAAGCTGGAGATAATATCAGGAGAGCACTCTTATTAATGCGGCTAAAACTAGACGAATCCCAGCTTGCCTTGTATCCTTAGACATAAGGAAAGCATTCGATTCGGTTACATGGCCTTATATGGAATATGTCCTTGGTAAATGGGGATTTGGAAACAATTTTTTAACCTGGGTCTCATCCTTATACAATAATCCTAGAGCATATATCAAATATGCAGGCTATAAGTCAACAATGATTGATATCAAAAGAGGCACTAGACAAGGATGCCCTCTTTCCCCTCTACTTTTTGCTCTAATAATAGAACCCCTGGCACACCTTATTAGAACCAATCCTGACATTAAAGGTATCGAACTAGGTGATTATCACCATAAACTATGTCTCTTTGCGTATGACATTCTCATATTTTTGTCTCATCCCCATATATCCACCCCTAATCTACTAAAAACACTAGATAATTTTGCCCAAATATCAGGACTACATGTTAATCCAACAAAATCAAATGCATTAAATATTTCCTTATCTCAATTAGAACTTCAGCAGGCACAAACTTCCTTACCCTTTACTTGGGTTGCAAAGCAGCTTCCATACCTAGGAATAAAACTCACAATCTCTCTTAAAGACCTTTTTGCGGCAAATTACTTACCCCTCCTTAAACAAACTTCCGGCTTCCTGAAACAATGGGCTCTTCTATCATTGTCATGGTTGGGAAGGATTAATGCGGTAAAGATATCAATTCTGCCGAAATTCTTATATTTATTTAGGGTACTCCCTATTTCTTTACCATCTTACTTTCTTAGACTTACTCAACGTAGAGTTATGTCCTTCATTTGGGGTACCACCAAACCTTGTATACCTAAATCTACGCTTTACCTTAATAAATTGAGTGGTGGTTTGGGATTGCCCAACTTTTCCTCCTATTTCTACGCTGCACAGCTAGCACTTATACCCAAGTATCATACTTCTGTAGAAGCTCCCCTATGGGTAGCTATTGAATCAGTGGAAAGTGACCCTATCTCAGTGGCAAATATGTTTTGGCTCTGTCCTGCTGATAGAATACATCTTTCTAATCCTATCACGAAACAGACCCTAGCAGTATGGGATAAATGTAAATTTGCACATAATCTTCAATCAACACATAATCCCTTGCTTTCATTTCTTAATAATCCAGCCTTTTATCCTGCCTGGAAATTCCCAAAATCATTCTCTGCATGGACCTCCTCGAACCTGACTCGTTTATACAATCTTTCCTCGACTAAAGCTATTTATACATTTCCTGTACTATGTGAAACCTTTGGGTTACCTAAAACTGAAATATTTCAATATTTACAAAATTAAAAATTTTTATGAACCACTTCTTAGTACAGGCTCAACTCTTAATCAAATGACTCAATTTGAGCGGATTTGTATAAGTGATCCACACATTAGAGGACTTATTTCAATATTATATTATAATAATAATATATTATATATATTTCCAACTTAATATGATATCTAGTGAGTTTCTACCCTCATACACAACTAAATGGGCACAAGATATGAATCGAGTGTTTAATAAACAAGATTGGTCGAATATATGGTCAGCCACCAAAACTTCCTCTCCAAATTGTTTTGCTGTAGAAACGAATTACAAGGTTCTAGCACGCTGGTACCTTGTACCAGCTAGAATAGCTAAATTTGTCCCCACATATTCACCTAATTGCTTTAGAGGATGTGACACAGCAGGAACACATTGTCACATATGGTGGCAATGCCCCGTAGTTGAAGAATTCTGGAAGAATATATTTCTTATGGCTTCTAAAGCCCTGGAAATCACAATTCCTCCAGATCCTGCAACGGCACTCCTAAACCTTAAACCCACAATACTCACCCATACTCAATTCCAATTGTTTATCCAACTTAGCACTGCAGCTAAACAAACGATTGCCAAGGTGTGGAAGTCCCAAAATCTAATTCTTGCTGAAGCTAAACCCAGAATGAACAGAGCACTTTTATACGCCAAGATGACAGCTATTGAAGAAAAGAAAATAAATACATTTCGCAAAATTTGGCAACCATGGGTTAAAAACTACCTCCCTACAGATTTTGACCAATCTCTGTTGTTACCACACTAAGATATATATCATATTATTACTGAAATATATATTATATTTGTATACCTAATGAGAGCTGGATCATCATCCCGGTAAACTCTCTTTTTTTTTTTCTCTTCTTTCCTTCTTTCCATCTTTATCTCTCCTCCCTCTCCTTTTCTTCTATTATTTCCTAAAATATTTCTATGGATACTTAGTCTAATAACTTGATTTATTTCTCTAATCTTACATCTAGAATCCCAACTAGTGTATAGTAAATATGGTTGTAAGATATCTCTAAAATTACTTTATTTTATTAACTTATTTATTTATCTTTTTTATCATACTGCAAAGATCTTCTGATGATTGATATGTATCCATGTATTGTATCATTTTATTTCTTCTTCTGTGAAAACTCAATAAATATATTTAACAAGAAGACATATGGTTATTGATTCGGTTTCCCAAAATAGTTTGGTGGATACATTACCTTGATACTTTACAACCCAGAGACTTCAACTCTGACTTTGATGTACACCTCTTCCTGTAATGGGGTGACTTTAATTGTATTATTAAAAATGAAATGGATTGTTTTGCAAATATCATTATAGGGCTTATCTGTGCATGTAAAATATTATATTCCTTCGGTGGTCATAACTCTCGCCTTTAAAGAGGAAGTAAATTCTTCCTCTTCAATTGTACCTACAGGTAAGCCTATAGTAAAGCGTACCTGTAGGTATCTCCTAAACTTGCACCGTGTAGGAGATACTTATTATATACGCTGCCGCCGACAACATTGGCGCATGCGCACTGAAAAAACTGCCTGCTCGTGCGGTTTCTTCAGGACCCGTGCCATGACCAGCGGCACCCAAGCGCATGAGCAGAAGTGACGTCATCTCAGCTCCGACAAATCACAGCGCCAGAGCCCGTGAACCCGGAAGTAACTCTGGGAAAGAGGTCGGCCATGGGAGTGGAGTGCGGCAGCACTACAAGGCATTGTTTTAAGGTAAGTATTTGATAATGGGCTAGTATGCGAGGCATACTAGCTCATTATGCCTTTGTCTTGCAGGTTTTTTTGGGGGGGGGGATTTTTTTCTGAGGTTTACAGCCTTCTTTAAGTACATGTTTTTTTCACTATTTTTCTATTAATTGTATATATATATATCTTCTTTTAATAGTAGGTTAATGTCAGAATACTCTTTGTAAGAAGACGTTGGAGGGTGATTACATCCCGTTTAGCCTTTGTTCTGGGATTTAGGATGAACTAATTTTCATCTTTTTGATTTGTCTAATTGTATAATTAATACTTAATTGGTTTCTGGTGTAAAAAGGGGGGCATACTAAACTGCATATTGGGCTGATGGGATGATTGGATTATTGGCTGCAATACTCAGAACTCTCACTAGATGTCAGTGTACTTTATACACACATATATGTTAACCCTTTCATGACTAAGCCTATTTTTGAAATTTGGTGTTTACAAGTTAAAATCCGTATTTTTTGCTAGAAAATTACTTAGAACCCCCAAACATTATATATATTTTTTTAGCAGAGAATCTAGAGAATAAAATGGCAATTGTTGCAATATTTTTTAGCACACGGTATTTGTGCAGCGGTGTTTTAAACGCAAATTTTTGGAAAAGTGACACTTTCATGAATTTTAAAAAATCCAAACAGTAAAGTTACCCCAATTTTTTTGTATAATGTGAAAGATGATGTTACGCCAAGTAAATAGATACCAAACATGTCACCCTTTATAATTGCACGCACTCGTGGAATGGCGACAAACTACGGTACCTATGAATTTCCATAGGCGACGCTTTAAATTTTTTTTACGGTTACCAGGTTTGAGCTACAGAGGAGGTCTAGGGCTAGAATTATTGCTCTCGCTCTGACGATCACGGCGATACCTCACATGTGTGGTTTGAACACCGTTTACATATGCGGGCGCGACTTCCGTATGCGTTTTCTTCGCTGCGCGAGCTCGCGGGGACAGGGGCACTTTAAAATTTTTTATTTTTTTTTTATTTATTTTATTTATTTTTGTACTTTTATAAATTGTGTTTTAAATTTTTTTTTTTTTTTTTACTTTTATTGCTGTCACAAGCAATGTAAACATCCCTTGTGACAGTAATAGGTGGTGACAGGTACTCTTTATGGAGAGATCGGGGGTCTAAAAGACCCCCCATCCCTCCTTTACACTTCAAAGTATTCAGATCGCCGAAAACGGCAATTCTGAATACTGTGTACTTTTTTAAATTCGGCGCCATTGGCAGCCGAGTAAACGGGAAGTGACGTCATGACGTCGCTTCCGCGTTTACAACAAGAAGGCTGGAACGAAGCCGCTCGCAGCTTCGTTCCAGTCCGCCCCCAGCCGCCGAAGACAGCCGAACGGACACCGGGACTCCCGATTGCACGGGAGGCCCGGTAACAGCGGCGGGAGGCGGCGGGAGGGGGGGATGTCCCCTCCCGCTCCTCCGGTATAACAACCGAGCGGCTTTTAGCCGCATCGGTTGTTATATATGGGTAGCCGATCGCCCGCTGAAAACAACGGTACCGGGATGATGCCTGCAGCTGCGGGCATCATCCCGGTATAACCCCGGAAAGCCGAGTACGCATATGTGCGTACGGTCGGCGGGAAGGGGATTTATTGACTCTGTTGTTTCTCAAAATATGTTATTCTTTCCTGCAGTGCTTGATACAATGTTGCAAGAAGCAGTTGCTAATGTTTGTACAACAGGCTCATAGTAAATTATAAAGAAGTAATGGAAAATTTACATTTCACCTGTTTTTGATGGGAATATGGGTAGAATTATTGTTTTCAATTGAGGATTATGGGTGGAATATCAGGATAACACCTAACAATGAACATATTTAACCTATTGTTGATAATAATATGGGTATAATTATTGTTATACATGGGGGTTATGGGTGAAATATCATAGTTAAACATACCTAGGAATATATGTAACCTATTCTGATAAGAATATGCATATAATTATTTTTTCTACATGGGAATTATGGGTGGAATATCATAGTTAAACATACATAGGAACATATTTAACCTATTTCTGATGAGAATATGGGTATAATTATTTTTCACTATGGGGATGTAAGGGCTGGGCTCAGCCCTTCCTTCTCTGAGCTGGTCGCTCAGCTATCGGCTATTTGCCAGCTCCTATCTTTCCACAGTGACTCATCTGTTGATGATAACCTGTTCGTCAGTCCTGCCTACTTAAGCCATCCATCCCAGACGATCTCTGCCTTCGCCTTGGTCACATCTCTAGAGACGCTCTCCTGTGTTCCTGTTAAAGACTTGCTTGGCTAACATTCCTTCTGGCTCCAGATCCTGCTTGTTCATCTCTAGCTCCCTGACATTTTGGCTTGTCTGACTATCCGTTCTGGTTCCTGAACTCTGGCTATGTTTTAACTATGTTTACTCTGTTTACCTTTTTTTTATTATTATTAAACAAGCGACTATATTTAACTGTATTTCTGTCTCAGTCTGATTCATGGTTTCTGACAGGGGATTATAGGTGGAATATCATGTTTACACCTAACACGGAACATATTTTACCTATTTCTAATAAGAATATGCACATAGTTATTTTTCTACATGGGGATTATGGGAGGAATATCATAGTTGAACATACCTAGGAACATATGTAACTAATTTCTAATAAGAATATGCATATCATTATTGTTCTACATTGGGATTATGGGTGGACTATCATAGTTATACATACATAGGAACATATTTAACCTATTTCTGCTAAGAATATGGGTATAATTATTTTTCACTATGGGGATTATGGGTCAAATATCATGTTTACACCTAACACTGAACATATTTAACTTATTTCTGATTAGAGCTGCACAATTAATCGTTAAAAAATCAACCCCACTGACGATCTCTGTTGCAGAATTTGCCGATTTCATATAACAAGCGGAGAGACTTTTCTGCTCACTCAGCTGTCAAAAGAAAACATCCAGGCAGTCTGCCAAGTTTTTAAAAAGAAACATTGTATAACTCTTCCTTCTTAGATCAAAGGGAAACTTGTGTGTGTAAAGAAGAAAATCCAGGCAGTCTGCCAAGTTTTTAAACAACGTGTAAATGCAGGAAGTTTAACCACTTTAAGTCTAAATCTTTTTCTGACACTTGTTTCTTAAATTAAAATCAATATTTTTTGCTAGAAAATTACTTGGAACCCCAAAACAATATATATTTTTTAGCAGAGACACTAGGAAATAAAATGTCAATTGCTGCAATATTTTATGTCACACTGTATTTGCCCAGCGGTCTTCCATACGCAATTTTTTGGGAAAAAAATACACTTCAATGAATAAAAAACAAAAAAAAGAAACAGTAAAGTTAGCCCCATTTGTTTTGTTTTAATGTGAAAGATGATGTTACACCGCGAGAATCGTGATGGGAATCGTGATCTATCTTCTAAGCAAAAAAATCGTGATTCTCATTTTAGCCAGAATCGTGCAGCTGTATTTCTGATAAGAATTTGCATATAATTATTTTTCTACATGGGGATTATGGGTGGAATATCATAGTTAAACATACGTAGGAACATATTTAACTGCTTGCCGACCGCCGGCTGTCATATGACGGCCAGGCGACGCGGCTCTCGTTGCGGGAGGGCGTCATATGACGGCCTCCCATTTAAACAGGGAATGCACGCAAAACGTGCGCACGCATCCCTGTTCCTTCGGTGGCGGTGTGTCACGGAGACAGTGCTCGCCACCAAGGGGGGTGAACAGCCATTGGGAATGGTTGTTTACCACGTGATCGGCCGTGATGAAGTCACGGGCGATCACAGATGGTTCCACTCCACTGTGCGTGGCACATGCGCGCGATCGTGAGCACGCTGCGCGTGCACGTCGATGGCGGCGTGTTCCCGGGAACACTGCTCCTCACCGACACTGGTAAACAGCCATTGGCTGGCTGTTTACCCACGTGATCGGCTGTGATCCTTTCACAGCTGATCACTAATTGTCAACAAACCGCAGTAACGAGATGTTACCAGGTTCTCCTGCTCACACACCGATCGTATGTGAGAAGGAGATTGCGGTAACATCTCGTTACCGCTGTTTGTTGACATTTAGTTCACACTGATTGCCCCCCCAATAAAGAGGACCTGTCACTAGCCATCATAGTACCTGTCACCATCCATCAAAGTACCTGTCACAGTCCATCTGAGTACCCGAGTACCTGTCACAGACCATCTGAGTACTCGAGTACCTGTCACATACCATCTGAGTACCCGAGTACCTGTCACAGACCATCTGAGTACCCGAGTACCTGTCACAGTCCATCTGAGTACCCGAGTACCTGTCACAGACCATCTGAGTACCCAAGTGCCTGTTATATACCATCTGAGTACCCGAGTACCTGTCACAGATCATCTGAGTACCCGAGTACCTGTCACAGACCATCTGAGTACCGAGTACCTGTCACAGACCATCTGAGTACCCAAGTAATTGTCACAGTCACACTGATTGCCCCCCCAATAAAGAGGACCTGTCACTAGCCATAATAGTACCTGTCACCACCCATCAAAGTACCTGTCACAGTCCATCAGAGTATCCAAGTACCTGTCACAGTCCATTAGAGTACCCGAGTACCTGTCACAGACCATCTGAGTACCCGAGTACCTGTCACAGTCGATATGTCGATATGAGTACCCGAGTACCTGTCACAGTCGATATGAGTACCCGAATACCTGTCACAGTCGATATGAGTACCCGAGTACCTGTCACAGTCGATATGAGTACCCGAGTACCTGTCACAGTCGATGTGTACCCGAATACCTGTCACAGTTGATATGAGTACCAAAAGTACCTGTCACAGACCATCTGAGTACCCGAGTACCTGTCACAGACCATCCTAGTACCCGAATACCTGTCACAGACCATCTGAGTACCTGAGTACCTGTCACAGTCCATCTGAGTACCTGAGTACCTGTCACAGACCATCTGAGTACCCGAGTACCTGTCACAGACCATCTGAGTACCCGAGTACCTGTCACAGACCATCTGAGTACCCGAGTACCTGTCACAGTCGATATGAGTACCCGAGTACCTGTCACAGTCGATATGAGTACCCGAATATCTGTCACAGTCGATATGAGTACCCGAGTACCTGTCACAGACCATCTGAGTACCCGAGTACCTGTCACAGACCATCCAAGTACCCAAATACCTGTCACAGACCATCTAAGTAGCTGAGTACCTGTCACAGTCCATCTGAGTACCTGAGTACCTGTCACAGACCATCTGAGTACCCGAGTACCTGTCACAGTCCATCTGAGTACTGAGTACCCGTCACAGTCCATCCGAGTACCCAAGTACCTGTCACAGACCATCTGAGTACCCGAGTACCTGTCACAGTCCATCTGAGTACCCGAGTACCTGTCACAGACCATCTGAGTACCCAAGTGCCTGTTATATACCATCTGAGTACCCGAGTACCTGTCACAGATCATCTGAGTACCCGAGTACCTGTCACAGACCATCTGAGTACCGAGTACCTGTCACAGACCATCTGAGTACCCAAGTAATTGTCACAGTCACACTGATTGCCCCCCCAATAAAGAGGACCTGTCACTAGCCATAATAGTACCTGTCACCACCCATCAAAGTACCTGTCACAGTCCATCAGAGTATCCAAGTACCTGTCACAGTCCATTAGAGTACCCGAGTACCTGTCACAGACCATCTGAGTACCCGAGTACCTGTCACAGTTGATATGTCGATATGAGTACCCGAGTACCTGTCACAGTCGATATGAGTACCCGAATACCTGTCACAGTCGATATGAGTACCCGAGTACCTGTCACAGACCATCTGAGTACCCGAGTACCTGTCACAGACCACTGTGACAGGTACTCGGGTAATCTGATGGACTGTGACAGGTACTCGGGTACTCATATGGACTGTGAGAGGTACTCAGGTACTTGGGTACTCAGATGAACTGTGACAGGTACCCGAATACCTGTCACAGACCATCTGAGTACCCGAGTACCTGTCACAGTCCATCCGAGTCCCCGAGTACCTGTTAAAGACCATCTGAGTACCCGAGTACCTGTCACAGTCCATCTGAGTACCCGAGTACCATTCACAGACCATCTGAGTACCCAAGTACCTGTCATAGACCATCTGAGTATCCGAGTACCTGCCACATACCATCTGAGTACCTGTCACAGACCATCTGAGTACCCGAGTACCTGTCACAGTCCATATGAGTACCCGAGTACCTGTCACAGACCATCTGAGTACCCGAGTACCTGTCACAGTCCATCTGAGTACCCGAGTACCTGTCACAGTCCATCAGAGTACCCGAGTACCTGTCACAGTTCATCTGAGTACCCAAGTACCTGAGTACCTCTCACAGTCCATATGAGTACCCGAGTACCTGTCACAGTCCATCAGATTACCCGAGTACCTGTCACAGTCCATCAGAGTACCCGAGTACCTGTCACAGTCCATCAGAGTACCCGAGTACCTGTCACAGTCCATCAGAGTACCCGAGTACCTGTCACAGTCCATCAGAGTACCCGAGTACCTATCACAGTCCATCAGAGTACCCGAGTACCTGTCACAGTCCATCTGAGTACCTGTCACAGTCGATGTAAGTACCCGAATACCTGTCACAGTCTATATGAGTACCCGAGTACCTGTCACAGACCATCTGAGTACCCGAGTACCTGTCACAGACCACCGAGTACCCGAATACCTGTCACAGACCATCTGAGTACCCGAGTACCTGTCACAGTCCATCTGAGTACCGAGTACCTGTCACAGTCCATCCGAGTACCCGAGTACCTGTCACAGACCATCTGAGTACCCGAGTACCTGTCACAGTCCATCTGAGTACCCGAGTATCTGTCACAGACCATCTGAGTACCTGTCACAGACCATCTGAGTACCCGAGTACCTGTCACAGTCCATATGAGTACCCGAGTACCTGTCACAGACCATCTGAGTACCTGTCACAGACCATCTGAGTACCCGAGTACCTGTCACAGTCCATATGAGTACCCGAGTACCTGTCACAGTTGATATGAGTACCCGAATACCTGTCACAGTCCATCAGAGTACCCGTGTACCTGTCACAGTTCATCTGAGTACCCAAGTACCTGAGTACCTGTCACAGTCCATATGAGTACCCGAGTACCTGTCACAGTCCATCAGATTACCCGAGTACCTGTCACAGTCCATCAGAGTACCCGAGTACCTGTCACAGTCCATCAGAGTACCCGAGTACCTGTCACAGTCCATCTGAGTACCTGTCACAGTCGATGTGAGTACCCGAATACCTGTCACAGTCGATATGAGTACCCGAGTACCTGTCACAGACCATCTGAGTACCCGAGTACCTGTCACAGACCATCCGAGTACCCGAATACCTGTCACAGACCATCTGAGTACCCGAGTACCTGTCACAGTCGATATGAGTACCCGAGTGCCTGTCACAGTCCATCTGAGTACCGAGTACCTGTCACAGTCCATCCGAGTACACGAGTACCTGTCACAGACCATCTGAGTACCCGAGTACCTGTCACAGTCCATCTGAGTACCCGAGTACCTGTCACAGACCATCTGAGTACCCAAGTACCTGTCATAGACCATCTGAGTACCCGAGTACCTGTCACAGACCATCTGAGTACCTGTCACAGACCATCTGAGTACCTCTCACAGACATCTGAGTACCCGAGTACCTGTCACAGTCCATATGAGTACCCAAGTACCTGTCACTGTCGATATGAGTTCCCGAATACCTGTCACAGTCCATCAGAGTACCCGAGTACCTGTCACAGTTCATCTGAGTACCCAAGTACCTGAGTACCTGTCACAGTCCATATGAGTACCCGAGTACCTGTCACAGTCCATCAGAGTACTCGAGTACCTGTCACAGTCCATCAGAGTACCCGAGTACCTGTCACAGTCCATCTGAGTATCTGTCACAGTCCATATGAGTACCCGAGTACCTGTCACAGTTCATAAGTAAATCTTACAGTCCAATCAGCTGATTAGTTTTATGCTGGAGGTTGGATTACTGGAAAAGTGCATTCCAGAGAACTGAGTGAGAAGGGTGTTGTATTGTATTTGAGCAAAGGAGAAGAGATATTGTCATTGTGTGTGTTAAAAGATTCAATAAACAAATGACTTTGCAAACTACAAATCATTATCACGAATACATATACATACATAAATATCGAATTTCAATGAAAACAAACAAAATTATAGCTCATATAATGAATGAATTCGACATGATTCAAGATTCAGTATAACGAATATCGACACTCTACAGAAATAATGAATTATCCGAAAATGTATTAACGTAACATAACGAATATAACAGAATAAAATTTTGTATTTTACGAATGACAATGAACCAAAACTAAACTAAATTTTCCATTGTGCGCAAGTCTAGTAATCAGCATGGATTCATGCAGAATCGTTCTTGCCAGAATCTATTAACATTCTATAAAGAAGTGAGCTGCCATCTAGATAAAGGAAGGCCTGTGGATGTGGTGTATCTGGATTTTGCAAAGGCATTTGATGCAGTTCCCACAAATGTTTACCTCACAAATTGAGGTCTGTCAGCATGGAACATAGGGCGAGTACCTGGATTAAAAACTGGCTACAAGGGCGGGTCCAAAGTGTGGTGATAAATAGTGATTACTTGGGAATGGTCCAGTGTGGTAAGTGGAGTCCCCCAAGGATCTGTCCTAGGACCAATGAATTTAATGTATTTTTAAACGATATAGGGAATCGGATAACCAGCTCAATCTCAGTATTTGTGGAGGATGCAAAGTTAAGCAGGGCAAAAACTTCTGCGCAGGATGTGGAAACTGTACAAGAAAATCTAAATAAAATAATGGGGTGGGCAACTACATGGCAAATGAGGTTTAATGTTAAAAAATGTAAAGTAATGCATTTGGGTGCTAAAAATACGAGAACGGGTGTGGCCAACGACCGGGATGTGAGGACGTGTAAAGCCTGAGCTCCGTCCGTCCCGCTTAGATCCTTCAACCATCCTGCTAGCCCGGCCGCCATCCGCAACCATCCTCGAGCTCAGTAACATCCCAGGACTCCAGAGCACCCCTGGCAATGGTCAAATACGGTCCGGCCATGGAGGAAGCCCCGGGATTTGGTCCGCCATCGCAGCCATGCCCGCCGCAGCAAAATGGCGCCGGCCGGCTCCACGCTCAGAAGCAAGGCCATCCATCCACCTCCCTGACAATCCAGCAGCTTCGAGGGAAGGGTGAGTCACAATATACCCCTGGCAGTAGCCCTGAAGACCCCCTTCTGTCCTCCTCCCCAGATGACACTGACTCAGCATCTTATCCTAGTGCTGATGTGGCTGTAGGCCCTGCAGAGCCCTCTCTCTCACAAATCATGGAGGCTATACAGCACAGCCATGCTTCCCTCACCACTCAGATGGACTCAATTAAAACTGATCTATCATTCCTGAAGCATGATGTGCAAAATCTGCGACACAGAGTGCAAAATGGGGAACAGCGCATAGGAGATTTAGAGGATGACATGCGTCCCTTACAGGGTTCTGTCAGGGAGTTGCGCCATGCCCAAGATTATATGTCTGATAAGCTTACAGATATGAAAGACCGCCTGAGACGCAATAATCTCCGCTTCCTAGGCTTTCCGGAAGGTGCAGAGGGCAAGGCCCCAGAAAAGTTTATGGAGCAATGGCTAATGTCAGTGTTTGGCGCCAACATTTTTTCCACCATGTTTGCCATCGAGAGAGCCCATAGGGTTCCGCTGCGCCCCTTACCCCCTGGGGCACCCCCACGTGCTATGCTCATTAAGTTGCTGCATTTTAGGGATAGAGAAGCCATCATCAGGGCAGCCAGAGAAAAAGGAAACATACTTTTCAACGGTAATGGCATTACCATCTTCCCTGACTTTTCGGTAGCCACGCAGAAACAACGTGCCACTTTCCTAGCGGTCAAGAGGCGCCTACGTGATCTACAACTACCATACAGTATGCTATACCCTGCACGCCTTCGTGTTATTCACCAGGGTAAAGCCCATTTTTTCACTGATCTGAAAGAAGCGGCTCACTGGGCAGGCACGCTAGGACCTTTGGAGCAAAGGAACCTGCCACGGAGATCACCCCCTCGCTGACCACTACATCTCCTTATTGTTCAAATAACAGCAAAATTCTCTGTTCATCGACATCCTTGAGCTGACGCTCTTTTAATATCAACAGAGAAGATTGAGAATTAGCACAAGGAATTTGACATTCCCATATTGGCACTTATCCAATTACAGGAAGATTGAGAAACCCAGTGCTGCCCGTCCAAGGATGGAACTGTTGGTATCCTTCTATTGGCTGACCATTCTTGTTACAGCCAGGTGGGCCGGAACTGAAGCTTTTCTGCAAACACTCGGAAGAATATTTTTCTAAGGCCGGGCTGCTGACTATTCAGCTCGGGAAGTGATCACAGGTGGTAGCTTGTGTTCACAGCCTCCCCCTGAATAGTGTTATCTCAGGTTTATTGACCACGGGACTGTTCTAAACACCCCCTGCTACGCAGTTTCAGTTTAGGGTACAAAGCTCTCATGAGTTGGGGTATGGGAGCCGGGAGGGTTAGGGGGAGCCGGGAGGGTTAGGGTGGGTCGGGAGGGTTGGAAAACTTTCTATGTGTTGGCATTGTTAAAGCCATGGTTACATGATTATTATTCTATGACAAATGATTGCAGGTTCACAGATCAGATAGATCATCAAGGTGCTCAGGTATACTTGCTTGACAACATAATATTTTTTCATAAATGTTTCCGGGGTTGCGCCCCCACCTCTCGAGGAGATTGGAGTTCCACACGCTGGTTGACTCTGAGGTGCCTCGGGAGATGGTCGTGCAAACTTATGTTTTATACTCAGAAATGAATACTTTGCGTCTGATATCATGGAATGTTATGGGGCTTAATTCTAAGGTAAAACACTCAGTAATGTTTGATTATTTAGCACGTCACAAACCGCATGTAATCCTTCTCCAGGAGACCCATCTCCAGGGCTCCAGGGTTATGGCCCTTAAATGAGCCAAAATAGCTTATGCTCTACATTCCACCTACTCTTCCTTTGCCCGAGGGAAGTCTATTCTCATAGCCAAATCAGCACCAATCTCAATTAAACACATTAAACTTGATCCAAATGGCTGTTTTGTCATCCTGGTAATGGAACTTCTAGGTAAACCATATACTAGGGGTGCAACGGACCGTCATCGATCCGTGATCCGATCCACAGAGGTTGATCCGATCCGCGGAGGTTGATCCGTACGGGACACCCGCGATCCGTGGAGCGCTCTGTGGCATCGGCTATAGGAAAGGCCACGGCTTTGGCCTAGCTCCGGAGCGGCGGCCATCTTGGTACACCCGGCGGCCGTTTAGCACGTGATCGCTCCGTCAAATGACGGATCGATCACTTGTAACAAACCGGCGTCATGTCATGACGCCGGTTCCTCTCTCCCCTCTGTGTACTGATCGGTACAGTGGAGGGGAGAGATCGGATGGCAGCAGTGTCAATACTCTGCAATGCCCTGTCAATACTCTGCAATGCTCTGCTGCAATACCCTGCCAATACTCTGCAATGCCCTGCCAATACTCTGCAATGCCCTGCTGCAATGCCCTGACAATACTCTTCCATACCCTGCCAATACTCTGCAATACTCTGCCATACCCTGCCAATACTCTGCCATACCCTGCCAATACTCTGCCATACCCTGCCAATAGTCTGCAATACCCTGCCAATATACCCTGCCAATACCCTGCAATACTCTGCCAATACTCTGCCACAACCTGCCAATAGGGAGATTGTGGATATTACAGTCGGGGAGATTTTTTTTTTTTGTTGATCCGAAAATGATCCGAACCGTGACTCCTGATCCGAGGAACGATCCGAGCCGTGGGTTTTTTGATCCATTGCACCCCTACCATATACTGTGATAAACATTTATGTCCCACCACCCTTCACTAAAAAATTTTTTGAGAAGGTGATGGGAACAATACTTGAAATTGCTGAAGGCCCATTAATAATAGCTGGGGATTACAATACTGTTCTAGATAATTCTATGGACAGATTCTGATGCTCTACATTACCCCCAACACCCCTAGGATCTTACCTAACTCAATTTGTACTGGTGGAGGCCTGGAGATGGAGACATGCTAATGTGAGGGAATACTCGTGTCAATCTGACTCTCATAATACTCTATCACGAATTGATCTCTGTTTGGTTTCCTCTGATATACTTCATTTAATAGCAGGAATTAAATATCTTCCCAGGGCACTGTCTGACCATTCACCTTTGATGGTGGACCTGGCCTTTAACATGCCTTCCTCGTATAGGGTGTGGAGGCTGAGCCCACTGTGGTTAGCGGATCAGGCCGTGATAGACCAGAGTTCAGCAGATATGAAACTTTACTGGATAAACAACAAACATAGTGCAGATGCCCTGATGGTTTGGGATGCCTTTAAGGCCACCACTCGTGGTTCCTTTGCAGCTGCGATTGGACAGGCCCGTAAGGCATCACAGTCCAGACTAGTGGACGCAGAGGGTGAGCTTAGGGTTGCAGAGATTGCGTATTCTAATGGCCCTACCTCTGCGACACACGCCACTTGGCGACACAAGGCAAGAGAGTTGGATCTAGTACTATTGGAACGTACACAGAAAAAACTTCTATATCAGAATCAACGTATATTTGAATTCGGAGATAAAAATAGTCGACTATTAACATACCTAGCCAGACCAGATTACCAACCCTGCAATATCCCCAGAATTAAAAATCTAGCAGGCATAGTGGTGGAACAGAGCGAAGACATTATGGAAGCGTTTGTCGCGTTCTACTCCACCCTGTACACAACCAGAGCTCACTATACAATAGTGGAACTAGACGATTACCTCTCGGAAATTTCACTCCCAAAATTAACGGAGCTTCAGGCAGCCACACTTGATGCCCCATTGACGGTAGATGAAATAGGGGAGGCAATACAATCATTCGCCAGACATAAAACTCCAGGCCTTGATGGGTTCCCTATTGAGTGGTACATGCAATTTCGGGACCTACTAATGCCACATTTGTTAAGGATGTACAATTTTTCCCTTAAAACAGGTCAGCTACCGCCCTCCATGTCAGAAGCGTTGATAGTGTTAATCCCCAAGCCTCATAAAGACCACCTCTTATGCGAATCATACTGGCCAATCTCGCTTATCAACTCTGATGTAAAGATTTTAGCCAAAGTACTTGCTAAACGAATAAATACGGTGATTACAACCATTGTTGGGGGCGGATCAAACGGGATTCATACCTGGAAGGTCAACCTCTATCAATTTACGTAGACTGTATACTAATCTACAGGCAATTCACGACAAAACTGGTACCCGCGCTGTGTCCACTGTCACCACTCCTGTTCGCAATAGCAATAGAGCCCCTGGCAGCATTGGTGAGATCCAGTGGGGAAATTAAGGGACCGACGACTGGGGGCCTAGAAGAAAAAGTTCCTTATATGCGGATGACATGTTGATATATTTGGAGGACCCCCAGTCGTCACTCCCGGCCCTACTGGAGATCATCTGGCGGTTTGGCCATTTTTCAGGCTTTCAGGTCAACTAGGATAAATCTCTATTGTTCCAGATCGACCGAGAGACTCAAATAAAACTACCTCAAGAATGCCCATTACAAATAGTTCACAACTTTAGATACCTAGGGGTTTTGATAGAACAACCTATCTCTTCCTATGCCAAGATTAATATAGACCCCCTTATTAGTAGATTAAAAAACACACTGAAAACATGGAATAACCTCCCGCTTACGCTCTTAGGAAGAATAAATATCTTTAAAATGATTTACCTCCCGAGATTCCTTTATGTTCTGAGCAACTCACCAATCTATATAACAAAAGCTAAATTTAAGGAAGTAGACTCTATAATCACTAATTTTATATGGAGGGGCGGTGTAGTGAGGATTGCCAAACACACCTTACAACTACCTACCTTGGAAGGGGGACTGGCACTCCCATGTCTCCAAACATATTATATCGCCTCACAACTGGCACATGCCCATTGGTGGTTCTTTCCAGAGGCCAACAATGCAACTACTGCTCTTGAGGCAGCCATCCTCACCTCATATGAATCCCTCCAAAACCTAATACATCGCATGTCACTTAGGGGGAGAGAGGGAGTAAAGGTTCTGGCCATGACACTGCAGATTTTTAAAATTTCTAAACTACTACCCCCCAGTTCCAGGGCTGTTCTGTCCCTAATGCTCCATTATGGGGAAACCCATGTTTGCCAGAATTTAACCAGAGAACTGACGGGGGATACTGGGCAAAGAAAGGGGTAAAAACAATATCACACTTGTTTCTAGACAATACATTCCAATCTTTTATGGAATTTCAGAGGGATTTTGGGCTCCCACGCACGGCCTACTTTCAGTATCTACAGATAAGACATACTGCAGCTGCACAATTTGGGCTTCATAATACAGAGATGCAACCTTCCCAACTTGAGCTTTTACTGACTGACCCCTCTCATGACAAACTAATTTCGTCCTATTATAAGACTCTACTACATTCTACTACTACTAGGCTCACTGCTATTGAACATAAATGGCAATCGGACATACCCGAGCTGACGGAGATTTGGGGGGAAATTCTTCCCGTGCAGGTCCCCTCCGTCATCTCTTCTAGGGATAAAGTGATCCAGACTAAGCTATTATACAGAGCATACTTCACACCGCAATTGCTATTTAAACTTGAGAGAACATCCAATTCTCTATGCCTTCGATGCGGGACAGCTGAGTGCTTGTTCTTCCACTTAATATGGGAGTGCGCGCCGGTACGGCAATTTTGGTCAGAGGTTACGGCCATTATCAGCACTATAGCTAAAATACCAAATATCTGTAATCCTCTTAGATGTCTGTTGGGGTATATTGACGATGAAGAGTTATCCAAAAACGTTCAATCTTTTATACGCATAGTGATGTTTTATGCTAAAAAAACAATAACCATGCATTGGAAATCCAATATTGTTCCGACTGTAAAACTCTGGCTCACTATTGTCAACCAAGCTATACCATTATATAAGCTGACATACGAAGCTAGAGGATGCCCCAAAAAGTTCACCAAAATGTGGAACTCATGGGTGTGTTCAGAGAGTACTATACCTCCTGCCTAATAACAGACCACAACAAAGGTATGATACAGTAAATGCCAGAGCCTAACCCCTGATAACAATGAAATGTATTGTGAGATGTGTTATATGTATTAATGCATAATGTCAACCTGTATACCTGTCCACTGTATTGGACTTTGAATATTGCAATATTCGCTGTGCTTGTACACCTGTGTAACAATTATTGATACTGTTTATAAAAACAATAAAAAAGTTAACCTTTAAAAAATAAATAAATAAAAATACGAGAACAAGTTACTCGCTAGGGGCAGAGCCTATGGGGGAATCTAGGATGAAAAAGGACCTGGGGGTCCTAGTAGATGACAGGCTCCACAATGGCATGCCAAGCTGCTGCAAGCAAAGCCAACAGAATATTGGCATGTATTAAAAAAGCCATTCAATCCAGAGATAAAACAATAATTCTCCCACTCTACAAGACTCTGGTCCGGCGGCATCTTGAGTATGCCGTTCAGTTCTGGTCACCAGTCCTCAGTAAGGATGTGCTGGAACTTGAGAGTCCAGAGAGGGGCAACAAAGCTAAAAAAGGGACTAGAAGATCTCAACTATGGGGAAAGGCTAAAAGCATTGAACTTATTCTCTCTGGAGAAGAGACGCTTGAGAGGGGATATGATAGCTATGTACAAATACCATACTGGTGTCCCTAGCATAGGGAAAAAACTTTTCAGTGAAAGGGAATTTAAAAAGACATGCAGCCATTCACTGAAATTGAAAGAGAAGCAGTTTAACCTTAAACTGCGAAGAGGGTTCTTTACTATCAGAGTGGTAAGAATGTGGAATTCTCTTCCACAAGCAGTGGTATCAGCAGGGAGCATGGACAGTTTAAAAAAGCTATTAGATGGGCACTTTAAAAATCACAACATAGAGTGATATACAATGTACTAGTGACATAAACACAAGCACACTCACACACCACAGGTTGAACTGGTGTCTTTTTTTTCAGCCTTACCAACTATGTAAATATGTTATACTTACTTCCTCTGTGCAGGGGTTTTGCACAGAGCAGCCCCGATCCTCCTATTCTTAAGTCCCTCTTCAGCTCTTCTGGCCCCTCCCTCCTGTTGAGTGTCCCCACAGCAAGCAGCTTGTTATGGGGCACCCGAGCCAAGCCACAGCTCCCTGTGTCCATTCAGACATGGAGCCGTGGCCCGGCTCTGTCCCCTTTCTCTCCTCATTGGCTGACTGACAGCAGCAGGAGCCAATGGCGCAGCGCTGCTGTCTCAGCCAATGAGGAGGGGGTCTTAGGCAGCCGAGACAATCCTACAACATCGCTGGATCTAGATGGGGCTCAGGTAGGGTTGCCACCTCATCCCTTTAAAACCGAACACATATTAATTACACAGGTTCTGTGGCTGATTAAGGTGGTAATTAAACTCACTTGGTGCCTTATCTGCATCAAATTAGCCTCAGAACCTGTATAATTCATATGTGTTCGGGTTTAAAGGGATGAGGTGGCAACCCTAGGCTCAGGTAAGTATTAGGGGGGCTGCTGCACACAGAAGGCTTTTTTTATCTTAATGCATTGAATGCATTAAGATAAAAAAACCTTCTGACTTTACAACCACGTATGCCGCGTACACACGGTCGGACAGAAAGAGTCCGATGTGAGCTTTTAATTGTATATTCCAATCGTGTGTATGCCCCATCGGACTTTTTCCGTCGAAAATTCAGACGGACTTAGATAGAGAACATGTTCTATATTTTTCCGACGGAAAAAATTACTATCAGAAAAACCGCTCGTCTGTATGCTGTTCCGACGCACCAAAAACGACGCATGCTCTGAAGCAAGTACGAAACGGAAGCGCTCGGTCTGGTAAAACTAGCATTCATAATGGAGATAGCACATTCCTCACGCCCCAAATTCATCGATCTTTTAATGCGGACAAGAACTCACTGAAAAACAGATACAAACTGACTACACGTACTGAAGAACAGATACAAACCCCACAAGCACAAACTGAAGAGCAATAACGGACAGAAAAGCACGAAAGCTGAAAAGCGTGAATCGTCTCTCACCAAACTTCTACTAACACGAGATTAGCAGAAGGAGCCCAAAGGGTGGCGCACTGCCTATTGAACTTCCGTTTTCTAGTCCCATCGTACGTGTTGTACGTCACCGCCTTCTGGATGGTCAGAATTTGGTGTGCGTGTGTACGCAAGACAGCTTGAGCGGAATTTCGTTGGAACTCCGTCTGAAAAACCTTCAGAGTTTATTCCGATGGGAAAACCGGTCGTGTGTACAGGGCATTACATTTTGTCATTTAATGTCTTCTCAACTATATGTAACATGGCAAGCTTGTTTATTCTGCACTATAACACACAAAATTGCTACCAATATATACAATTCTGCAAATACCCTTTTGAAAAAAAAAAGAAACACATTAAATAATAAGACTTTTTGTCACCTGTACAATTTGATAACCAAGTAAGTGCAAGTGTCTTTGCTTCATAAATTCTTTTCCAAGAAGGTTGCGACAGTTGGCACAGAACCATCATCAATGCAGAGCACAATTCTGTTGGGAGCAAAACAAACAAAAAAGATAATTGTTAAAAACAAACAGGTTTTTTTTTTAACCCTTTCACTGCCAAGTCCGTATGCCGTACAGACCTTAAAAATGCCCGCAAAAAAAAGGGGGGGGGGGAATGTGGGACTTTGAGTGAGTCAGAGACCAGGTATGGTCTCAAGCCTCCATCCCTATATATATGAACAAAATAAAGGGGGGCTAAGCGGGACTTTGAGTGAAGCACGTAGTCATCAGTGAAGGGTACAGGACAAGGTACTTTATTACATACCATAAACATTCATACAAATAAATGATGTCACGATATAATTAATTTATCTACAAAAAAGGAACATGATAAAACATGACAGTAGAAAGGGATTGAGCCTACATAACCTGAGAACTTCCTATTGTATCAGAATTATTTAAAACTCATGAACATATGCAATTGTATGAATGAATAATATAGAGGACATTGCATATACAAAGGCTCTACGCATTTCGTGAAGTATTTTTATCCACTCTTCAGGAGCAGCAATGTAAGTATCTGAAATGAAGCAAACATGTTTCTGGGTCACTGCCTTAGAAAAAAGAAAAAAGCGAATGCAAAAAAAGTGTAGATAGAGAGTACACTCTTATCAAAAAATTATATATATACTCACAACCGCCATGTGACAGTGCAACATTGAGAGCTGGAAAACTCCCCTAAGAGAGTTAAAAATGCCCGCAGGTGGCCAAGTCAGTACGGTGTATGGACCTCATTTCTCCCTCTCCTATAAGCTTATGGTCACTTCAATGACCATAAGCTTACATCAGAATTGCAGACTCTGGTGAACAATTCTATAATTTTGATCATTGAATTACAACTTGCTGATCAGAGTTATTACCCTAAATTTGACCGCTCCCCCTCCCCACCCATGCCACCGCTTCCCTGCCTGCTGCTACCTCACCCCCCGCTGCTCCCTTCCACCTAAAACTGCCCTACCCCACCATCTGACTCCCCCGCAAACCGGACCCCCGCAGCTACCCTCATTAGCCGGCATCCCTCCTCTGCAACTCCCGCCATCTTCAGGTGCTGCTTGGGGGGGACCCAGATGTGTCCCCCCTGCCAGTCAGATAGCCCCCTGTACTGCCCCCGCACCCCTGATCCACTGCATCTCTCCTTCCCTTCCGCCGCCTGCAGCTTCTCCCTGCACTGATCTCCTATGATCTGTCAGGCTGGGGAGCGTGGCGGGGGGGCGGGTTGGCGGTGCGGGTGGGGGTGAAATTGGGGCTTGGTAAACATGCGTTTACCAACCCCCTCTGTACAATGGATACAGGCAGTGATTGCTGCTATACCCACTGACAGCTGATCATTGTAACTGTGAGTGTTACAACGTATCAGACTGTCATTTTATGAATGAATGAGGAATCTCTATACAGATTCCATTCATTCATGTAAAGTGCTACAGAGAAAAAGACTCTCAGCCCCTTTCTCTGTCTCAAAAAAAGAGATATGGGGGTCCCCCCCCAAAAAAAAACGAAAAAAAAACTACAACAAACGTAAAAAGTAAAAAAAAAAACCAACAAAAAAAAAACACAAACATATTAAGACCCCCTCCAGGTCGGGCCACATTCACAGTGACATCTCACCCCTCCGCAGTGATGCCCCCCACACTCACCCCTCCACAGCTTCCTCAGCTGCTCCTCTCGGCCAACCTGATCTGTCCTGATTGGCCGGGAGAAGAAGCTGGAAGACAATAGCGAATATTAATTCGCTATTGTCACAAGTGGGTGGATAGCGAATATTAATTCGCTATTGTCAGAAGTGGGTAGGTTCGGGGTGCAATACTCTGTGCACTGAGCTCAACCTTTTTCAAGCCAATTAGAGCCTCAGGCTCTAATCATGCGGCTTGAAAAAAAAACCTCATACAAACGTATGAGTCCGGCACCCTGTAGGGGGCGGTACCCCAGCGCCCCTAATGGACCAGCCGCTCCTGGTAAGACCCCTTTCACATGGAGCGAAGTCTGTCAAGCAGACCTGCCTGCTCAACGAGGGATCTGTCTGCTGATACTTGCTGAGCAGGCGGATGACAGGTCTGTGTCCGCTCTTCTGATGCAGAGCGGACACGGACACAGCCCGCTATTCTCTATGGGGTGGTTAGATGGAAATGGACTTCCTGTCCATTTCCGTCCGACACCATCTGCTAGATGGATGGGGAATGGAATCCCCATCCATCTGTTTTTAGTGAACTGGACTGGATCGGATGCCGGCATGTGTAAACGCATGTGTAAACCACATGTCCATTTACATCAGCCTCTCCATAGAGAACAATGGGTGGTCCAGTTGGGCCCGCCTGAAAAACTAACAGGCAGACCTGATCAATCTGCTTGTGTGAAAGGGGCCTAAAGCCTTGTTCACACAGGGCATACACAGCGTACCTTTACGGGGACGCACAAGTGTTCCGTGCATCTCTGTGCAGGCCGTCCCATTGATGTCATTTGGGATGTAGCAACTGCACGAACAGAGCCATTGCTCAATTTTACATCCATGTAGGTCCGCATGCATGTCCCTGAGCTCACACTGTCTGCGTTCGGGGTCATGTACCCACACCAGCTTTGCCTGTGCAACCGTCGCATCCCAATTGACATAAATGGGACTGCCTGTACGGGGATGCATGGAACACCTGTGCATCCCTGTGCGGGTAAACATGGCCCCCCATGGGCGTACTCTTTAGTATGCCACATGTGAAGGATGCTTTAGTAGCAATTTAGCAGGAATTTTGTAAGATATGTTGTGTTTATGTGCACGATTAATGATTTTAGTTTATTTTTAGCGAAAATATTGTTTGATAAATATTTGTGTAAATATCGCGCTGCCTTAAAAATCAGTAGCACCTTTTTTCTATTCTGCTGGCCATGTGCTTTCAGAAAATGTATGGTTTGGGGGGTCTTTTACAAATTCTGAAAACTGTTATTGAAAAATGAAAACATCCAGATTTTTTGAGAAATTTTTGGGTACGTTTGATTTTCACCATTTTGCAAAAAGGTGCAATTTAAAATTTACACATATTTGTTACTTATTACCTCCATACAGGTTAACATTTTATATTTAGTAGGGATTTAGCAGGAATTTTGTAAAATTAGCTGTGTTTTTTTCTGCTACTAATGGTTTTAGTGTACTTTTTGCGAATATATTGGTTTGATAAACATTTGCGCGAATAGCACGGTGTCTAAAAAATCAGTAGCACATTCTTTTTATTCTAGAGATGATATGCTTTCAGAAAATATATGGTTTTGGGGGTCTTTCACAAATTCTGAAAGCTGTAAGGAAAAAATGAAAACCTTCAGATTGTTAGTAAAATTTGGATATTTACATTTTTGCGTACGTTCGATATTGCAAAAAGGCGCAATGTAAAAATTTTATTTTTTTGTCATTTATTAACTTCATACAGGTTAAGCTTTTATATTTAGTAGGGATTTAGCAGGAAATTTGTAAAATTAGCTGTGTATTTATCTGCTAATCATGATTTTAGTGGATTTTTAGCAAAAATATTGTTTTGATAAACATTTGCACAAATTAACCCCCCATTAACCCCCCAATAAAGGATTAACCCTCTGATTACCCCCCAGTTAACCCTTTCACCCCCTATCACAGTAGCACTAGTACAGATCTCTTTTCTAATCACTGTATTTGTGTCACTCGTGACTCTAAACAGCGTTAGGGCAGTTAGCGGTAGTTGCAGATAGATTTAGGGTACCAGCCATATAGTCCCTAATAAGGGTTTAACCCCTTGATCAACCCCCAGTTAACTCTTTCACTCCCTGACACTGTGGCATTAGCATAGAGTACAGATATCTTTTCTGATAACCGTATTAGTGTCACAAGTCAGCTAGTTATCTCCAGTTAGGTGTCAGCATCAGTTAGCGACAATCCCAGACAGCGTCAGATTTTAACCCTTTGATTGCCAGTAGTGCTAGCACACACACCCTACACCTTCCTTACTAGTATAGTGTTTGAACGGATCAATATCTTTGAACTGATCAGATCTATACTAGCGTCCCCAATAGTTTAGTGTTCCCAAAAATGCAGCGTTAGCAGGATCAGCCCAGACAACTGCCAGCACCTGCGTTTAGCCCCTCCACCCCGCCCACCCAAGTGCAGTATCAATAGATCACTGTCACTTACAAAACACAAAACTGCAGCGTTAGGAGAGTCAGGTCTGATCCCTGCTAATGCTAACAGTTCATTTTTTTGTAGCGATTCAAGCAGTCACTGACAACCAGTTGCTCTTTTGCCTGTGATTTGCACTAGCTGTACCTATAAATTTAGTGGCCAAAAGGTCCAAACAGAGGTGCACTAGTGAACAGGCCTACACGTTGCTGAACATGACGGATGTGAGTGAAGGGGAAACCTCACTGTTAGATTCAGGCTCAGTATACAAACCCGTAGAGAGCAGCGGAACCCTGACAGATAGCTCTGGTGACACAGTAGTGGTCCCTGCTTTGGTCAGATGTACCCAACCCAGTTCTTCTGTTGTTGAGGTGCAACAACCGCAGGGTTCTCATATGGAGCAGAAAGCCAGTACTAGTGCCGCTCAACCTTCTGGTGAACTGGCAAGCACCAGCGGCCTAGTACATCCTGGTCATAGACAAACCAGCACTGCAATATCACTTGGTGACGTGGTGAGTCCCACAAGTGCAGTTCAAGCTGGTGCGGTGGCTAGCACAAGTAGTGCCCCGCAGCCACCAAAAACTCAAAGACAGACCTGTAAAGCCCATAGTGTCCTTACCGCTGCATTTGCAAATCCTGATTGGCAGCCCGCCAATTCTGCACTGCAGCGCCCGTACTTCCCCCATTCACTGGCCAAACCGGAATTTAGGTGGAAACAGCGGATTTTGGTAACCTTGACCTTTACAAGCTGTTTTTCACTGAAGATCTCTACAGATCTATTGTGGACCAAAGTAATTTATACGCTGGTCAATTTATCACCGCAAATCCAAATTTGACCCTTGCCAGAGAATCTGCCTGGAAACCTATAACGGTTCCCGAATTTAAAACCTTTATGAGCCTATCCCTCATCATGGGCATAATTAAAAAGAGTGAGTTGCGGTCATATTGGTCCACTGACCCAATTCACCATATGCCCGTGTTCTGTGTCCATGACCAGGACTAGATACAAGCAAATCTTTCGGTTTATGCATTTCAATAAAAATGAACTCTGTCGTCCTCGGGGTGACCCCTTAAAATTCGGCCCCTCGTAAACCACTTCAACCAACAGTTTGCAGCCTTGTTTATTCCCGATCAAGTTGTCTGCGTTGATGAGTCCCTGATTAAGTTTTCTGGCCGCCTGTCTTTCATACAGTATCTCCCCAGCAAGCATGTCAGATATGAGGTCAAGTTGTATAAGCTCTATGACAGGACAACAGGCTATACATATATGTGACTGAATTTAAACCTCTAGAGATAAGTGGAATAAATAGTAGCGCTCAAATAAATAAAAATGAAAAATAAAAATGTGCTAAAGAAAGCAATGATCAATCTAAATGAACAGTAAAAGTATATATGTGTGAATATTGACAATAATACCCTCATTGAAAATCAGTCACAATATGAATGTGATCTGACAAAAAAAGTTATTGGTGAACACTGTGAGCAAACACATCCTATCACATAATGATCAAAGCAACACACCCTGTGGCAGATGTGAAACTAATAAATGAAATCTTAACATAAAGTTCATATCATGTGAATATATTCTAACAAGAAAACTTATCAGTGAACACTGTGAGCAAACACATCCTATCACATAAAGTTCAAAGCAACACACCCTGTGGCAGATGTGAAAATAATACATGAAGTCTTAACATAAAGTTCATATCATGTGAATATATTCTAACAAAAAAAGTTATTGGTGAACACTGTGAGCAAACACATCATATCACATAATAATCAAAACAACACACCCTGTGACAGATGTGAAAATAACGAATAAAGTGTTGACATAAAGTTCATAAATTATGAATAGTGGACATACAGGGATCTCGCGCATAAAGTCTAATCACACGTCTTACAAACATAGGTTAATAAACCAATAATATATAATAAAATCCTATAAAAAGGTGAACAAAGAGTATATAAAATATCGCAGTGACCAATATATATGTGCAACCAAAGTGGATGATGCTTGGTGCTAATGTGTCACACCTACAGTTCATAATATATACAAGTGAATAAATAAATTGAAAATGTGAAGCTTCATGAGTTGGCTGGAAACCAATTGATGAATAGGTGGGTGAATATTCTTAGGTGTCTTCATACAGAGCTATATGGTGATAGTATTAGGCTCTAAGAACTCACACCTTCGAATCGAAGGAATCAGGCATCAATAGGTGTCATATACAAGGACTGAGTGTTTCCTCTCAATGGTGTTCGAACATTTCCATCTGCTGGTATTGGCTTAGGTCTTTTCCTTTCTGCTCCTCATGAAATGGCCAACCTGTTAGAGCAACTTCCACCAAGGCTCAAACAGCCCGGTGGACGAGAAAGGAAAAAAGAAAAGCCTCCAATGGTGTAGTATGTAAAGTCAAAACACTTTATTATTAGGCTACAAGGTGGTCTCTTACATTGAAAACATTAAAAATTTGCATGTGTAAAAGGATCAGCGTTTGGGGCGCCTCCTTACGTGACTTCCGGTTACGTCTGCTCTCCGCCACGCTCTAGGCGTTACGTCACCGCTTGTGACTTTATCTGGGGAACCGGATTGGTCAGAGAGGGATGTCATTTATATTGTTAAACCAGACATGCTGTAGCGGCCATTTTCTTGTGGTTCATTTATGTGTACTAGTGCAGCCATCTTTAAGGTGGCAAATACATTTAGATGGCGGCCATATTTTGGTGGATGGGACAGAGATTATCTTGAATACTACTGTGCGCAATGATGTAAGATGGGTTCTGACCCATATTTACATATATGTATATTATATTAAGATAAAATCACAGGGATAATTTAAGAAAACTTTGGACAGAGCGTGAATAAAAATAGACTTAAGCTGTATTGTGTTGGGCACGTCAGTCGTTTTCCGCAGACCATAAGGAGATGCCCCCATACATATACACACTCTGAATGTGATGTAAACATATAAATAAATAAATAAATAGGTATAAACATGTACATATAGGATAGGTATATACCGATCATATACTATATCTATTAACTTCTGGACACATTAATAGTGTGTAAATTAATGTAAAAATGCCCCTATATAGAATTAGTGGGTGAAGTCTATCCATGTAAATAAAAAGAATTTTTTATTAAAAACTGTGATTAAAAATATTTGAATAAAAAATATATATAATATATTTTATTAAAAATTGTTTAAAAAGTAATTTAGGTCGAACTCTACGTTCATACCTCTCGGGATTAATGTACGCATGGTGTGTATCCAATAGGACTCTCTTTGACTGATGGTCCTAATTTTGTGGCTACCTCTCCACGACCCTCTGTATTTTTCTATACCCCAAAATTGGAGGTGTATAGGGTCCTGATTGTGTACTTCCGCAACATGTTTGGATACATTGTGTTTGGGGTTTCCTTTTTTAATATTTTGGATGTGTTCTTTTATTCTTGTTTTGAGGGTCCTCTTCGTGCGTCCTACATATTGCAGTTTGCAGCTGCATTGCAATACATATACTACTCCCTCGGTGTGGCATCCCATGAAGTCTCTGATCTTAAATGTCTCTCTTTTTGTGATGGCTGTGAATTCTGTTCTTTTGCCCTGAAATTTCTGGGCATGTCTGCATGCATAGCAATTTCTGCAGGGGAAGAATCCCTTTCCCGTGAAAAAAGTATACAGTGCTTTGCAGGGAGGTTCTATTATTGATTTCACCACCATATCTTTAATGGTGGGTGCTCTTTTATATATAATTCTTGGAAGATCAGGAAGTATATGATTTAGGTCTCTATCATTCTTGAGTATGTGCCAGTGACGTTGAATTATTTTCGATACTTGTTTGTGCTGTACATTGTAGTCTAAAATTAGGGACGGTGTCTCTTGTTGGACTGTTTTTTGGGTCTATTTTCTAACATTTTCATTCTATCCATATTGTTGACGTGTTGTATTTGTTCTTCTATCCATGTATCCGCATATCCTTTTGTTTTGAATCTGGTTCCAATTAGTCTGGCTTGTTCTTTATAGTCTTCATCTCTCATACAGTTCCTTTTAATTCTGACAAATTGTCCTTTCGGGATGTTATACAGCCAAGGTTTATAATGGCAGCTATCTACAGAGAGGTAGCTATTTGTGTCTACATTTTTAAAAAAGGTTTTGGTCATCAATTTGTCTCTTTCTAAGATGATCTTTAAATCGAGAAAATCAATTGATTTTTCATCGATATTCCACGACAATTGTCTGTTCTTCTCATTATTATTCAATTTATTTAGGAAATGTTCGAGACCTTCTTTCTTCCCATTCCAAACTATGATTACATCATTGATGTATCTTTTGTACAAAGTGAGTTCCGCAGGTGTATCTTCGTAGACTGATATATCTTCCCACTGTGCCATAAAGGCATTGGCCACACTCGGTGCGAACTTTGCTCCCATCGCAATACCGATAGCTTGTTTGTAATACGCCTGATCGTGCCAAAAGTAGTTACATTTTAAGAAAACGTCTAGGCATTTGATTAGATATTTTCTCTGTTCGCATATCAGGTTGCTATGTTTTCTTAGGATCCACTTTGTTGCTGAACACGCATCGTGATGGTGGACAATGGTGTATAGCAAACTTATGTCCGCTGTGGCTAGTAGTGTTCTTCCTTCTAGCACTGGTAGTGTGTCTAGGAGCTGCAGCACGTGTTTCATGTCTTTCAAGTAGGCCGGTGTGTGTTGTACTGCTGATTGAATAAATTGGTCCAGGTATTGTCCCACTCTAGATGTGCGGGAATCAATCCCATTCACGATTGGTCTACCTGGTGGGTTCTCTAATGATTTATGGATTTCTGGGACCGTGTAGATGACTGGTATTCTACATGCTTCCGGTATGAGGTACTTGGATTCTTTTTCATTCAATATGTTCTTTTTTGTTCCCAAATTAATTAGATGTTCTAATTCCTTTTTGTTTTTTATTGGTGGGGTTACCCAATAATTTAATGTACGTATTGTCATCCTGTAGTTGTCTTCGTAATTTATTTTGGTATTGTTCTTTTGATTGTATTACAGTTGCTCCTCCCTTGTCTGCTGGGCGTACTATAATATCTTTTCTTTCTTTTAGAGATTTGATACCTTTCCTGATGTGTATGGGATCCGATACTTTTTTTGTTTCTAAAGATTCCAGATCTTTTAATACTAATTTCTTGAATACTTCTATGTGTTGATTGTCAGAGACTTGTGGGTTGAACACAGAATTGTTGCGTAATGTACTATGTACTATTGTTGAAGAGGTATTGATTGTCATGTTGGTATTTCTATAGGGATTGGATACATAGTATTTTCTCACATTGACTTTCCTAATGTACTTGAGTATCCCTATGTATGTATTGAATTTATTTAAGTTATTGACCGGTGCGTACTTTAATCCTTTATCGAGTACCAATAGTTCATCCGCTGAGATGGGGCGACCACTGAGATTCACTACATTTTCTCCCACTATTCTCTTTTTTGCTTGAATTCTCTTTCCCGCTCTGTGTCCTCTCTTCGTTCTGGACTGTTTCTTGTTCTGTCTTCTTGTAGTCTTCTCCTGGGCGAGGGGTACGGATCCTGTGGTTGTCTGCGTGGGGTGTGGTCTCTCCTCTCCCTCTCTAAAAAATTATGCTGTGAGTTTTAACCATATTCATTTTGATGATATCGGGGATCTTGATGATATTGATCTGGATAATTTCTAATAGGATCAAACCTTTTGTAAGTCGATATTGGTGTTCTTTCTGGTTCTCTATATGTGTCCTGGGAGTATGCCGGTCTGTTATGATCTCTCTGGTTTCTGTCATTGTTTTGCTAGTGTTAATAAGGCTTTTTGAATGTTCTTTTCGGTTTCTTCCATTGTTGTCTTGGAGTGCGTGGTCCGTAGTGGTTGGTGTTTCGTTGTTCATATTGTGGTGTTCTTGTTCCTTGCTGTGGCCTTGTTTCATTATATGTATCTCTCTTGTCCCATCTTGGTGGGTTCTGTGTATAGGCCATGGTGGGGTCCTGTATTCTAACTTCTCTCTCCGCTGTCGAATATGTTGAACTTACTGGTACTGGATCTGTTTTCTTTTGCCATTTAAAAACTTGTTCTATTATGTAGTCTTCTATGTCCCGTTGATATTTCTTCATCTTGCGCTGTTGTAATTCCAGATCTTTACTGATAAGATCTTTATTAAGTTGTGTGGCCAATTTTTTATAATCTGTAGACTCCTTGTACGGTTTTAATTTGAGTTTGATCTCTTCTATTTGTTGTTCTAGTATTCTGGTCTTTTTATATTTTCTTCCTAATAGGAATTTTAGACCTTCTATGCTTTTACTATTGAAAAATTCGAACCATTCATCCATTGATTCTTTATCGATCAGTCCATCGTTCGGTGGTAATTCCCACCGTAATCTTCTGGGAACAATATTCTCTCTGATATACCTTTCAAAGGTGTTAGTGTCCCACCATAGAGAGATTTTTTTCTCCATGTGGTGTCCAAGTTTTCTTACTAGGCTTTCTAAATCTGAATTTCGTGTCTTAATTTGTGAGTTGAAAATGTCGTCTAAGTTGACATTCCTATTCTCCATGACTGTGAAAACATCCATGTTAGCCACAAAGTTGAATGAATGTGAATCTCTAAAGTGCTAGGTAAAAGTGTCCTTCGCGCTGTTGATGAGTAATGGTGGGAAAGTCTAGAAATGATGACTAACGTGCTAATGTGTGTAGTGTCAAAATATTAATGTGTGATAATACCTGACAAGGATAGCAGCAAAATCAAAAAGTGTTCACATTACACTTCAATCAAATAGTGGACATACAGGGATCTTGCGCATAAAGTCTAATCACACGTCTTACAAACATAGGTTAATAAACCAATAATAGATAATAAATAATAAAATCCTATAAAAAGGTGAACAAAGAGTATATAAAATACCACAGTGACCAATATATATGTGCAACCAAAGTGGATGATGCTTGGTGCTAATGTGTCACACCTACAGTTCATAATATATACAAGTGAATAAATAAATTGAAAATGTGAAGCTTCATGAGTTGGCTGGAAACCAACTGATGAATAGGTGGGTGAATATTCTTAGGTGTCTTCATACAGAGCTATATGGCGATAGTATTAGGCTCTCAGAACTCTATATTTACATCACATTCAGAGTGTGTATATGTATGGGGGCATCTCCTTATGGTCTGCGGAAAACGACTGACGTGCCCAACACAATACAGCTTAAGTCTATTTTTATTAACGCTCTGTCCAAAGTTTTCTTAAATTATCCCTGTGATTTTAACTTAATATAATATATATATATGTAAATATGGGTCAGTACCCATCTTACATCATTGCGCACAGTAGTATTCAAGATAATCTCTGTCCCATCCATGAAAACATGGCCGCCATCTAAATGTATTTGCCACCTTAAAGATGGCCGCGCTAGTACACATAAATGAACCACAAGAAAATTGCCGCTACAGCATGTCCGGTTTAACAATATAAATGACATCCCTCTCTGACCAATCCGGTTCCCCAGATGAAGTCACGAGCAGTGACGTAACGCGTTGGGCATGGCGGAGAGCAGACGTAACCGGAAGTCACGTAAGGAGGCGCCCCAAACGCCGATCCTTTTACACATGCAAATTGTTAATGTTTTTAATGTAAGAGACCACCTTGTAGCCTAATAATAAAGTGTTTTGACTTTACATACTACACCATTGGAGGCTTTTCTTTTTTCCTTTCTCGTCCACCGGGCCGTTTGAGCCTTGGTGGAAGTTGCTCTAACAGGTTGGCCATTTCATGAGGAGCAGAAAGGAAAAGACCTAAGCCAATACCAGCAGATGAAAATGTTCGAACACCATTGAGAGGAAACACTCAGTCCTTGTATATGACTCCTATTGATGCCTGATTCCTTCGATTGGAAGGTGAGAGTTTAGAGAGCCTAATACTATCGCCATATAGCTCTGTATGAAGACACCTAAGAATATTCACCCACCTATTCATCAATTGGTTTCCAGCCAACTCATGAAGCTTCACATTTTCAATTTATTTATTCACTTGTATATATTATGAACTGTAGGTGTGACACATTAGCACCAAGCATCATCCACTTTGGTTGCACATATATATTGGTCACTGCGGTATTTTATATACTCTTTGTTCACCTTTTTATAGGATTTTATTATTTATTATCTATTATTGGTTTATTAACCTATGTTTGTAAGACGTGTGATTAGACTTTATGCGCGAGATCCCTGTATGTCCACTATTTGATTGAAGTGTAATGTGAACACTTTTTGATTTTGCTGCTATCCTTGTCAGGTATTATCACACATCAATATTTTGACACTACACACATTAGCACGTTAGTCGTCATTTCTAGACTTTCCCACCATTACTCATCAACAGCGCGAAGGACACTTTCACCTAGCATAAATTATGAATATTCCGATGAATGAACTGAAAAAAAAGCTATAAGGCGCCTTTCACAGGGACGGATATTCTGCCGCAGTTAAAAGCATGTCTTTTTTTTCTGTGAAATTCAAGACACCAGGCACTGTGATCAGCTGCATTTGCACAGTGCGATTAGCTGCGGTTGCGTTTAGCTGCGGTTTGCCATTTCCATAGCAACCCGACAGGGTACCGACTCATATTGAACGGGGTTCCGACTGGGAGCCCCGCCAATACCAGGCACTGTGTTTGGTATGAATATTGAGGGGGAACTCCACGCCAAATTTTAAATAAAAAACCTGCATGGGTTCCCCACCAAGAGCATACCAGGCCCTTATCCGAGCATGCAGCACGGTCGGTCAGGAAAGGGGGTGGGACGAGCGAGAGGTCCCCCCCCTTCTGAACCATACCAGGCCGCATGCCCTCAACATGGGGGGTTGGTGCTTTGGGGCAAGAGGGGCAAGGGGGCACCCTGCGGGACAAGGGCCTCTGCCCAACAACCCTGGCCGTTGGTTGTCGGGGTCCACGGGCGGGGGGGCTTATCGGAATCCGGGAGCCCCCTTTAATAAGGGAACAAGATAGGGGTGGTGCTAAGTTGGTCTAGAGAGTAGGGTAAACCCACATCCCCAATGTGTCTAGGCAAATGGAAATTTGTTCCTCTTGCGGGACTTTAAAAGGAGAACCTACTCAGGAGTAATGAAGAATATGAGGAGTGTAAGTTTTGAATGAAATTAGGTGTTTATTAAGGATGTAGACCAAAGGAGGTCTGTAGTACACAGGGTAAATGTAACAGAATTACAAAACAAAAAAGGGGGGGGGTGTTTCGCAGGATGCGTAATACAGACAGAGAAATTGCAATACAATATGCATAGATACACAATCAAAGAACTCCGGTGCATATGGATTAAACATACGGGGAGTACCCGATGCGTTTCGAGATACACACTTCTTCAGGGAATCTGATTGGAATCAGCATAAACATAGGTATGTCTATTATTTAAAAAGACAGTTATGAGCAAGATGTAAAACATTACATATTCATCATCAACATGAGAAAAAGAAAAAGGTGTAGAGATGTATAAATATTGTGTAGCAATAATTACTAACCATGTGGTATTGCTTGGGAGGGTGTGTATATTAATTCATCCATTTGAAAGCATTTAGGCGGAGAGGGGGTAGGTGAGGGGACATTTCGCCACATGCACACTAAGGTATGTGCTCGCTCCTGGTCCAGGTCGGGCGGGCCGTGTGTACCTTTTCCCAGTAGGGGCACCAGGGGGGATTGTTCCCCAACAGAGGGAGCCAGAAGCACCAACGGGTCCTAGGGTGGGCTCCAATCCGTATGAGAAAACAGAGGGGTATGAGGAGGTCAGGGCGGAGTAAAGTATATGCCTGGGAGGGTGTTGAAGTCAGGCATAATGCATGCCCTGTATGATACCTGGTTGTATGCAAGTAGATAAAGAGGAAAGTACCTGGAGTGGGTGGTGGAGGCTGTGCCTTAGATGTCCTTTAGGAATGTATATGGGGGGCAGGCACCAGCAGGTCATGTGATTGCCAATGCGGCATAAACCAAACCCCGGCAAGATGAGGCCCGGTATTGTGGGGGTCAGGTGCTGCAGATATGGGTAAAGAGGTAGTCCAAGAGCATCCTGGGGTAGGTGCCTATCCGGGAATCCAGACCGGAGGGGGTTTGGGGTTGTTTGAGAGTGTCCAGCCTAAAGAGAGAATATAAGGGTAAGGTACAGCCAGTGAGTCTATGTCTGGGGTTGCCCTGGAGGGCCACCACAGATCGGTGTGTGGAGAGAGATTTACCTGAGACAAGTCCTGAGATCGAGATGTGTACACTGCAGACGTGCAAGTGTGGAGGGGAGCTGAGAGTGAGTGCTGATTGCTGGGTTTAAAAGGTGTGGCCAGGCACGCGATAGGTCGCCAGTGCGGCCAATGGGTGCAAAGTCGAGGCCCCCCGGGCCTGGGGTGCGTGCATCAGTCCCCATGGAGACCACGGCCAGTGTGTACGTGTACCTCCGGGCGCGGTGACACATGACCCCCGGCGGGATGATGTGTGATGCACAGGGGCGGGAACCCAGACCCGCGCCGAAGACTCGCGGCGCAGGAATCGAGAGAAAACCGAGTCGGATTGCCGATCTGGATCCTCCACTAGTGGAGACGCCGCCTGTGACAACATTCGCTGCAAAAGGCGGCCCCCCCTGCGCCGAGTGGGGAACAAACTGGCGCCACGTCTGGGATTAGTTGGCCATCCACAACCCACAGGGGTGTGCACAGTGCGGCAGTGAGCGACAAGTCAGGAGGCGGCATAGGGGAACACATAAATAGGGACAAATAGGAACACTGAGTAAGGAGAAAGTACAATAAATAAATTGTGACTGGGAGATTGACAAGAATATGGACAACCCAATAGGGAAATACCAAACACACTACGCATGGCTGTAATATGTCTGTATTCCCTACGCCAGAACTCCTGGATGGTCTTCCCTACATAAAAACTGGAGCATTCGCACGTGAGCAGGTAAACAACCCCACATGTTTTGCAATTAGCGTAATGCCTAGGTTTAAAGGTTCGCCATTGGGCAGAGTGACGTTTTTAGAGGTATTGAGGAACCTACAGTAGTTACAACCACCGCAAGTAAAAGTACCTTTACTCTTACAGGGGTCCCGTTTGCCCCCCCCCCCTTTAAATTCACTACAGACCAGCTGGTCTCGGAGAGATCCAGCCCGCCTGTAAGTAAATGCCGGGGTAGTGGGTACAAAGGGACCAATGGAAGGATCTATGGTAAGCATGTGCCAATATTTGGAAACAATCCTCTTAATTGTCGCATGTTGGTTACAGAACCTCATTATGATAGAAATGGGTTTGGACTTGGATTTTTTGGTCAAGGGATTGTACAAGATGTCACTGCGGGTTCTGGCACAGACCCTCTTGTATGCTCTTTTGAGGCAGGTATTGGAATACCCTCTTGCTCGTAAGCGTGTTTGTAAGATCTTAGCCTCTTTGATGAAAGTTGCGTCGTCAGTACAGTTCCTTCTGGTGCGCAAGTATTGGCTATATGGAATGAAAGCAATGAGGGGCTGAGGATGAAAGCTGCTGGCATGGAGTATGGAGTTGCCTGCAGAAGATTTTCTGAACAGGCTGGTGCTAAGGGATCTGTCACTGCCCTTGTGAATGGTTACATCAAGGAAGGTGACGGACTCCCTATCCCAGGTCATGGTGAATGACAAGTTGAGGTCATTGTCATTGAGTAGTTCTAGGAAGGTAGGTAGTAGGGCTGTGGATCCATTCCACACAAGGAGGACATAGTCGATGTACCGATACCACATAACGACGCTCTCCATGTATGGAGCGAAGTGCGCGGATTCATGTATTGTATGTTCCCACTCCCCCAGGTACAGATTTGCGTACGATGGGGCACATGAGGTCCCCATTGCAACGCCCTGCACCTGGAGGTAGTGGGAACCGTTGAATGTGAAGTAGTTGTGCTGGAGAATGAATTCCAGTGCCGCCAGTAAGAATTCATTAGTCTTTTTGTCATACTTGCCGTTAAGGGAAATGGTGCGATGCACACAAGAAAGGCCTTTGTCATGCGGTATTGAGCTATAGAGGGCCTCCACATCCACTGCCACGAGCAGAGATTCAGGAGGGATGCAGAGGCCGTCGATGTTTTGTAGGAGGTGCGGTGTATCCCGGATATAGCTGGGGAGTCTGAGAACGTGGGGACGTAGGTACCCATCTATGAGTTGGCTGAGTCTTTCAGTGAGGGAGCCATTGCCCGAAATGATTGGTCTCCCGGGAGGGCAGGTCAGGTTTTTGTGCACCTTGGGTAAGGAGTAGAAGGTGGGTGTGCGTGGATGTTGGGTACGTATAAAATCCCATTCAGCCTTGTTGAGAACGCCCTGTAGGCATGATCAATCAGGTTGTAGAATTCCCGATGGAATCTTTCGATTCTGGTAGCTGGTATCTTGCGATACCAGTCTTGGTTGCCAAGTATCTGGGTGCACATGTTAATGTAAAACTCATTGTCCATCACCACAATATTGCCTCCTTTGTCGGAGGGCTTGATAGTTATTGTGGGATGGTCTTTGAGTAGATGGAGAGCCTCACGTTCACATCTTAACGTGCGGTGATTTGATTTTACCAATGTCCCCGGTGGTAAGTTTGACGAACGCAGCTACATTAGAGTTGGTGTTTAGATTAGGAAATTTGTAAATTTGTTTTTCAGGACGCATGGTGGGGGAGGGGGGGTCTGATTGGTCAAATTGACCGAGCAGCTGCTCTAAGTCTATACGATCGATAAGGTCAGGTGTGTCGTTCTCCTCAAGGAGCTCTACGAGTGTATCCAGAGCCTTGAGTTCATGTTGCTCAAAATTAGGTCTGGTGGGTGTCTCATTTGTATACATTTGTATTAGTTTTCTTGCAAAGAGTTGAATGTCTTTGATAACCTCAAACTGATCCAAGTCCTGGTTGGGACAGAAACTCAATCCTTTAGCCAGGACTCGTATCTGTATGTCCGATAAGGGGTAAGATGACAGATTAATTACATTAGGGTTCTCTGTAGCAAGGTCGGTGGCTAAGGGGTGTTCGGTCCTTACCTGATCCATATGTCATAAGGATTCAGATTTCGCCAAAGGCCCATCGCTGCAATTCTCAGTGGGGGCATAGAGAGGCAGTGCCTTGGTACCTGATGATACAATTCTAGGGAGCAAAGTGTTATGCCACGTACACACGAGCGGACTTTACGGCAGACTTTGCTCGGCAGACTTTACGCCGGACTTTGTCGGCTCCTTGCGCCGGACTTAAAAAGGAACGGACTTGGACACACACGATCACTGCAAAAGACCGCTGGTTTGGAACGCGGTGACGTACAGCGCGTACGACGGGACTATAAGAAGGAAGTTCAAGCCCCACTATGGCACCCTTTGGGCTCCTTCTGCTAATCTCGTGTTTATCTTGTGTTGGTAGAAGTT
Organism: Lithobates clamitans; assembly: GCA_037952925.1. NCBI lineage: Eukaryota > Metazoa > Chordata > Amphibia > Anura > Ranidae > Lithobates > Lithobates clamitans. Next base: position 2,140,056 of record JBBGZY010000766.1, read on the forward strand.
TGGTTATAGACGATTCGCGCTTTTCACACTTCAGCTTATTTCGATTGTTTTCTGCGGTTCAGTGCTTGTGAGGTTTGTATCTGCTTTTCAGTGCGTGTTGGTCAGTTGGTAACCTGCATGGCAGGCTGTTCTGTTCTGCTCATTCCTGATTTTCAGGTCATTCTTCTGGGCCTTGCTGTTCTTCAGTGCGTTTGTTATAAGTTTGTTTGTTTGACCAGCCGACCGTTTTGAAGCCATGTCGCGTGGACGTACTCGTTCTCGAGTTCGTGCTGCGTGGGGACTTGGTGTTGGGGTTAATACTTTGACCCGAGTCCAGCCCATGAACAGGGCGAGGAGGAGTTAATGGATGAAGAATTGGTTGCGCCAGCGTGACCAATTCTCGCATATGCCTTTGCTCCGTGAGCTCCGTGAGAATAATCCTGAGGATTTCAGGAATTATCTCCAGATGACAGGCCCCGTTTTTGAGCGTCTGCTGGCTATGCTGACCCCTATATCAGCAGGCAGGATACCTGCATGAGGCAAGCCATCAGTGCGGAGCAGAGGCTAGTTGCCACTTTACGTTACTTGGCGACTGGGAGAAGTCTTCAGGACTTGAAGTTCTCGACAGGCATCTCCCCCAGGCTCTGGGGATCATAATCCCAGAGACCTGTTCTGCCATCATTCAGGTCCTGCAGAAGGACCATATGAAGGTAAGTTTTATCCTTTAACATTACATGATATGTATTAAATGTTTGCTAATGTATTGTCTAAATGTCCTCCTTACCTAATTACCATGCTTGGAATATGCTGTGAATGTCCCCTTTATCTTCATGCATGCCAGTTTTTTTACATGAATCATTTTTTGCCCTACATGCATATTTACCTTCAATAACCTCCACACCATGCAATCCTGGGCCCATTTATATCTCTAGCCTATAGTCCCTTGAACAATGTATATTGTCAGCTCCATTGTACTGTTTGACCCCTCAAATGTTTGAAACTGTCAGGTGTGTTTCTTAACCTAATTAGTACCCCTCCCCCACCCCTTAAATGTTTGAAACTGTCATGTGTGTTTCTTAACCTAATTAGTACCCCTCCCCCACCCCTCAAATGTTTGAAACTGTCAGGTGTGTTTCTTAACCTAATTAGAACCCCTCCCCCACATTCAAATTGATCAATGGGCCATCAGAGGGGGTGATTAATCTTATAAGTGGGCCTTATGTTTTTTATAATTTAAATTACAAACACACATATTAATAATGTTTGACTGCTGTTGTTCACTAATGTTTTTGTGTAATCTGATATCCAAGTTATGTTTAAAAGTCCTTATCTTAATTTTTTTTTTCACTCCACAGTTTCCTTCCAGTACACAGAAATGGCAGACTGTGGCCTCCCAGTTCGCTGACCGTTGGGACTTTCCCAACCGTGTCGGAGCGATTGACGGGAAGCATGTCCGCATTGTGCCACCACCGCATTCGGGGTCTTATTTCTATAACTACAAGGGGTTCCATAGTGTAGTTTTAATGGCAGTGGTCTCGGCACATTTGGACTTTCTGTTTGTGGATGTGGGGAAGAACGGCCGGATGTCTGACGGAGGAGTGTTTGCACAGACCGAGCTGTGCCAGCGTCTCCAGACTGGTGGCCTGGGATTGCCACCTGATGACCAGAATGTGGATGTACTCCCCTCAGGTTTTATCGCTGATGAAGCGTTTGCTCTCGGTGAGCACTTGATGAGGCCGTTCCCCCAAAGAACACTCACCCCTGAGAGGAGGGTATTTAATTACCGGCTGGCCAGAGCAGGAAGAGTTGTGGAGAATGCCTTTGGGATTCTAGCCAGCCGGTTCTGTTTGTTCCTTTCAGCCATAAATCTGGCGGACTATAAAATTAATCACGTCATACTTGCTTGCTGCATACTACATAACTTTTTACGTAGACATTCGGCTACATATATTACCTCTGTTGGGCCTGAGGCCAGACTTGTACAAGATGAAACATTGACAGGCCTGGAAATTGGCCGTATTGGCTTGTGTGCACATTAAAAGGTGCATTTTTTTAAACATTTTTTGTTTTTTTTAATTTTTTTTGTTTATTTTTTTTATTTTTTGTTTTACATTTTTTGTTTTTAACGTTATTAAAGGCATATTTAAACAAAAATAGACCTTGTTTAAAATCCTAAAATTCATAACAGTGTTTTGAAAAACATACAAAAAAATAAAAGAACTTTCAAAGTTTAACATTTTAAGAACGGTGCTGGTGATGTCACCCTTGTAAATCGTTAATTTTTAAGATGCTCAAAATTGAGCATTACAAAAGGGTCAAGTCAACATGTGCTATCTCCCACCATGGGTGAGCAATGTACGTGTTTTGTGTGTGCAATCCCTTTGTTCCTCTCACCACTAAATAATTTTGAGGATGAAGGGGTTGCAAACACAAAACAAGTACATTGATATCCCATGATGGAAGATAGCACATGATGACACACCGTGTGCATCATAAATTTTTTTTTTTTAACAAAAAAACTTTAAAAACAAATTTCAAGAAGAAACAAACTTCACAAGGAAATGAAGAACATGATTGATGTTTTTAGGCAAAACGTTATTATATTCTGCCCAAAACATCAATCATGTTCTTCATTTCCTGTTGCATGGAGTCCAAGAAGTTGCATGCTGTGAATTTGGTCACGCATTTTATCAATTTGGCCATTCCACAGCATTATCTGGCCAATCAGTCTTTGGGCACTGTCTGTGCTGAATGGCTCTGCCGCTTGGCCTTCCACAACCAGAAGCTCACCTAAAATGTGTGAAAAAAACAAGGGTTAAAATATGCACACCTAAATACATTACCTTAAAGCGTGAGTCCCGCGAAAAAATTTTTTTAGATGTCAGCAGCTGCAAATACTGCAGCTGCTGACTTTTAAAATAAGGTCACTCACCTGTCCCGGGGTCCAGCGATGTCGGCACCCGAGACCGAACCATCCCTTGAACCTCGGGTGCTGCCGTCGCCATTCTCAGTGAGGGAATCAGGAAGTGAAGCGTTGCAGCTTCACTTCCCAATTCCCTACTGCGTATGCTGCGCTTTCTCAATGGTCCCCGCTATCTCCTGGGACCTGTGTCTTTCCCAGGAGTCAGCGGGGGAGTGCGGGAGGGGTGTGACTCCCATGGGAGTCTATTCCCGGAAGTGGGTGCAGATACCTGTCTTAGACAGGTATCTGCACCCCCCTCCCCCCTGAAAGGTGCCAACTGTGACACCGGAGGGGGGGGAGGAATCCGATGAGCGGAAGTTCCACTTTTGGGTGGAACTCCGCTTTAAGCTGCGGTGTCAGTAACTCACTTGGTGGGGTTGAAAGCTCACATACTTCCTCCACCTCTCCTTTCTCCAGCTCGTCGAGTGGGCGTGGTCTTGGGCTATCTTCAGCCTCAGGCTGGTGACTTGGGGGGGTCCTGGGATCCTTGGACTGTTGTCTGAGTCTTTTTTCCCCTATGATAATTCAACAAAAGGTATAGTTAAAACACAGTGATATTTTTGATTTTTAAAAATAATCTGAAATGTTGGTTATGAGTTGTGGACAATTGCCTTTTTTGTCCTCAAAAATTTAGAAGACAGGATGAACATTACCTATGAACAACAATTATAAACAATACACATTTTCATGCAAGTTTCACAGATGCAGACACCTCAACGATCTCCTATGTGTATTACCCCTCTAAAATTTCTTTATGGTCACATAGTACACTAGTGCTTGTGAGTCCAGATGTGGAACCAGCTGCTGTGTCCTGTCCTTACATTACACTGAATCATTTTTGAAGAAGCATTATATTTTCCAACACATCTACACCACATCAACAAATTTTTGGAATACGAAATATTATCAAGACATAAATGTATGTACTTGTACTTGTACAAGATGAAACATTGACAGGCCTGGAAATTGGCCGTATTGGCTTGGCCCCCCGAACCGCATGTCAAATGCGTGAGCAATATGTGAATCATTTTAATGGTCGGGGGCCATTGCTATTCAACAAGAGCTTTAATTTTTACAACAAATAAAAAAAAATACATTTTGGATAAAATATCTTGTTTTTCTTCTTTTTTGCATTTAGTTTGGTCTGTCTCCTAGTGCACTTGCAGTAGTGGCAAGTGCATTTACCTTTAGTTAATAAGGCCCTTTGTCACTGTAACCACACAAAAATTTGCAAAACATATTATTGAGAAATAATCAGCCACACACATTGTAGTAGTAAAAACATTTTACTGTGTGCACATTGAAAGGTGCATTTTTTTAAACATTTTTTGTTTTTTTTAATTTTTTTTGTTTATTTTTTTTATTTTTTGTTTACATTTTTTTTTTTTAACGTTATTAAAGGCATATTTAAACAAAAATAGACCTTGTTTAAAATCCTAAAATTCACAACAGTGTTTTGAAAAACATACAAAAAAATAAAAGAACTTTCAAAGTTTAACATTTCAAGAACGGTGCTGGTGATGTCACCCTTGTAAATCGTTAATTTTTAAGATGCTCAAAATTGAGCATTACAAAAGGGTCAAGTCAACATGTGCTATCTCCCATCATGGGTGAGCAATGTACGTGTTTTGTGTGTGCAATCCCTTTGTTCCTCTCACCACTAAATAATTTTGAGGATGAAGGGGTTGCAAACACAAAACAAGTACATTGATATCCCATGATGGAAGATAGCACATGATGACACACCGTGTGCATCATAAAATTTTTTTTTTAACAAAAAAACTTTAAAAACAAATTTCAAGAAGAAACAAACTTCACAAGGAAATGAAGAACATGATTGATGTTTTTAGGCAAAACGTTATTATATTCTGCCCAAAACATCAATCATGTTCTTCATTTCCTGTTGCATGGAGTCCAAGAAGTTGCATGCTGTGAATTTGGTCACGCATTTTATCAATTTGGCCATTCCACAGCATTATCTGGCCAATCAGCCTTTGGGCACTGTCTGTGCTGAATGGCTCTGCCGCTTGGCCTTCCACAACCAGAAGCTCACCTAAAATGTGTGAAAAAAACAAGGGTTAAAATATGCACACCTAAATACATTACCTTAAAGCGGGAGTCCCGCGAAAATGTTTTTTTAGATGTCAGCAGCTGCAAATACTGCAGCTGCTGACTTTTAAAATAAGGTCACTCACCTGTCCCGGAGTCCAGCGATGTCGGCACCCAAGACCGAACCGTCCCTTGATCCTCGGGTGCTGCCGCCGCCATTCTCAGTGAGGGAATCAGGAAGTGAAGCGTTGCGGCTTCACTTCCCGATTCCCTACTGCGCATGCTGCGCTTTCTCAATGGTCCCCGCTATCTCCTGGGACCTGTGTCTTTCCCAGGAGTCAGCAGGGGAGTGCGGGAGGGGTGTGACTCCCATGGGAGTCTATTCCCGGAAGTGGGTGCAGATACCTGTCTTAGACAGGTATCTGCACCCCCCTCCCCCCTGAAAGGTGCCAACTGTGACACCGGAGGGGGGGGAGGAATCCGATGAGCGGAAGTTCCACTTTTGGGTGGAACTCCGCTTTAAGCTGCGGTGTCAGTAACTCACTTGGTGGGGTTGAAAGCTCACATACTTCCTCCACCTCTCCTTTCTCCAGCTCGTCGAGTGGGCGTGGTCTTGGGCTATCTTCAGCCTCAGGCTGGTGACTTGGGGGGGTCCTGGGATCCTTGGACTGTTGTCTGAGTCTTTTTTCCCCTATGATAATTCAACAAAAGGTATAGTTAAAACACAGTGATATTTTTGATTTTTAAAAATAATCTGAAATGTTGGTTATGAGTTGTGGACAATTGCCTTTTTTGTCCTCAAAAATTTAGAAGACAGGATGAACATTACCTATGAACAACAATTATAAACAATACACATTTTCATGCAAGTTTCACAGATGCAGACACCTCAACGATCTCCTATGTGTATTACCCCTCTAAAATTTCTTTATGGTCACATAGTACACTAGTGCTTGTGAGTCCAGATGTGGAACCAGCTGCTGTGTCCTGTCCTTACATTACACTGAATCATTTTTGAAGAAGCATTATATTTTCCAACACATCTACACCACATCAACAAATTTTTGGAATACGAAATATTATCAAGACATAAATGTATGTACTTGTACTTGTACAAGATGAAACATTGACAGGCCTGGAAATTGGCCGTATTGGCTTGGCCCCCCGAACCGCATGTCAAATGCGTGAGCAATATGTGAATCATTTTAATGGTCGGGGGCCATTGCTATTCAACAAGAGCTTTAATTTTTACAACAAATAAAAAAAAATACATTTTGGATAAAATATCTTGTTTTTCTTCTTTTTTGCATTTAGTTTGGTCTGTCTCCTAGTGCACTTGCAGTAGTGGCAAGTGCATTTACCTTTAGTTAATAAGGCCCTTTGTCACTGTAACCACACAAAAATTTGCAAAACATATTATTGAGAAATAATCAGCCACACACATTGTAGTAGTAAAAACATTTTACTGTGTGCACATTGAAAGGTGCATTTTTTTAAACATTTTTTGTTTTTTTTAATTTTTTTTGTTTATTTTTTTTATTTTTTGTTTACATTTTTTTTTTTTAACGTTATTAAAGGCATATTTAAACAAAAATAGACCTTGTTTAAAATCCTAAAATTCACAACAGTGTTTTGAAAAACATACAAAAAAATAAAAGAACTTTCAAAGTTTAACATTTCAAGAACGGTGCTGGTGATGTCACCCTTGTAAATCGTTAATTTTTAAGATGCTCAAAATTGAGCATTACAAAAGGGTCAAGTCAACATGTGCTATCTCCCATCATGGGTGAGCAATGTACGTGTTTTGTGTGTGCAATCCCTTTGTTCCTCTCACCACTAAATAATTTTGAGGATGAAGGGGTTGCAAACACAAAACAAGTACATTGATATCCCATGATGGAAGATAGCACATGATGACACACCGTGTGCATCATAAAATTTTTTTTTTAACAAAAAAACTTTAAAAACAAATTTCAAGAAGAAACAAACTTCACAAGGAAATGAAGAACATGATTGATGTTTTTAGGCAAAACGTTATTATATTCTGCCCAAAACATCAATCATGTTCTTCATTTCCTGTTGCATGGAGTCCAAGAAGTTGCATGCTGTGAATTTGGTCACGCATTTTATCAATTTGGCCATTCCACAGCATTATCTGGCCAATCAGCCTTTGGGCACTGTCTGTGCTGAATGGCTCTGCCGCTTGGCCTTCCACAACCAGAAGCTCACCTAAAATGTGTGAAAAAAACAAGGGTTAAAATATGCACACCTAAATACATTACCTTAAAGCGGGAGTCCCGCGAAAATGTTTTTTTAGATGTCAGCAGCTGCAAATACTGCAGCTGCTGACTTTTAAAATAAGGTCACTCACCTGTCCCGGAGTCCAGCGATGTCGGCACCCAAGACCGAACCGTCCCTTGATCCTCGGGTGCTGCCGCCGCCATTCTCAGTGAGGGAATCAGGAAGTGAAGCGTTGCGGCTTCACTTCCCGATTCCCTACTGCGCATGCTGCGCTTTCTCAATGGTCCCCGCTATCTCCTGGGACCTGTGTCTTTCCCAGGAGTCAGCAGGGGAGTGCGGGAGGGGTGTGACTCCCATGGGAGTCTATTCCCGGAAGTGGGTGCAGATACCTGTCTTAGACAGGTATCTGCACCCCCCTCCCCCCTGAAAGGTGCCAACTGTGACACCGGAGGGGGGGAGGAATCCGATGAGCGGAAGTTCCACTTTTGGGTGGAACTCCGCTTTAAGCTGGGGTGTCAGTAACTCACTTGGTGGGGTTGAAAGCTGACATACTTCCTCCACCTCTCCTTTCTCCAGCTCGTCGAGTGGGCGTGGTCTTGGGCTATCTTCAGCCTCAGGCTGGTGACTTGGGGGGGTCCTGGGATCCTTGGACTGTTGTCTGAGTCTTTTTTCCCCTATGATAATTCAACAAAAGGTATAGTTAAAACACAGTGATATTTTTGATCCTTAAAAATAATCTGAAACGTTGGTTATGAGTTGTGGACAATTGCCTTTTTTTGTCCTCAAAAATGTAGAAGACAGGATGAACATTACCTATGAACAACAATTATAAACTATACGCATTTTCATGCAAGTTTCACAGATGCAGACACCTCAACGATCTCCTATGTGTATTACCCCTCTAAAATTTCTTTATGGTCACATAGTACACTAGTGCTTGTGAGTCCAGATGTGGAACCAGCTGCTGTGTCCTGTCCTTATATTACACTGAATCATTTTTGAAGAAGCATTATATTTTCCAACACATCTACACCACATCAACAAATTTTTGGAATACGAAATATTATCAAGACATCAATGTATGTCCAACCCTGTACCATCGTATTTGTCGAAAAAAAAAACGTCATTTTCTTTAGTATCATATGTCTTTTACAAAGAACGGTCTTTACGAACGATGCTGTATAAAAACGCAAAAAATATGGATCAGAATGCAAGTTAAGTACCTCAATAGGGAAACACAACAAGTACTTACTTTTTTTAAGCAGCTTCTTTATTCGCCAATATTGTTCTGGCTCCCTACTTTTGATGTCAGACCACCGCTTCCTCAATTGTTCTTTCGAACATTTAGTGCCAAATTTAGCTTCTAGAGCGGTGACAACTAAGGACATTATTTTGTCTTTCCGCATATTCGGGCGTGTGTACAGTCCTTTTTTGCCATCGTAGTGCTCCCTTCTCAATATGGACACCATCTCCACCATCTCTTCAAAAGCCATGTTGGTGGCCTTATATTTCCTCCGGGATGGGGATGGTTGTGGCTCTGGGCTTTCCTCCGCGCTATTTCCACTGATTCCCTCCGCCATCTTTCTCTATCTACTCCCACTGCGCAACGAAGAGTGAAGGGGCGGGGACAAATCGCACTAAAGAACGCCAGGGGCGGGCGACGCAGGCGGAGCATGACATATGCGCAGTGTATATAAAGCTATTACGATGGCCTACGTATGTCCGTGCGGAAGTAGCGAGCGTCAGAAACGAAGGTAAGATTAAACGTGGGTGTGTGTGTGTGTGTGTGTATATGCGTCCCCTAGATTCTTCACAAAATAATCCTGGGAGTTCTGACTGAGATTACAGTTTTGATCTTGTGTCTTGTCTTTCAGCAACAATGAATCCCTTTAAAGAGGCAGATTTTTTGTCGAGATTTATCGACTTATATCAGGAAAACAAAAACCTGTGGGAGGTCAAACACCCACTATATTTCAATCGAGCTGTAAGGAAGGCAACACTGGGCACACTTTTAGAATTTGTGAAGACTCGAGTCCCCCAGGCAGACCTCAAGTTTGTGGACAAGAAAATTGGTAACTTGCGAAACATGTATAAGCGGGAACATAATACAATCCAGGAGTCGCTCAGACCAAGTTTATGTACCCAAGTTGTGGTACTACCACAAAATGCGATTCCTGGATGACCAGACAGAAGCCAGGCAATCACTTTTGACCCTTCCCCCACCCTTCCCTCCAGCCTTCCCCCCACTCTTCCCTCCAGCCTTCCATCCACCTCCACCCCAGCTGAGGAGTCCCAGGAAGAACTGGGCCTTTTCATCCTTGATGAAGTGGATGCACCCAGCTTCAGCCAGGTAGGCTTTTTTGTGGAATTTTTGATTGTGTAAATGTTATTAATGATGTTAACGTGTCAAATTTTTAAGTGCTTCATAAAAAATGACTTCATCACAAATATTAATATGTAGACATATCACTAGACAGTAGTGGCCAAAAATATACTTCTGCATAGGTGTGCGCAGCCTCTTGCATTAGGGTGTGCACCCCAAAGCTCAAATACATGTGCATGTGTATATGTACTGATGGTGTCAGTAGGGCAGTGGACAGTAATAATTTTCTTTTGTAACATTTTTTTGGGGGATAAAATATCAGTGGTCTAAAGAGGGGGGAATATGCACCACACAAGGCGATTAGGGTGTGCCCAGGCACACCTGGCACACCCTGTGCGCACGCCTATGTACTTTAGATATTGTTGATCAGCTGGAATAATGGTGGTGTCAAATAGATAGCCTTTACTATTTGTTGAGAATTATATTTGCAAGTCATGAGCTGAATATTGTGTGTGATTGCATAACACAAAATTACAACTATGTCCCTTTTTTTGACACAGGATGACCTCAGCCAGGAGGAGGCCTTGACCAGTGGGAGAGAGGAGGAGGCCTTGCCCAGTGGGAGAGAGGAGGAGGCTGTGGCTGGGCCGAGTAGAAGCCGCACTGAGTGTCAGGTGCCTCCCCTCCGCATTCTCACCAAAAGGCTCAGGAGAATGACCCAAACTGAGGAGGAATCCCTAGCCCTCATATGTAAAGCAAGCCAAATCCTGAGCACACCACCCAATGCAGAGGAGGCGTATGGGACCTATATAGCCACCAGATTGCTGGAATTGGAAAAGGGGCAACGCCTCCTCTGTGAGGGTTTGATTTTTCAGGCCTATCAGAAGGGCTTGAGAGGGGAGCTTACTGCTACAACCTATCTGGCAGGTGAAGCCACTCCTCCTCCTCCTCCTGCCCCAAGTACACCACCAGAGGTCCAGCCTCCGAGGAAGGCTGCAGAGAAGCGTGGAGGGAAGGCTGCAGAGAAGCGTGGAGGGAAGGCTCCACGGAAGACTCGAAAGTGATTGCCTGGTTTCTGTCTGGTCTGACTGTGCTCCCTGTGCTCCCTAGTCGCAAGATCCCAATTTTCTTGTCCTAAAACATGATGTGTGTCCTGGGGGACGAAAGGCTTCACAGATTCTAAAAGTGTCTCCAGTGTTGCCTTCCTAATTTTTTGTTAACCCAAATAAATGGATTTTTTAGTTACCTTACATTATTGACTATGTGTTTTGAGTCCAAAATGACATTTTGTTTGGGAGTAGGCAGGTACAGGTCAAAAAGACTATGGGGTTGATTTAATAAAAACAAATAGACTGTGCACTTTGCAGAGGGCAGTTTCCCTCTGCAAGTGCAATTGCTCCAGAGCTTAGGAATTGAGGTAAGGCTTGACTTTGCAAAGAGTACCCAATCCTGTGCAAGGAGAATTCAAAAATCAGCATTTTTGCTTGCACATGATCGGATGATGGAAGTCAGCAGAGCTTCTGCTCATTTACTAAGCTCTGGAGCAACTGCTTTTGCAGAGGGCAACTTTTTAAATTTAGTAAATCAACACCTATGTGTGTTTTGGCCAAAAGGCAAAATCATTTCTAAAATCAAGTGCAAAGTACTAATGAAAAGTGCACTTTAGAAATTGCACTGCAAGTGCACTTGTTGGAAGTGCAGTCGCTGTAAATCTGAGGGGAAGAGCTGAAATGAGGGGAAGCTCTGCTGATTTTATCATACAATCATGTGCAAGAAAAAGGTTCCTTGCATGTGCCCCTCGGATCCACAGCGAAGGCACTTCAAAATGCTCTTTCTGTGCAATTCCAAGTAGAATTTGCACTTGTAGTGAAAAATGAATTTGCCTTTGGAAAATAAACCCCCCTATGTCTAATTAACAAGGGACACCAACCTCATTAAGGTTCCTTAAAACAACACAAAATATTAAGGTTATTGTGGTAACTTGAAACTACAAAAAAAAAAAAAAAATGTTGGTATAATTTAGCACACATTGTAAAATAGATAGTGTTTAAATCTAAAAAAAAAAAATGAGTCCAAAATCTAATTTAATACTTTATTTATGGAGATCTGGCTTTTTAAAAATATCATATTAGTCATGGCATGAGGATAAATCATGAAGAAAGTAGTTTGTGAGAACTCTGTGTGAATATAAAGCAGAAAAACAACTTCATTCCTCTCGCATTATAAAGAAAAAAAAAGCGCTGTATTAAAAGATCACAGAAGAGGAATCTGCTAGCTTCAATACGAAGGCTAGTTTTACCAGACCAAGCGCTTCTGTCTTGTAATTGCTTCAGAGCATGTGTCAGTTTGAGTTCGTCGGACTAGCACACAGACGACCGGTTTGTCCACTAGAAAGAAGAGTCCGTCGGATAGATTTAAAACGTGTTTCAAATCTAAGTCCATCCAACTTTTGAGCAAACAAAGTCCGCTGGAGCCCACACACGATCGAATTGTCTGACGAAATCCAGTACGCCGGACCAAGTCTGCCGTACAGTCCGCTCGTGTGTACGCGGCATTAGCCTCAGATTGAAACATAGAAGGAGGAGTAGGGGCACTATTGGATAAAGGAGTATCCTGCCTGCCTATCATAGGATCTGTGATACGTATTTTGTGTGACTTTTCTTAGGAGCTGTTACCTTGTGAATTTCTCTTGGATTTCCTCGACTTATTATATTTAGGTGGTTTGCGGGAGGAGATGGACGATACTGATGATGTGTCAGAGAAGCCTGGGTCATAGGTGTTCTAGTTAGATTTGGGGTTGGGTCTGTTTCTAGGATTGGGGGTCTTCCAGTGATAGGCTTTATGTTCCAGAAAGGCCTTACAGTCTCTGAGGAACTTTTTTTATTTTTTACTTAGAATGTCCCGATTAAATTGTTTGAGATGCTCGTTTAGTTCTTTGTCATATTGGTTATATTGGGCATGGGTTTTGAGGGTGGAAAGTTTGGTGTACAGAGGTTCCAGTTCTCTATCTGTATGATGGTATTCTTGTATTCATCGATGAGGAGGGACATCAGCCTATTGGAACATGTGGAGAGGTTGTCCTCCCACTCTTTTTTGAACTTGGATCCGATGTTCTCCACGGTGGGGAAAATCGGAATCCTAAGTCCAAATGGGTTTAGGTGGTTGGTGAGGTATTGTTCAAATAAATGAACATGCCAGTGGTTGAGGGATTTTTTTTCCAGTAATTTTCTCAAGCTGGAAAAGGTGGAAGATAGTTCAGTGTCTATTTTCTCTTTCTGTGTAAAGCTCCTATAGTGTCCTGACATTGCACTGTCCCAATTTTGGTTGGTATAGTTAGTCATGGTAACAGTGAGAGACAGTTGTTGTTACAAATATTTATCTTAATTAGTAGACCAGCTGGGCACCTAGCGAGGAAACAGGGGTATTTGCTACCCGGGAAAACATAGAACAAGATAGGGGTGGTGCTAAGTTGGTTTAGAGAGTAGGGTAAACCCACATCCCCAATGTGTCTAAAATGCAAATTTGTTCCTCTTGCGGGACTTTAAAAGGAGAATATACTCAGGAGTAATGAAGAATATGAGGAGTGTAAGTTTTGAATGAAATTAGGTGTTTATTAAGGATGTAGACCTAAGGAGGTCTGTAGTACACAGGGTAAATGTAACAGGATTAAAAAACAAAAAAAGGGGGGGAGTTTTGCAGGATGCGTAATACAGACAGAGAAATTGCAATACAATATGCATAGATACACAATCAAAGAACTCCGGTGCATATGGATTACACATACGGGGAGTACCCGACGCGATTCGAGATACACACTTCTTCAGGGGTATCTGATTGGAATCAGCATAAACAGAGGTATGTCTATAATTTAAAAAGACAGTTATGAGCAAGATGTAAAACATTACATATTCATCATCAACATGAGAAAAATAAAAAGGTGCAGAGATGTATAAATATTGTGTAGCAATAATTACTAACCATGTGGTATTGCTTGGGAGGGTGTGTATATTAATGCATCCATTTAAAAGCATTCAGGCGGAGAGGGGGTAGGTGAGGGGACATCACCACATGCACACTAAGGTATGTGCTCACTCCTGGTCCAGGTCGGGCAGGCCGTGTGTACGTTTTCCCAGTAGGGGCACCAGGGGGATTGTTCTCCAACAGAGGGCGCCAAAAGTACCAACGCTGCAATGCCATGAGCGAGGTCCGCAACCAATTATATAGGCATGGGGTGTGGCCACCGGGTGATGTCACCCGGTGACCCTGCCCCTTATGTCATCACAGTCCTATCATGCCCTGGGACTGAGACATCATAAGGGGCGGGGGCCCACGCCCCATGCCTATATAATTGGTTGCGGACCTCGCTCACGGCATTACAGCGAGAGGGAGCGTCGTGTCAACATCTCTGGAAGAGAGGAGAAGAGGGAAGAAGACGTCTCAAAAGACCGCTAGCTCCTCCGCTAGCAAAAGAGCGGCAAAAGAGCAGAAGATACCGGAGGAGTCCGGCAGAAGGAAGAAGGCACCGTAGAAGAACCAGAGAGCGCGGAGACGACACCGGAGAGAGGGAGAAGAGGCCTGAGAGACCCCCGAAGTCGGCAGAAGACCCCCGAAGTCAGAAGAAGACCCCCGGAGCTGCCTAATAAATTACTTTTAAAACCTGTGTTGTGTTATTTTTTATTGACACTTTTTTTCACCAGGTGAATGGGTAGGGGTACGATTTACTCCATACTCATTTACATAGGGTGGGGGGCCGGGATCTGGGGGCCCCCTTATTAAAGGGGGCTCCCGGATTTCGTTAAGCCCCCCCGCCCGCAGACCCAGACAACCAAGGGCCAGGGTTGTCGGGAAGAGGCCCTTGTCCTCATCAATATGGGGACGAGGTGCTTTGGGGTGGGGGGCCCGCCCCAAAGCACCAAACCCCCCATGTTGAGGGCATGCGGCCTGGTACAGTTCATCCCCACCCCCTTTCCTGACCGACCGGGCTGCGCGCTCGCATAAGGGTCTGGTATGGATTCTGGGGTGACCCCCACGCCGTTTTTTCGGTTCCCCCTCAAGATTCATACCAAACAGTGCCTGGCGTTGGCGGGGATCCAAGTCGGATCCCCGTGCTTGTCATTGGGAAAGGAAAAACATTTTTCCTTTTCCGATGAGCGAGCCAGCTCGGTGCTGCTATCCGCAGCTGACACAGTGCACTGCGATTACCTGCGGTTATGTGCGGATGGCTGCGCTAAATCGCTCCTGGATGCAGTCAATTCTATTTTTTCTATCCGCACAAAACCGCAGGTAATCAAAATGCAGCTAAACGCAGTGTGTGAATGGGGCCATAGGAAAGCATTGTGTGCTTTTAGCTGCGGTAGAAAACTAGAAAATCCGCAGCTAAAAGCACCATTCTATCCGTCCGTGTGAAAGGGGCCTAAATGAAAACTCTTGGTTGTTCTTTGTGATCTTCCACCACACCTCAGTGTTTGTGCTTCCACTCCCACTTAAAGATTTGCACTCACCAGCTACAACTGCCTTCCACTCTCGTGTTTGGCATAACTCGCCTCAACCCACACAGTTATGCCAAACACGAGAGCGGGAGGCAATTGTAGCTGGTGAGTGCAAATCTTTAAGTGGGAGTGGAAGCACAAACACTGAGGTGTGGTGAAAGATCACAAAGAAGAACCAAGAGTTTTCATTTATAGATTTTTTCAGACCATATATTGGAATATTCATAATTTATGAACTTTATGTCAACACTTTGATATGGAAATTTGGCTGTAAGCTATGCACACAGCCATATCTCCTGTGCTAATAAGCACCCCTTTCCATCTTATGATATAATACCAATTTTGTTTAATGAAATAAATGCATCTTACCTAAAAACCCACGCATTCCAAGTAAACAGACATCTGCTCCTACTTACATTCTCCGCTCAGCATACCTGCCTTTCTCCAGCTTGCATGCCCCTTTATTACCTCAAAAGCTTTCACAAACAGGAAGTGATGGTTCCAACAGCCAATCACTTCTTACATTGCAAGTGAAAGACCAAAGACATGTATACATATGAATAAAATAAAATATGAATACAGTAGTGACTTGTGCAGAGGGTGGTGTGCAAAACCATGTGGCAAGCACATGGCTTTAAACACAACCGTGTACACACACCCACTGTTACCAGTGATGCGAACCATACAAAAATTATGGCTTAGTAAACCATAATTTTCTTTTCAATCTTAGTTCATTTCAGTATAAGGGTATAACAGAAAGATAAGGTACTGTCCAGTATAATATTGTATACATTATATACACTAAGGGTAACCTTTATTATATATACATAGGAATATATGCTTTGGTATACAGCTTCCAGTAAAATACTGTATTATCACATTGTATATGGAGGATTTTAATGTGATATTAAAATAACATGTGTGGGGGAACCAACCTATAGCCACCTTTGTAATTTTGCGTATTTGTGTTATCTGGAGGTTCCTCCTCGTCGGGCTGGAACGCTGTAAGGATCATTCAATCATTTATTATAGATATTCAAGTTGTTGAGCAATTCTGGAAACATAATCTTTGTTTATATATTTGAGTCACTGGTTCAGTACATAAAGAAAAGAAGGCAGAGAGAAAGGTAGGAGTGAGAGCATGTAGAGAGATAAAGGATGACAACAAAAGTGGGAAGCACCCCAACATGGCTAATCGGCGGGCAAGGACGGGGCTTCCCTGATCCATATGGGGAAGTCATCGGAGTATCGAAAAATCGTCCAGGTAATGGAGAACTGTTCCTCCTTCCCTGCTTCCAGCGCCAGCAGACGCTCCAGATCTCTTAGCCAATCCACTTTGACAGCCCAATCACCCAAGGAAGGCACATCTATTGTTCTCCAATGTCTGGGGATCACTGTCCTGACCGCGGCCAAAAAGTGGCGCAGAATGTCTTTTTTAATCAGCTTGAGTGAAAGCATAGATAGTAGGGATATCTCTGGTGTGGGCTTAATTGAGGTCGCCATCAGCCTGCTGTATAGATCAAAGACCTTTTGCCAAAATTTCCGAATTGGAGGGCATGCCCACCAGATGTGAAGCATTGTCCCACTAGAGGACAGGCATCTCCAACAAGTACCTGATAGAGAGGGGTTAAATCGTTGGATAGTCACCGGGCATCTGTACCATCTCGTTAATAGCTTAAACCCTTTTTCTTGAGTCTTAGTTGCCAAAGAGATCCTATGCGTTAAGATAAAGCTTTTTTGCCAATCAGCAGGGGAGATGGAGTGCTGTAGATCTGTTTCCCATTTCTGTGTGTATGTTGGTAGGTCAGGGGCAGATACGTTTAATAGAAGAGAGTATAACAGTGATACTACATGTGTTGGCGGGTCTGGTTGTAAGAGCAGCTTGTCAAAGTCTGTCGGGTCATCTAGGATTTCTGAAATGGGGGAGAAAGTACGTACGTATGATATTAATTGACTCCTTTGTAACCACATGATTGGGGGCCCTGGACCCGTCTGGGGAGGTATGTCTGGTCTCAAAGATGGGTCAGTGCGTAATACCTGTGCCAAACGTCTATGACTATCCCTATTCCAGGGTCCAAATCTCTCCTCAACCTCCGCCGGGGGGAAAGCCGGAGTCCCAAAGAGAGGAGTTTAGATAATTTACTCGTTAATAGCAGTCGGTCCCATATCTGAAGAGTCTGACGAGTAAGGGCAGTAGAGAGGGTACCATCCTTATGCCGAGCCGTAGGAATCCACGGCAGGGCGCAAAGATCAGCCTCATTGAGATGTTTCTCCAATTGAGCCCAGAGCTTGGAGGAGGGGTGGTGAAACCAATCCACAATACGTGTGAGTAACGCTGCCTTGTGGTAGGAAGAGGCATCTGGGACCCCCGCCCCCCCGGGCCTTCGAAAGAATCATTGTGTCATATTTTATCCTGGGGCGGTTTCCTTGCCACATGAATTTAGAAAAAATCTGGCGAAGCTTTTTGAAAAACGGGGTGGGGCTGTGAATAGGTATGGTTTGAAAAAGATAGAGGAATCGAGGGAGGACATCCATCTTTAAAACATTCACCCTACCCAACCAAGAGAGCTGTTTAGATGCGTATGTGGTCAAATCCGCTTGTGTTCTAAGAAGTAGAGGGGTAAGGTTGCTGGTGAATAGTTGGGAAGCGTCTGTTGGTATATGAATTCCTAAATAACGAATAGATGTGGAGTTTGTCTTAAAAGGGAAGGAAGACACGAGTTGTTGAAGAGCTACTTCTGGGAGCGAAATGTTGAGTATTTCTGACTTACTATGATTAACTTTAAAGTTACTAACATCTCCATATCTCTGAAACTCCTGTATAATGGAGGGTAAGGAGACTTGCGGTTGGGTCACAAATTATGAGCAAGTCATCTGCAAATAGGGCAAGTTTAGTATGTATGGGGCCTATACTAACACCGTGGACAGCCGGGTTGTTTCTAAGGGCGATGGCTAGGTGTTCCATAACAATAACATAGAGAATGGGGGACAAGGGGCACCCCTGTCGCGTTCCATTGCGAATAGTGAATTTTGGAGCTAGAGATCCATTTAGTCTAATCCTGGCGGAGGGAGAAGTATAGAGGGACATTATTCTGGAGAGCATGCTTTGGCCTAGACCCAGTTGTTGTAGTGATAGGCGCAGAAATTGCCAGTCGACGCGGTCAAAGGCCTTTTCCGCGTCTACAGTGAGAAGGCACAATGGGACATTGTGGGCTTGAGCATAATCTGCAATGAGAAGTGTTTTCAGGGTGTTATCTCGTGCCTCTCGTCCACTCACAAAGCTTACTTGATCTAAGTGTATTAATCGGGGTAGCAACGGTTGTAGTCTATTAGCCAGCACCTTCGCATATACTTTCAGATCTACCCCTATCAGCGAAATGGGTCGGTAATTAGCACATATAGTCAGGTCTTTGTCTGGTTTTGGAATGAGAGTGATATGTGCCTCTAGAGTTTGCGGTGAGAATACTGATCAGAGATTGATTTAAATACTTTTGTTAAGAAGGGAGTGAGAAGGGGAGCAAATTGTTTATAAAATTTCGGGGTGAAGCCATCAGGGCCCAGGATTTTTACCAGATGGGGTAGATGCAATGGCGCGGGCAACCTCGTCTTCCGATATCGGAGCTTCCAAGTCCTCTATTGTTTCGTCATCTAGAGTAGGTAATGCGGTTTGTGCGATATATGAGGCTTGTGCGTCCGCTCTAGTATAGAGGGGTTCAGTGGGGCTTGTTACAGGTATGTTATAGAGGGATTGATAGAAGTCCCGGAAAACTTGTCCCATCTCAGAGGGTGATGAGACAGTTTTCCCAGAATTGTCCCGTATGTGGGGTATAAAGGTGTTATGTTGTTTGGTATGTAGGGTGCGAGCTAGTGATCTAGCACATTTATCCCGGAATTTGTATTGGTGAAAGGCTAGTTTGTTCGCAAAGGTACGGGCTGAAGCCTCATATAATTCCCTAAGCTGAAAGCGAGTGGAAGAAACCTCCGCAAGCACCTCCACAGTCGGGGGGAGTTTCTGGGTAGTCTCTAGTGCCCTGAGTTTGTGTACAGCC
Organism: Lithobates clamitans; assembly: GCA_037952925.1. Taxonomy (NCBI): domain Eukaryota; kingdom Metazoa; phylum Chordata; class Amphibia; order Anura; family Ranidae; genus Lithobates; species Lithobates clamitans. Next base: position 2,159,148 of record JBBGZY010000766.1, read on the forward strand.
GTGGCTATCGCAGACGAGCGTTCTTTTTTCATGCGGGCACCCATTTGGATAAAACTACCCCGTAAGACCGCCTTTAATGCTTCCCATTTAATGGGTGGTGAGGTGTCATCAGAGGCGTGGTCTGTAAAAAAGTTTGAAATATTCTCCGCTATCTGAGTATCGAACCCTGGCTCAGTCAGAAGTGAGTCATTCAACCTCCATGTCCATTCTTTTATTGGGGTAGAGGGGACTGTAAGTGTCAGGAATACAGGAGAGTGGTCGGACCAAACCATAGGGTCTATTTCACAATCTGGGGACCAATCTAAACAGCCGTGGTCGACTAAGAAATAATCGAAACGACTGTAGGATCGGTGCACGTTGGAAAAGTGTGTGTAGTTTCGTGATTCTGGGTACAATATCCACCATATGTCTACAAGATGCATATTGTAGATGGCACGTTTTAGGGCCCGTATTTTAGGAAAGGATATAGAGGAACGGGATGTCGATGAATCCAAAAGTGGATCCAGGGGAGTATTGAAGTCCCCCCCGAGTATGAGCTTACCCTCTGCGAAACCCGACAAGATCTTGAAATACTGCAAGGCCGATGGAACTTGGTGTGTGACAGGTAAGTATAGATTAGCTATTGTAAACTTGGTCCCCCATAGAGAGATTTTCGCAAAAACGTACCTGCCCTGGGGGTCTGCCATATGATCAAGCAGTTCAATAGGGAGTGTTTTATGAAGTGGGTCTCCTGCAACAAAAGCACGTTGACTCGTCTTTTTTGCATCTGATATAGTATTTGCCCGCGTTTCGAAGCAATGTTCAGCGCGTTTACATTGTATGAACAAAATTTCAATTGGGGGCGTGAGGTCACCGTGTGAGCCATGCTGGAGTGCTAGAGGTCATGTAGGAGGGAAAGCAATAGGATATAGAAGAAAAGTACGTAGAACAGTTCGGGGTAGGGTGGGGAGAAGGGGTGAAATACGGAAGTGGGAGAAAAAGAGAAGAAAAGAAAAGGAGAGGAAAGAGAGGAGAGAGAAGAGTATGAGGATAATAGAAGAAGTAAGGTGTAAATGAAAGGACACCAAAAAAATGTGTCCAGAAAACTAATGTGTTTGCTAACGCAAAACACTGCGTGAGATAACACACCAGGGCACAAGGCACATCAGGGCACAGCACATCAGGCCACATCAGGGTACAGAGCCCAGCACATCAGGGCACAAGGCACATCAGGGCACAAGGCACATCAGGGTACAGCACATCAGGGTACAGGGCACAGCACATCAGGGTACAGAGCCCAGTACATCAGCGTACAGGGCACAACATATCAGGGTACAGTGCCCAGTACATCAGCGTAGAGGGCACAACATATCAGGGTACAGTGCCCAGTACATCAGCGTACAGGGCACAACATATCAGGGTACAGTGCCCAGTACATCAGCGTACAGGGCACAACATATCAGGGTACAGTGCCCAGCACATCAGCGTACAGGGCACAACATATCAGGGTACAGTGCCCAGTACATCAGCGTACAGGGCACAACATATCAGGGTACAGTGCCCAGTACATCAGCGTACAGGGCACAACATATCAGGGTACAGTGCACAGCACATCAGGGTACAGAGCCCAGCACATCAGCTAATAGGGCACAACACATCAGGGCACAGTACATTAGGGTATAGCACATCAGGGCACAGAACATCAGAGCACACGACATTGAGGCACAGCACACAGGGGCACAGGACATCAGGGCACAGGACATCAGGGCAAAGCACATCGGGGCACAAGGCACATCAGGGCATAGGACATCGGGGCACAGCACATCCGGGCAAATAGCACATCAGGGCGCATCAGGGCACATAGCACATCAGGGCACGGGGCACATCGGGGCACATAGCACATTAGGGCACGGGGCACATCAGGGCACATGGCACATCATGGCACATGGCACATCAGGGCATGGGGCACATCAGGCCACATGGCACATCAGGGCACGGGGCACATCAGGGCACATTATGGCACATCAGGGCACATGGCACATCAGGGCACGGGGCACATCAGGCCACATGGCACATCAGGGCACGGGGCACATGGCACATCAGGGCACAGGGCACATCAGGGCACATTATGGCACATGATGGGGCACATGGCACATTATGGTGCACATCGCACATCAGGGCATGGGGCACATCAGGCCACATGGTACATCAGGGCACATAGCACATCAGGGCACGGGGCACATCAGGGCACATGATGGGGCACATTATGGGGCACATGGCACATCAGGCCACATGGCACATTAGGGCACATTATGGCACATCAGGGCACATGATGGGGCACATCAGGGCACATCAGGCTACATGGCACATTAGGGCACGTGGCACATGGCACATCAGGGCACGTGGCACATCAGGGCACATAGCACATTAGGGCACATTAGGCTACATGGCACATTAGGGCACGTGGCACATCAGGGCATGGGGCACATCAGGGCTCTGGGCACATGATGGGGCACATAGCACATCGGGGCACATGATGGGGAACATAGCACATCGGGGCACATGATGGGGAACATAGCACATCGGGGCACATGATGGGGAACATAGCACATCGGGGCACATGATGGGGCACATGATGGGGAACATAGTACATCGGGGCACATGATGGGGCACATAGCACATCGGGGCACATGATGGGGAACATAGCACATCGGGGCACATGATGGGGCACATAGCACATCGGGGCACATGATGGGGAACATAGCACATCGGGGCACATAATGGGGAACATAGCACATCGGGGCACATGATGGGGCACATGATGGGGCACATAGCGGGGCACATGATGGGGCACATAGCGGGGCACATAGCGGGGCACATGATGGGGCACATAGTGGGGCACATGATGGGGCACATAGAGGGGCACATAATGGGGCACATAGCGGGGCACATGATGGGGCACATAGCACATCATCAGGGCACATTGTGGGGTCTTACTAGCCAGCATGCAGAGTAGCGCAGGGAGCTTCTGTAGTAATAAGTTCTCTCTCGTGTCATCACGCTGTTCTCCGGCGGCCCCGCCCCCTCCTCTCTTCTTGTCTATACCAGATGATCCTACAAGCCAATTAGTATAGACGAGAAGAGAGGAGGGGGCGGGGCCGCCGGGGAACAGCGTGATGACACGAGAGAGAACTTATTACTACAGAAGCTCCCTGCGCTACTCTGCATGCTGGCTAATCTCGATCTACCCGTCAGGCGCCAGCTGTTGGCGGTTGACGGGTTGATCGCCGGGCACCGCATATGCGGCTGAAAGTGAGACTGGCCCAGACTGAGCCATCGGCCCACCGGGAATCTCCCGGTAGTCCCGATGGCCAGTCCATCCCTGACATCAACAGTATGTAAACTCTTGGAGGGGGTGATAAGGGTCTATATACAAGATTTTAGTAATAAGAACGGTATCATTAGCAGTAATCAGCATGGATTCATGATGAATCGTTCTTGCCAAACCAATCTATTAACCTTCTATGAGGAGGTGAGTTGCCATCTAGATAAAGGAAGGCCCATAGACGTGGTGTATCTGGATTTTGCAAAAGCATTTGACACAGTTCCCCATGAACATTTACTGTACAAAATAAGGTCCGTTGGCATGGACCATAGGGTGAGTACATGGATTGAAATGGGGAGTACTCGGAATGGTCAGGGGTGGGTAGTGGGGTTCCCCAGGGTTCTGTGCTGGGACCAATCCTATTTAATTTGTTCATAAACGACCTGGAGGATGGGATAAACAGTTCAATCTCTGTATTTGCAGACGATACTAAGCTAAGCAGGGCAACAACTTCTCTGCAGGATGTGGAAACCTTGCAAAAAGACCTGAACAAATTAATGGGGTGGGTGACTACATGGCAAATGATGGAAAAGGACCTGGGGGTCCTAGTAGATGATAGGCTCAGCAATGGCATGCAATGCCAAGCTGCTGCTAACAAAGCAAACAGAATATTGACATGCATTAAAAAGGGGATCAACTCCAGAGATAAAACGATAATTCTCCCACTCTACAAGGCTCTGGTCCGGCCGCACCTGGAGTATGCTGTTCAGTTCTGGGCACCAGTCCTCAGGAAGGATGTACTGGAAATGGAGCGAGTACAAAGAAGTACAAAGAAGGGCAACAAAGCTAATAAAGGGTCTGGAGGATCTTAGTTATGAGGAAAGGTTGCGAGCACTGAACTTATTCTCTTTGGAGAAGAGACGCTTGAGAGGGGATATGGTTTCAATATACAAATACCGTACTGGTGACCCCACAATAGGGATAAAACTTTTTCGCAGAAGGGAGTTTAACAAGACTCGTGGCCACTCATTAAAATAAGAAGAAAAGAGGTTTAACCTTAAACTACGTAGAGGGTTCTTTACTGTAAGAGCGACAAGGATGTGGAATTCCCTTCCACAGGCAGTGGTCTCAGCGGGGAGCATTGATAGCTTCAAGAACTTATTAGATAAGCACCTGAATGACCGCAACATACAGGGATATATAATGTAACACTGACACATAATCACACACATAGGTTGGACTTGATGGACTTGTGTCTTTTTTCAACCTCACCTACTATGTAACTATGTAACCATTGGACGCGGAAACCTTCCTGTGGACATGGCATATCTGTTGCTCTTTTAGGGATGTTAGATTATGCATTCATCAGGAGCTTGGCCACCTCATGGCGACTGCATTAATGACTCCGAGCATACATGTCTGCGTACATGGGAACTATAGCATAACTATATGAAAATTATGGTTTATGGCTGCAGAGGAGCTCCGCCAAGCCCTCTGCAATTCAACGCCATCCAAAGCTTTTACAGCCTAAAACCCTTCCCCAACTCTACCCCACGACTGCCGGGTACTAGCTGCACTGCTCCCGGGGCAAATTGACCTGTTAATCTCAGGCCGCCGCTGGCCCTGCACTAGACGCCGGCCGCCATCTTGCGGCCTACAGGACAGCCGGCATCCCCGGACTGGCGTACCGCGATCGGCCGGCCTATATCCAGGACCGCTGACTCCGGAGCTGACCGGACTGACAGGGGACACAGGATCCTGCAGAAGCAGCCGCGGATACAGGCCCCGGACACCCGCTGCCTACAGCAGATCCGAGGCCTGTGAGGCCTCCACCACTACCGGACTTTAGTGCCCCAATCGGAGGTACAGGGGACACTCAGCACACCATCCTATATGGGGGACGCCCCTACACTGACCCCAGAGACTTAGGTACAGGCTTTTTTATTGTTTGGAGACATCCAGCACCGGCTGCCATCTTGCGGCCTAACAGTGAAGCCGGGCCCACACTTTAAAGTGACGAGTCATAATTAGACTGTGCTCTCCTCCCTGTACCTCCGCGCACACAGCACTTAGAATTAACATCCGCGCTGGCAGGGGGACACTGCTGCTTTCTCGGGCCTGCCCTCCCCCCCCAGATCCCCTTATTTTTGTGGAGGATGGGGTTTCGATAGAGAGCAATCGACCATGGATGGCTGAAGCCACACACCCCTGAGTCCCGTGCCATCCCGACAGCTATAGGCTATCTCCGCAATACAGCACACCTGCATTTTACATGGCAGCAGCTAGCTCACACTCCTCGGAACCTGCTGACCCTCAACAAGGCACCATACAGAGGTATCTACTTAGAACAGCACGACTGATCCCCGAACCCCTAAAGACAAGATGGCGCCAGGCCGCAACCCAGGGTAGACCAAGCCACCCACCGCCACTCCCGCAACAGCTTGCATGACCGGGGACACAAATGAGAAACTCCAAGATTGCAGAGGAGAGACATCAGCCTCCTCTACAAGGTCAGTCACATCGCAAGATACAGACACCGGGGAATTACAGACAACCCCTCATCCCTTGTCGGGAGTGCCCATTAGAACGGAAGCTACAGCCCTACTATCTGCCTTCAGATTTTGAATCATGGGCAAGCAAGATGGAGGATTCCCTACAAGTAGAGCTGAACGCTCTGAGACAAAAAGTCACAGCTAATGAGGAAGCGGTATCGGTCTTAAATACTGCTCAGGATGACCATGAGGCACGTATAACAGCTCTTAAATCTGCATCCACGACACATCTCCTTCGCCTACGCCACCAGCAGCTACGTATAGAAGACAGCGAAAACTGCAGTCGCAGAAAAAATATTAGACTGCAAGGTCTATCTGAGGCAACATCGGGAGCAGAACTGAAACCCACTGTCATATCCATCCTCAATAAAGTGCTGGGAAGAGAGGCAGCATCACCAATTGAATTGGATCGTGTTCACAGGGTGGGCGGGCCAGGGAGAGCCCGAGAAGGTCGCCCCCGCGATGTCCTCTGTCGGGTCCACTATTATACCTTAAAAGAGGAGATCATGCGAAAAGCATGGAACGTGGGCCCAGTGGACTTCTTTGGAGCCTCTATCCACCTATACCCTGACTTGTCTCGCAATATGCTATATATGCGTTGAGTGGTGCGCCCTCTACTAGACCTTATACAGCAAGCCGGTGCCTCCTATACATGGGGTCACCCCTTCAGCATCAAGGGTGACACAGGGAGATAGCAGGTTCACGCTCTCAGATCCAGACCAACTGCCTGACTTTTTCCTATTTATTGAGCAAGAGCCGGTAGACGTCTTGAACTGGCTGGACCCTCCAGACGACGGATCGAGACAGTTGGGACTTGGTCCACTCCCACAGCGTCGCAGACGACCTAGGTCTAGGTCAGTCTCGTCTGGCCCAGGGATGAGACAACGTACCTCTCCAGAAGATTAACTCAGAAGTTGCCCGAGACCCCTGGAAAACTTGGTAACTGAAGTAGTGACAGCAGGGGTCTGACCTTTTGGCTCTTTTCCTGCTCTTTGCCAATTTACTATATGGCTGGGGTTCGGGAGAGAACATAGCCTATGGTCACCTTGGGACTCCCACTATGAAGGGAGTCAGGTACTGCTACAGTACAACAACGGTTTTATATAAAATGTTCTGCTTTATGTCAGACTGTTCCCTCTCACCCCTTCCCTCTGTGGCGTGCGGTGGGAGAGGTGTGGAGGGAGTGGGGGATGCTACTCCGGAGGGAGGTTTGGCCACCGGTCTTAATTAATTCCCATCTCAGGAGAATGTAAGTTTAAAAGGCGCCACGCATGATGCGATTGGATGCCTTCCCGGGTGGATCCCCCGCTCCCCCTATTCCCCCTATGCGCATACTATAGTTGTGGCTAACTGATTTATTTACAAGGGGGAACCAATGTAATTGCAATTTATTTTCTATATGATTCCAGGTTAACTACTTATACCCACTGTTTATATTTAGTTGATTGTTCTCATCTGTTCTCGTTAAGCTGCCTTATGCTTCACATACGTTTTACATGCTTAGTGTGCCACATACACTATATACATGCCTGATTCGCTGTCGGGATCACGGCTCAGGTTCACCCATTTCGACCTTCCCCCCACAGTAGGACAGGCACTGTTTGTGCCTAAAGCGTGATAGTTCTCGTCTGTGCCTAAAGCGTGATAGTTCTCATCTGTTCTCGTTAAGCTGCCTTATGCTTCACATACGTTTTACATGTTTAGTGTGCCACATACACTATATACATGCCTGATTCGCTGTCGGGATCACGGCTCAGGTTCACCCATTTCGACCTTCCCCCCACAGTAGGACAGGCACTGTTTGTGCCTAAAGCGTGATCACGCTTTAGGCCCTGATGTGCCTTGTGCCCTGATGTGCTGGGCTCTGTACCCTGATGTGGCCTGATGTACCGTGCCCTGATGTGTTGTGCCCTGGGCCGGTCTGGATGAAGTCCAGGGCCACATTTTTGTCCCAGTCCAGCCCTGATTGATGTTAGGCTAACTGGTCTGTAATTCCAAGGGATGTATTTTGGGCCCTTTTTAAATATTGGTGCTACATTGGCTTTTCTCCAATCAGCTGGTACCATTCCAGTCAGTAGACTATCTGTAAAATTAGGAACAATGGTCTGGCAATCACTTGACTGAGTACCCTAAGTACCCTTGGATGCTAGCCATCTGGTCCCGGTGATTTATTAATGTTAAGTTTCTCAAGTCTAATTTTAATTCTGTCCTCTGTTAACCATGGAGGTGCTTCCTGTGTTGTGTCATGAGGATAAACACAGCAGTTTTGGTTACTGAAGCCCCCCGATTCACTCATGAAGACTGAGGAGAAGAATAAATTCAATACCTTCACCATCTCCCCATCCTTTGTAACCAGATGTCCTTCCTCATTCTTTATGGGGCCAATATGGTCTGTCCTCCCTTTTTTACTGTTTACATACTTAAAGAATTTCTTGGAATTTTTTTTGCTCTCTTCCGCTATGTGTCTTTCATGTTCTATCTTAGCTGTCCTAATTGCACCCTTACAGCTGTCCTAATTGCACCCTTACAATGTTGAATGTTTTCGTTCTGTCCTCCACCAGCGTCTGTATGTGCGAATACCCTCACATTAGAGTATTGCAGCAAAACTGACACTGGGGGGCATCTGACAATATACATTAATAAAATTTTCCACAACAACTTTATTCATTATTTTCACATCTGTCACAGGGTGTGTTGTTTTGATTATTATGTGATATGATGTGTTTGCTCACAGTGTTCACCAATAACTTTTTTTGTTAGAATATATTCACATGATATGAACTTTATGTTAAGACTTCATTTATCATTTTCACATCTGCCACAGGGTGTGTTGCTTTGAACATTATGTGATAGGATGTGTTTGCTCACAGTGTTCACAAATAACTTTTTTTGTTAGAATATATTCACATGATATGAACTTTGTGTTAAGATTATATTTATTAGTTTCACATCTGCCACAGGGTGTGTTGTTTTGAACATTATGTGATAGGATGTGTTTGCTCACAGTGTTCACCAATAACTACAAAAAAAAAATAAATAAATAAAGGGGACACTCAGAGGAGTACAGACAAAAAAGGCTGCGCACCCCAAAAAAATGCATATGAAAAACGGGAGACCCCCTAACGGGGCTTTACTGCAGCCAATAATGTAATGTAATACAATTCAAAATTAGATGACTGGTCAAGAAGTTTTATTAGTATAAAACAAATTTTACTTAGTGCATTCTGGCATGTAAAGGTCAGGACATGAACTAGAGTATAAAATTGGTCAGGGAACAGTGTACAGTACAATCAACCATGGGCAACAAAGGTAAAACAGCATGAATTTTAAATCGTGAAATCCTGACGCGTTTCAATGCCAGTGGGTCATCTTCAGAGGATAGGTGTTTAACAGCTGTAGGGATGTAAACATGCATCAAAAAATCTTTCAAAACAGAACAGAACAGAATAAAACAATATATTTATATATGCATGAACAAGTCCATATGTTACAACATTACCAGTCAAAAATGCTCTTAATGATTGTAGACGGCCAAAGTATGAGGGAGTTACCCTCTCATGTGTCTCCAATTTCCTAGGCGGTGGGTCGGTCCCCCTGGAGAGCAGACATCGCGCGCGCATACCTTACGAGGGATCACACATTGAATAACCCCCAAATTTTGGAGGGGAGGAGGGGCGTGCACTGCATCTGCGAGGGGTAACAAAAGTACTAAATATAAATAGGAATTTCAAGTCAAAAAGTTTTACCCCTAGGGCAATGAGGGGGAATAACATATTACCATAGTTTTTGAAAATATTGACAGGTACGGGTTGGGAATAGGTCCATAGATACAACATACAAAGAACAGGAAAACAGAGTGAAGGTGATGTGGGGAATGGAAGGGAAGGAATGGCACTAAAGGGAAGGAGGGGGTGGGCGAAAAAAAAAAAGGGGGGGGAGGGGGGAACAGGGAGAAAGGGGGGGAAAGGGGAGAGGAGGAAGACCGTGTGATATCGAGTGTGGTGTGGATAGAGAAGAAAAATAGACGGAAGAAAAGGAGAGAAAAATCCAGAGGGGACCGTGTAACAGGGGTGACACAAAACAAAAACATAGAAAGTGACAGAATATGCATGCATGTATGTATGGGCCGAGACCCAACGGAAACAAACATAGAAACCTGAGGAATCGTGGGGATCGTAGTGTGTACATGAGTTGTAAGAAACCAAGAGATCATTAGGTGTAAGGAGGACCCGGCCAGCAGGCCGGGAAGAGGGGGGGGGAGTGGACAAAGGAGAAAAAAAGGGGAAAAAGAGAAAAGCCTAAGAGGTGAATAGGAAACACCGGTGATGTGGTTCTGGGGTGAATGCAGAGAAGAGCCGAGCAAACGACCAGGAAAAATGGATGACTAAAATAGGGAAGCTGTGATGGGTGAAGTGTGAGTAACGCGTGGTGAAAACAAAACAAATGGCCTTACGTGTAGGGCATGATTAATCAAGACAAATTGAACAGAGTTCTGAAAAGTTATAAGTGTAAGAAAATTAATTATTGATTGATACAGGTAAGGCAAGTGAAAAAGTCATGGTGTGAACCACACATGAAAAGAGAGGTAGTAAGGGAGTACATAAATTCTTACCAGTTGATGTGTGAGGCTGCAGCACGGGGGCATGGGGTGGGACCGATGAGTCCCACTGAGCCACCCTTGCAGCCAAGGTATTTTATAAGGATGCTAATTAAACAAAAATATTTCAGGTGCAGGCAATTGTCCCCTCCCATGTCCGGTCCTCCAATGGGGGAAAGGAGCGGCGCATTGGCGGCGCTCGCTGTGTGATCCCCCTAGCATTCCGGAGGAGTGTTCCTCCTGGATCCACCATCACCTCCGCCGCAAAAGCGCAGGCGCCGTGACATCACGTGCATGCGCTGCAGGTCGCACGCTTGCGAGCATGGCGCCCGGAAGGGATCCGGAATCCCGCTGGCAGGGAAGGAGATAGCGCCCGATCCAGGTGCCGCCACCTGGTGGGCACTTGGGGAGACGCCGGGCCCTTGCGTCTCCCCACCCTGCCAGGAAGGCATGCGTGACACGATAGGGTCTGCATAATTTAAACTACAAGGGGATGCGATTGTACTGTACACTGCTCTCTGACCAATTTTATACTCTAGTTCATGTCCTGACCTTTACATGTCAGAATGCACTAGGTAAAAGTGATGGTGGATCCAGGAGGAACACTCCTCTGGAACGCCGGGGGGATCACACAGCGAGCGCCGCCAATGCGCCGCTCCTTTCCCCCATTGGAGGACCGGACATGGGAGGGGACAATTGCCTGCACCTGAAATATTTTTGTTTAATTAGCATCCTTATAAAATACCTTGGCCGCAAGGGTGGCTCAGTGGGACTCATCGGTCCCACCCCATGCCCCCGTGCTGCAGCCTCACACATCAACTGGTAAGAATTTATGTACTCCCTTACTACCTCTCTTTTCATGTGTGGTTCACACCATGACTTTTTCACTTGCCTTACCTGTATCAATCAATAATTAATTTTCATACACTTATAACTTTTCAGAACTCTGTTCAATTTGTCTCGATTGATCGTGCGCTACACATAAGGCCATTTGTTTTGTTTTCACCACGCGTTACTCACACTTCACCCATCACAGCTTCCCTATTTTAGTCATCCATTTATCCTGGTCGTTTGCTTGGCTCTTCTCTGCATTCACCCCAGCACCACATCACCATTGTTTCCTATTCACCACTTATGCTTTTCTCTTTTTCCCCTTTTTTCTCCTTTTTTCACTCCCCCCCCCTCTTCCGGGCCTGCTGGCCGGATCCTCCTTACACCTTATGATCTCTTGGTTTCTTACAACTCATGTACACACTACGATCCCCACGATTCCTCAGGTCTCTATGTTTGTTTCTGTTGGGTCTCGGCCCATACATACATGCATGCATATTCTGTCACTTTCTATGTTTTTGTTTTGTGTCACCCCTGTTACACGGTCCCCTCTGGGTTTTTCTCTCCTTTTCTTCCGTCTATTTTTCTTCTCTATCCACACTTGATACCACACGGTCCTCCTCCTCTCCCCTTTCCCCCCCTTTCTCCCTGTTCCCCCTTCCCCCCCCCCTTTTTTTTTTTTTTCATCCACCCCCTCCTTTCCTTTTGTGCCATTCCTTCCCTTCCATTCCCCACATCACCTTCACTCTGTTTTCCTGTTCTTTGTATGTTGTATCTATGGACCCAACCCGTACCTGTCAATATTTTCAAAAACTATGGTAATATGTTATTCCCCCTCATTGCCCTAGGGGTAAAACTTTTTGACTTGAAATTCCTATTTATATTTAGTACTTTTGTTACCCCTCGCAGGTGCAGTGCACACCCCTCCTCCCCTCCAAAATTTGGGGGTTATTCAATGTGTGATCCCTCGTAAGGTATGCGTGCGCGATGTCTGCTCTCCAGGGGGACCGACCCACCGCCTGGGAAATTGGAGACACATGAGAGGGTAACTCCCTCATACTTTGGCCGTCTACAACCATTAAGAGCATTTTTGACTGGTAATGTTGTAACATATGGACTTGTTCATGCATATACAAATATATTGTTTTATTCTGTTCTGTTCTGTTTTGAAAGATTTTTTGATGCATGTTTACATCCCTACAGCTGTTAAACACCTATCGTCTGAAGATGACCCACTGGGGTCGAAACGCATCAGGATTTCACAATTTAAAATTCATGCTGTTTTACCTTTGTTGCCCATGGTTGATTGTACTGTACACTGCTCCCTGACCAATTTTATACTCTAGTTCATGTCCTGACCTTTACATGTCAGAATGCACTAAGTAAAATTTGTTTTATACTAATAAAACTTCTTGACCATTCATCTAATTTTGAATTGTATTACATTACATTATTGGCTGCAGTAAAGCCCCGTTAGGGGGTCTCCCGTTTTTCATATGCGTTCACCAATAACTTTTTTTGTCAGATCACATTCATATTGTGACTTATTTTCAATGAGGGTATTATTTTCAATATTCACACATATATAATTTTACTATTCATTTAGATTGATCATTGCTTTCATTAGCACATTTTTATTTTTCATTTTTATTGTTTATTTTTTTAGCTCTACTATTTATTCCACTTATCTCTAGAGGTTTAACTTCAGTCACGTATTTGTTACATATTAAGTGGCAGCTATAGTTTATTTAAATTATACTTTTTTTCACTTATTCAGAAGCGCAGTGGAGGTATCACAGGGTGTAGGGCGTTAGCTTGTGAACTATCAGGCAGGCTATACATATAGTTTTCTGGTTTACGAGGGAAAAGACAGGACTGTGGAGCCCCCAACTGCCCGAACTACATAGGGAGCAGCAGTAAGTTTGTTTGGGACTTGGTGTCACCCTTATTCTGAAAGGGGTACCACTTGTACTTTGACAATTTTTACACAAGCGTGCCAAGTTTTAGTCACCTTTTTGATTCTGGAATTGGCACATGTGGCACCGTGCGATGTAATCGCCAGGGCTTCCCCCAATTGCTTGTAGAGTCCTGACAGACGGGCGGAGAGAGCCTGCTTGAGATGTAATAATCTGCTTGCAGTGAAGTGGAGGGACACACAGAATTTTTTCGCTCTGTCCTCCATTCACGCAGATACAACAGTCGAAATTCCAACCGCGACTGGTGTTGAAAAGCCCCACTGTGTCCACGAGTACAACCTTAACATGGGAGGGGTGGACTTCAACGACCAAGTAATGGCGCCATACTTTTTTTTTTTTAACATAAAGTTTATTAAACACAGAAAAAAAAACAGCGGTACATTCTTGACAATTATTATCTATAATATGAGTGGTATTTCAGCAGCATAGTAGCTAACAGCAGATTGCAAGAGTTGATTCAAGCGAGGGAGTACATTGCATTCAGATGTCATGAGTAGGGAGATGGAAACCCACTAATCCACACGTCATGCAACAAATAAGGTTCAACAGTGAAGCAAAGTGTAAAGGCACAGGAGGGAGTGGGGGTACAACCCCCGTTGGCTAGAGAAACTGGAGGTATGGGCCCGAACCCGACATGAGCTGTATCAAATAGAATTAGGGGCGAGGGCCCAAGTTCCTATGATGATACGAACATGAGGAGGGGGGGGATTTCAAATCCACTCTACTAGTGAAATCGTAGTCACACCTCGACCAGTCACGTCACGTCATTTCCTCATTCCTTAATCCAGAGTATAAACATAAAAAGGAGGAAACAAACCCTAAAAAACAAAACACACTCCCCCAATCTCAGCGCTATGTAAAATCAGGTCTTACAATACTAAGGACAATACTAGTTGATATACACTAGAATATAAAGTGATATATGCAGTAAACATCAATACATATATGAATTCATAGAAGAGGAGGTTTCCTCAGCAGCCACTAAAATCAATAAAATGGTAGAAAAAATGTCAAAATTAAAACCTCAAAGGAGATAAGAATAGAAACATCAAAGCGGCGCTTCTATCAGGCAGCAATTGTAGATCTGATAGATTAGTTTGCAATAACTGAAAATGACAAAACTGAAATAAATTAAGAGTCTCTAATGGATATAGATGGTATAGCTGGTAGCATATTGATGGGTGCACTGTTCACCAAACACTTCACCACCGCATGTTCCACACACCCGCAAGAGGTTTGAACTTACCAGAACCCAGAGGTTAACAGGCACAGATCAGCATCCCATGGATTGTAAATCTGGATGTCCTAATGGGGAAGTGCAGCCTCATCTCCGGAATCCTCATGTATAAAAGAGACTTCACATAGTCTAATTCCTTATTGAAAATTTATTCGCACACATAGATTAAAAATTAAAATCCAATAGCACAACGAAGTGGCAATCCGACTGTGGTAATGTAGCTCAATATCTTTTAGTAGAGAGCTAAAATCATCCACTAGCCCTAGGTTTTCCACGGGAGGAGAGGAGTTTACACCAGTGTGGACAGTAAATCTCTGCATCCAACACTTCTTACTTCCTCCTTCCTGGTTGGTATGCTAGGGCTTTGGAGCGCACAACATCGTGGCGTGGTATCTGGTCACCATAAGGTCACGCCCTGACTCTGCGTTTCGTCATTACGACTTTTTCAAAAGGCGTCTTCATCCAGAGAAAGTCGCCTCTCCTGAATCTACGCTGCCCAGATCTTGTCAAATTTCTTAGGGCAATTACGTCCTAGGTAGGTTAATTTGTACAGTGGTAAGGCTGCGTCTACAAGGGTTCTCCATTGGTGTACCATTGGGGGAATGGGGTCATTCCATTTTTGGAGGATTGCTCTCCTTGCATAGAAAGCTGCGTAAAATACAAATTGCTTTTTTGCCTGTGTTGTCTCCAGTGTGTCCACAATACCCAGTAGCAGTGGCAGCGGGTCACAAGGAACTCTTATCTTGCCTATGGAGTTGATATCAGCCACCACCCCCTTCCAAAAAAATTGGAGATCTGGACAGGACCATACAACATGAAAGAAAGTGCTTGTCTCTAGGGCACATTTAGGGAATAGGGCACTCTTGTAAGGGTACATCCTTGTGAGGCGATCTGGGGAGTAATATGCCCGATGGATGAACCTGAGCTGGTTGAACCTATCCCTCGTGGAGACGATGAGAGGAAGGTATTGCTGTACACAATCCTCCTAATCATCATCAGCGAGAGCAGGTATATCCAGCCTGCCATCTCGAAAACAACTGGGAAACCACAGAGGTATCTAGGCCAACAAATTTGGCATAGAGGGCTGAGAGGGGTTTTGGGTCTTCAGCCACAGCCAGCATGCACTCAATCCCATTAGCCTCCATCATAACAGGGTGGGGAAACTGGGTCCGATAAGAATGTCGGAGCTGGATGTACCTGAAGAACAAGAAATTAGGCAGTCCCTGCACACCCCTCAGGTCATCAAATGTCCGCAGCCCATCCACAAAGACAATATCAGCCAGAGTTCTGATACCAAAGCGGGGCCCATATCACAGGGTCCGGAGTGGACCGCAAGTGTGGCAGTCTCGGGTTGCCCCACAAGGGGGTGTGCGGAGACCAACAGTAGGGTTTCTCTACCTTGGCCCTCACCATGTCCCAGACCCGCAGCATAACATGCATGGATGGGGTAATGTTTGGGTTAGATCTGGGACCTCTGTGTATCAAGTTCCAGAGTTCAGAGTAGGAACCCAGGAATGCTGCCTCCAGCGTAGCTGCAGTGTTAGCTGGTTCCTCAGACAGCCAACATCTGACCGTCACAAGGACCGCTGCCCAGTAGTACTTGAGGAAACAAGGCTTCGCTAGGCTCCCCAAAGAGACCGGAAGTTGGAGAGTGATCTGTGCTATCCTGGGGGTGCTCCCATTCCCCACAAAGGAGATAAGGAGACTATTCAGTTTCTGAAAAAATAGACGCGAAAGGTAGAGGAACTTGGGAAGTACAGACATTTTAATAAGATTGACCCTGCCAACAGGGGTGAGGAGCAAAGTCCTCCAGGCAGCACACCTCTGAGTCAGGGAGGACAGAACCGGTTCTAACTTGAGAGTAGGGCTGCAACTAACGATTATTTTCATAATCGATTAGTTGGACGATTATTGTTTCGATTAATCGATTATTCGGTTAATAACCTTAAGAAAAAGTGTGGTGTATAATTTAGTTAATGTGTAAGTTTTAAAAAAGGTAATTTATTCTTAAATATTTCTATGCAGTGGTAAATATAAATAACCAACTATATGGTTAGGGAGCAAAATATCGAATCCACTCTGAGCATAACAGACAGAAGAGATATACTGTATATACTATTAGAGGAGAGAGATATTCTGTATACTATTAGTGGACATATACTGTATAAACTATTAGAGGAGAGATATACTATATATACTATTAGAGGAGATATACTGTATATACTATTAGAGGATATATACTGTATATTCTATTAAAGGGTGAATCTGGTAAATATCATCACTCAGTGATCAAATTTTTTTATTAAAAACAATAACAATGTCTTCCTTCAAAAAAAATGTAATTTTAAGAACATTCGTTCTTTCATTTGATGAATGTACAAAGATTTTTCGTCTGAATATTCTCGTCTGAAAATTGATCGGTGTGGCCAGCATGAGGCTCAGTACACTCCTATGCAGTTTGCTTTTCATCTGTTTCTGCAGTGCTTTTTGCTGTGCGTTTAGATTTTTGTGCACGTGATTTTGCGGCGATTTGCATTTTTGTATTTTTTGGCCAATTTGTTGTTGGGCAGATTAAAAAACACAAATTGCTGCAAAAACGACATGCTTTTCTGCAGCTTCTCTATTGAAGTATATTGAACCAAAAATCACCGATTTGCGTGAACGTGTCCCATAGGAAACCATGTGAATGAACTGTAGTGCGTTTCTGCAAAAAGCACCAAAAAACACATAGATGTGAACCAGTCTAAGATGTTTAATAACATAATGGGGCGAAAAAAACTAAAATTAGCCCTTTATAGTACAAAAAAGCAGATAATCACTACTGTAAGGGGTTAATTCTTTTTAGTGTAGAACTGTGAAAGTAATATTTGCAGTAGCGATTATTTGCTCTTTTTGTACTATAAAGGGCTCATTTTAGTTTTTTTTAACCCCATTATGTTACTGGCCGATTAATCGATTATGAAAATAGTAATCGATTAATTTCCTAATCGATTAGTTGTCGATTAATCGATTAGTTGTTTCAGCCCTACTTGAGAGGTATAAATTGAGAAACTTCTTTATGAATAACTACCCCCAAATATTTAAATTGGGAGACTATTTGCAGCGGTGTATCAATAGGTAGCCTGTCAACGGAGGAGTGCAGACCAAAACAGGATGGACTTCCCCCAGTTAACTCGAAAACCCCAGTACCTCCCGAAGGTGTCAATAAGTAGGAGAGCCTCCCTCAGTGAGGTAGTAGAGTTTCTAAGATACAGGAGGGTGTCATCGGCATAAAGGGAGATCTTCTCCTCTACAGGGCCTATGGTGATACCACTGACTGCAGGTGTGGAGCTTAGGAGGATCGCCATTGGCTCTATGGCGAGCGCAAAAAGCGCTGGGGAGAGTGGGCATCCCTGCCTCGTCCCTCTGTGTAGGCAAAATGAAGGTGAGAAGACCGATCCAGTGTGCACTCTAGCTTTAGGGGTGGTATAAAGGGCTTTCACCCAAGAAATAAACCTAGGGCCGAAGACTAGGCGGAGCAGGACCTCCCATAGATATACCCACTCAACCGAATAAAATGCTTTTTCAGCATCCAAGGAGGCCACTGCATCTGAAGGGGGAAAGTAATTGGCAGAACCCAGAACTGTGTAAAGCCTCCGGAGGTTTATATCTGTGCCCTTACCTGGCATAAAACCAGTCTGGTCCTCATGGACTAGGGTAAGGATAACTTAATTCAATCTCCGCGCCAAGACCTTAGTGAGAATCTTGGTGTCTGCATTAAGCAGTGAAATCGGTCGGTAGGTACACAGCTCAGGATCCTTACCCGGCTTAGGTATAACTACTATAATTGCCTCCGCCATAGAGGCTGGGAGCGTCCCTTCCTTCAGGGTCTTGACTATCATCTCATGAAGCTTAGGCGTTAGTTGTTCACCATATTGTTTCAAAAATTCTGGGGGGGATCCCATCCGCACCCGGGGTCTTTTCTGCCTGAAGGTCGCCCATAGCCTGTTGGACTTCTTCCACATTTATGAAGCTGTCAAGGCGTTCACGTGCCATGCCAGAGAGGGTGTGGAAGGTGATCTGATCTAGGAAGGTAGTTAGCTCTCTCACAGGGTAGTCGACCTTGGAGGAGTAGAGGCCGCTGTAGTAGGAGGCGAATCGGGCATTTATGGCCAGAGGGTCTACCACCAATACACCATCGGTATCGTGAATCGGGGCGATGGAGGAGATTGGCTGCTGTTCCTTAGCTGACCAAGCCTGGTCTTGCCACCCTGTTCAAAAATGCGCTGTGACTGCATAAGATGTTGCTTTTTTGCTTTGGGGACCCTGAGAAGTATCACCTCCCGGTAGGCAGTCTGCATATCTAAGTAAGTTATCGGGTTTTGGATAGCACGTACCAGGACTCCAGAGTCTGGGCTGCGGCCTCAGACTCTGCAAGAGTGACGGACGTGCGCTGCCTGGCACTAGAGATGGAGGATTGGTAGGAACCCCTAATATGGGCCTTGAATGCATCCCATGTATTATTAACTGCAGCAGTACCTGCATTCGTCAACCAAAAGTTATTTATGTGAGTGGATATTTCTGCCTCCACTATGGGATCTGAGATCCAATAGCGCGATAGCCGCCACAGTCTCTCTGAAGGGGGTGTCAGAAATCAGAAACTACACAGCATAGGGGCATGATATGATATTTCCCTTGCTAGAATATCCACCTCACGTACACGAGAGAGCAGCCCACTACTAATGTATATCAAATCAATGCGGGACATGGCTCGGTGAGACGTGGAGTGACAGGTGAAGACTCTGTCAGTCGGGTGCTTCCACCGCCAGACATCAGTCAGGCCATAGAGAGACGCCCATCGTGACAGAGTCCACACCGGTCCCCTGAGACAGCCTATCCGGGACGGGTTCGGGACCATGTTGAAATCTCCAGCAATAATGAGGTTATCAGTAGGGTACATAGAGAGGAGAGGGATCAGGAACTTTAAAAGGGCCATAGTGGCTGGTGGCAGTATATACAGCCCAAGAATTATCATTTCCATAGTGTCAATAACCACATGCAGAAGCACATAACTGCCCTCCGGGTCCACCTTAACATCTAATAATTCATACGTCAGGGATTTATGGATAAGTACACTAACTCCCTGGGCAAAACTAGAGTATGTGGCATGATAATAGTGGCCAGCCCAGGGTTTCTTCAAACCAAGTACCTTACTCCCCGTCAGGTGCGTCTCCTGCAGAATACAGACATGCGGATTATACTTTTTCAGGTATGTCAAAACTAAGGAGCGCTTCACTTTGTTGTTAAGTCCCCGGACTTTCCAGGAGAGCCGTTTCATGTGGGTCATAAGGAAAACTGCAGTTTGGAAACATCAGGGGAGTAAATCAACAGTGGACCCGGAGAGAGACGTGCAAGAATTACTACACAGACATCCATACAAAGGGTCCCTGGGATCCGTGATAAAACCCTGAGCTGTACACATTGAGACTGCCAGAAAGAACTACCGTAACAAAGACATTGTGACATAAACATGTTAACAACAAAAAACCCACCCCCCACAACCATTGGGGAACTCGGAGTGCCCATTCCCATAACCAGAACTTAGTTCGACCAGAGCACCTAAGGTATATCTCCTATGGGGGCAAGGAGAAAAAAAAGGCGACCGGGGGGGGGCTAAGGCAACGTTTGTACAGTCAATGCAAGTCTTAAGCAACCGACCCCAACCTAAATATAATGAACAGAAACCAACTAATTGTACATCTTGAAATAAGTTCACTTAGCATAGGCTAAGGGCACATACTTGAAGGGTAGAACAAAATAAATGAGAACAGTGTTTAAACAGCAATTGCAACTGCCTGTCCCCTAGTAGATGCTCGCACCACAGTACTCCCACTCTCCCAGCACGAGGCTGTCTCCCAAGGCACTGCTGCTCCCCCCAAGACACCCACCCGGCGCAGAGAAGTCAATTGTGCAGGACAGCCATCCCTGCCAGGTGGAGAATGGGGAGAGGGGGCTCCCATGGACCCCCGGTGCACCCTGCCATGCAGCCCTGGGCAGATAGGTGAACAGCGGATCCTGGATTGGTTATCAGCATCAGGCAGCTCAGCGAGAGGGGAACCGCCATCACTCCAGCATAGATAGAGGGCAAACCCGGGGGCCCCTAAAAATGGAGCCCGAATGCCGGAGCTCCTGGCGTAGAATGGATTGGGGAGCAACAAAATAACAGGGCAGAGCTTGATCTGGGGACCCACAGCAACAGTGGTAATCCTGGCCCAACCAGGCAGCGATCAGTCACAGATAGTGAATTTCCAGGAAGTGTCTCCGCCGGGCAGACAGAGCGAGGGATAGGCGCCATAGGGGCCGCAATATGCAGGCCAGAGGCGTGCCAAGCACCAGGAGCCAGCACAGAGCAAGCCAGGAGGAGACACTGCCGTCCATAGTCAGGGGGGAAAATCAGAAGACAGAGCAGAACAATGGCAAACAGACAAAGCAGGAATAGAGAAAATACAGTTACCGGGGTCCTGGTAGGGTATCCAGCCAGTGGGAAGCCTCCTCCCGTGATGTAAAGTAATGGGTGGATTCTCCATCAATCATCCAGAGGTGGGCAGGGAACAACATGCTATACTTGATGCCCTTGGGAGGAAGCTGGGCCTTGACGTGGTCGAAGGTTCTGCAGAGACTCTGGGTCTCGACTGAGTAGTCCGGAAAAAGCATTAGTCGCGTGTTGTCATACCGGAGCTCAGCCACCTTTCTTGCCGCCTGGAGTACCAAATCTCGATCTCGGAAGTTTAACAGTCTGAAAATGAAGGGGCGCGGGGGGCTCCAGGGGGCCCGCGTACAGGGGGCATCCTGTGGGCCCTTTCTACCGCATAGTGGGGGGAAAACACTGCAACGGGTAAGAGAGTGTGGAGCACATGTTCCGAAAAAGCCACCGGATCTTGTCCTTCAGCTCCTTTAGGCAGTCCAACAACCTGGAGATGATTTCTTCTGCTCTTATTCTCACTGTCTGGATTCCAGCGCCTTTATGCGTACCTGGAGTGTGTAAAGGGAGGCACGGTGATCTCTAATGGAGTCCTCCGAGTCTCCCGCAAAATGTTCGGCCTCTCCCAGCCTGTCGCAAAGTTTGTCCATGTCCCTGCGCGTAAGTCCAAAATCTGTCTGCAGCACATCAATCTTGGCTGTGAGGGCAATTTTGCAGTCGGAGATAGCCTGCATCAGGGCCTGAAAGCAGTCCTCCTCCACCATCGCTGGATCTGGGGCCGGAGTTTGAGTCGCCATGTGCAAACTGGCGGAAGGGTCCGCTGCTGCTTCTGCTGCGGAGAGGTTTTAGGATTGGAGTAATTTATCCATCCAGAGCTGGATTTACCCCTTCGTATACCCAGGGGTTTCCAGGTGGCACCGGGAGTGGATAATGAGAGTTTTGCCAGAATTAATCGGATAAAAGATTCAGGCAGGAGCAGAGCTCCAGTAGAACATGTCTGCTCAGGCCGCCAGCTTGACCACGCCCCCGATGGCGCCATACTTAATTGCCCGTAGAGCCAGACGCTGGTATAAAAGTATATAGTAAATATACTTATTTCAATTGGCTCTGCTGAACGCTTACGTGCTATAGAAAGCGTCAGGACGAGCTGGATCCTTCCTAAAATTCCAGGAATAGATCATCACAGCCTATTTGTTTCCAGACGGTGCTGTGCCCCAACTTCCCAATCCAAATGCAGTGAGCCGGCTGCATGAGAGGCACTTTCCTTTACCCAAACAACACCCCAAAGAAGATACTGTGTCTGCAGAAAACGCGGATATAGGCATGACACCCGCTATTATTGTGCCAACCTGGTCTCTGCGTTGGTGACTGTTTCCATCGCTACCACACTAGTGGAGTATTAGCGTAGGGTACAGCACGGCACAGTCCTAGGGCACACTTACACAGGGTCTTGAAAGATGTTAGATGGCAATCGCATTTTGAGAGACCCTAACCTGGAACGTTCATAGTTATAATAAAAGTGATAAAAGGAATAAATTTGCTCTCACGATATGTAAATCAGCGACTCCAGCGCTGTAGGAGGTGATTTCAGCACCAAATTTAAAAAAAGAGCATATATGCCGAAGCATAGGGGCAGGGGTGGACATGCTTCAGCATATATTTTTATATTTATTGTACGCCCATCATTAGAAGTGGGTGGATGCAGGGCGGTATTCTAATGGTGGGCATACCACCGATCAATCAATTTGAATGAAGAAATTTGTTCTCTTTTTTTGTTTAGCCCACAGGCTGCAAGAAAAAAAAAAAGAACATTACAATATATGTCCAACAAGGACCAGCGATCTACTGGTATGTTGCTGGACTTTGAGTGGTTATACCAGAATGATGCCTGCAGGTTTAGGTATCATCTTGGTATCGTTTTTTTCAGCCGGCTTTCATGTGAAAGCAATCCTTGTGGCTAATTAGCCGCTAGACTGCTTTTACAAGCAGTGGGAGGGAACGTCCCCCCCTCCTCTTGCTGTCTTCTGTGGTTTTCTTAGGCTCTCCTGTCCCACCGGGGAACCTGAGAATGCAGAAAATACTTTTTTATCTGTTTTATATTATTGTTACAAATAAATAATGTTTACCAACCACTCTACCTCCACAAGTCAATTGCCTCATTTAAAGTCCCACATTCCCTTTTCTTTTTACGTACTCGTACTCGGGATGGAGGTACATACAATGTGCCTCATTTAAAATCCCAAACTCCCCCCCTTCACGATTATATGCAACAGGGATAGAGGCAATTTTTTGGATTGGCTGTGTTCCCCTGCCGTCCATGTGTGAGGTCTGTCTTGGTTGGTGGTGCACCTTTTTTAGGGTCCACACACTCCAGACATCTACTATGACATGTCTATGGCACTTGGCGGTATACCTGACATTGTACTACAAGTATAATTTAATTTGATCAACAAAACATTTATATAATATTGACATATGCAATATCTGTATTAGATATACTATTTGATATTATGCCCATTTTTTCTAATTATTTATATATCAAAAAAATATTTTCCTACTGGGCCTCTGTTGTTCTATATGACTCCATCCACACTGAGGCTGGTCAGGGATGGGGGGTGCCCCTTTTCTTGTCTTAATTCCGGAGCTGCGATGCGCAGCAGTGCTTCCCTTCTGAGTCTCTTTTGAGATATTGGCGGGGGGGCCCTCCTGCGCATTGGTGTCATGTTACAACCTGTTTTTGGTGTCTTTTGAAGCCGAAATACAGAGACGTCCTTGGTCCATCTCACGTCGGAGATG
Source organism: Lithobates clamitans (assembly GCA_037952925.1). Taxonomy (NCBI): domain Eukaryota; kingdom Metazoa; phylum Chordata; class Amphibia; order Anura; family Ranidae; genus Lithobates; species Lithobates clamitans. The sequence continues at coordinate 2,182,901 of JBBGZY010000766.1, forward strand.
AGGGGGGGCTCCACATTGGCGCTTGCGCCGGTGGTGGATTTCACTGCCAACTCCTATTCTCATTCGATGTTGTGCATGACGCTAGTTGGGGACCCGCCCCATACCTGGATTACATAAGCAGGTGAGCTTGATTGCCTTACCATTTCGCTATGTGTTTGACACCAGGAAGGCAACACACACAGTCCATTCACTGGACACACACACACGTAAGGTATGCACAATTTTTTTTTTTTCTTAGCCCTCTCTCTTCACCTTTTTTTGACACATGCAATACACCCATGTACTATGGTGTGTGTATGTATATTTATATACACATAACACTCATTAGAACATACACATATCATTATAAATCTTTTTTTCCTGACACATCATGGCAGCACACACACTGGGTTGTGACTCCGCCCCCACAACCTGATAGGACTGATTAGCTATAAGGTTTGAAGAGGAGCCCCCCGCTGCATTCTCCTTTTTTTTCCTCACCTGTTAGGACTGACCAAGATAAAGCAAGGACCTCTTACCGCTTCGCCCCAGCTAGGTTCAGCCTCTCCTAGTTGGAAGCCCTGACTGTACAGTCTCTAAACAAGCTTTATGCAGGGACCCCACTCTGATGGTCTCAGGGGAGCTTCATTTTCTTTTTACAAGCCTTAAACAGGCTTACATTACCATGCAGCGGCCTTCTTTATATGTTTTCTCTATTTATTCTCTTTTCATTTTATTTTACCTCATTTCTTATCCTTTTTCTCTCTCCTCACTGCTGAGTCTTTTAGTCCTCCGGCCGCCTTGACCTTCTCAAGATGGTGGCCGTGACAAGGACAAGGAAAAGGGGGCGCAGTCCACGGTGGCAGGTGTAACAGCAGCAGTCGCAGCAACCGCCAAATTAGAGAGAATGGTCCATGCAACTGACCATACTTCAACGAAAGGGGGGCAGCAAGCACAAATTAAGTCAGCAACAGACAGGAAGAGCCAGGGACACTCAAGTATGCCTGTAAGCGGTACTGTAACAAAGAATTCTTCTACTAAAGGGGCAGGAATGGTGGGGAAAGCAATGGAAGCAGTTGTCACTCAGGCATATACAGCAGAAGAGAAAGAGTGACAGAAATGGAAGGGAGGATAAGTTTGATAGAAGATGACCTGCACCCTATGAAGCAAGAGGCTAAGGCCTGGAAAAAGCAGATGAATAGACTCACGGGAAAATTTGACGAAATGGAAAATAGACTTTGTAGAGACAATGTGAGGGTAGTGGGGCTACCTGAGAAGAGTGAGGGATCAGATCCGATAGGATTTTTGGAAAAATGGTTGATTGAAATCTTTGGAAGAGAGACATTTTCGCAGCAGTTCTCTATTGAAAGAGCACATAGAGTTCCGTTCAGACCTCCCCCTCAAGGAAGCCCCCCAAGATCTTTGCTATTGAAATTTCTAAATTATAAAGATAAAGTAATCCTCCTTCGTAAGGCCAGGGAGAGGGGGAATATATCCTATAATGGAGCTAGGATATCAATGTACCCCGATTTCTCGCCTGACTTGCAGAAGCGTAGATCTGAATTCTTAGGAATTAAGAGCAGCCTCCAAAAATTTGATGTTACATACGCTCTCCTTTATCCTGCCAGGCTCCGGGTAAACGCACTCGGGGGAAGTCAGATTTTTGATTCTCCTGTGGGTGCGTTAGCATGGCTAGAGGATAAGAGAGATCGATTGCCAATGAAATAAATGGGGATCTGGTTAAGGGATGACGCATATACTGTAGGTGGGGCACAAATGTAAAATAATATTGATATATTCTGTGTGGAGTGGGGTGGGGAACCCACACGGTTAGGTGGAATAAGGAATGGGTTTATGTTTGAACTTGGGGAGGGAGGGGGGAATGGAGGTATGGGAGTAGACGGAATGGGTTTTGTAATTGTATGGTGGCACGAGACGGTCATTAAAAAAGCCTTTAGGGGTAACCTAAAATGGTGTGGGGGGGGGGGTTTGAACTGGGTGGGGGTGGGTAAGGGTTATAGAAGTAGGAGAACACATTATTTTGGAGGGTAACTTAATGGACACAGGGAAATTAAAATGCAGTTATAATTATCATATTGGTAGTGTGAAATATGGGTAAAGTTGAAGTGGTTGTGGAAACGAATTTAAAATATTTTGTTAATAGGGAATTTTTTTCCATTAATAGGGATAAGTATTTTAGAACTTTGGGACACTAAAGCACAAAGAGTAATGGTGTTTTTTAGTTTAATGGGTTTAATATTACAAAGATCCCCTTTGTTTATTGTATCTCTCTCCTTGATATTATTAGATTTCAATCTCCTTTCTCCCTCATGGTCTTTTGACCGTTATTACCAGAATATTTAATGGTACTGAATATTGGGTCATGGAATGTCCGAGGGTTGGGTTCCTCTGCCAAAAGAGCAGCCGTATTTGACGTATTGGATACATTTAAAATTGGAATTATCTGTCTGCAGGAGACACATTTAACAAAAGACACTAAAACTCATGTAAGGAATAGGAGATTTCAGCACCAGTTTCACTCTGTACACACCTCTTATTCTAGGGGTGTGTGTCGGTGTTAATTAGTAGAGGGATGGTGTTCTCTTGCAGACAGTGTAAGATAGACGAAGAGGGACGATATATTTTCTTGCATTGTATAATAGAGAACCAGGAATATGTATTAGCCAATATTTATATTCCCCCTCCCTTTAAACTGGATGTTATGTATACTGGATTTCATAATAGATAAAACCGAGTTACCAATTATAGTAGTTAGGGATTTTAATGTAGTTATAGATAAAAAAGTTGATAGGTCCCCCCCAGGAAAACAGGGACAAGGGATGCAGGAAAAGCGGATGAGCCAATTTCTTCAAGAAGCTGGGTTGTCTGACCTCTGGAGAATACGGAATCCGGAAGCATTACAATATTCATGCTATTCGAGTTCCTATTCTACACTATCAAGGATAGACCTTGTATTGGGTAATGAGTTGGCGTCCCAAGTAATAAAAGATATAGTCTACCAACCCAGGGAGGTTTCGGACCACTCTTTGTTGTCAGTCTCGGTAAACCAAAGGAATAAGAAATCTTGCAGGGTATGAAGGATAAACCCAGCTTGGTTGGAGATAATAGAGGATCAGAATGAGGTAGCAGCTAAGTTGAACGAGTTTATAATATTCAATTCAGATACCACAACGAGGGGGGTGATGTGGGATGCATTGAAGGCATATTTGAGGGGATTACTCATTCAGAAAGTGTCCAAAATTAAAAAATCATCTCGGGATTGGGAGGATAAGACCAGGAAGGAGTTAATAGAGGCAGAAAGGAAGTATGTGAAAGAACCTTCCCTTGATAAACAAAGTGTATGGGAGAATAAGTAACAAAGATACAAAGATATAATATCTAGAAAGTCAGAAAATAAGAGGCTGTTTCAGAAACAAATTGTATAAGGGGAAGGGGAAAAAGTTGGGAAGATGCTGGCTCATATTGTCAGGACTAGTTCCTCACCCTCCATGATCCCAGCTATTAGGACTGCGAGAGGTGAGATCTCCTCTCAGGTAGATGTAATTACCGACACATTTAAGGAATATTATGAGGGACTGTATAAATCCCGAGGGGTCATGGGAGGAGAGGAAATGGACCACTTTTTTAGTAACATTGAGATGCCCTCTCTTGCGGAGATTGACAAAAAGGAATTGGAAGGCCCGATTACACTGGAGGAAATTAAAATAGCAGCAACAGAAATGGCCAATCAGAAATCCCCTGGTCCTGATGGCCTCCCAGCCGAGATCTATAAGTACTATGGGGAAATACTACTCCCGGAGCTCCTCAGAGTATTTAACTGGGCAAAGGAAAAGGGGAAACTACCCACATCGATGACCGAAGCTACTATTATTGTTTTGCAAAAAGAGGGGAAAGACACCCTGGAACCCGGGTCCTATAGACCTACTTCTTTACTTTGCTCAGACGTTAAGATCTCAGCAAAGGTCCTAGCTGCCAGACTAAGGAAAATAATTCATAAAGTAGTTCATCCGGATCAGATGGGATTCATCCCCCCTAGATCAACCAGTATGAATATTAGGAGGGTTTTTTTTAACCTACAGATTCCTACAGAGAACATGGGTTCAAGGGCGGTTATGTTGTTAGGCGTGGTAAAAGCATTTGACAGCGTAGTGGGAGTACATCTGGCGGGTATTGAAGGAGTTTGGCTTTGGCCCCTCCTTTATTAGTTGGGTTAAAATACTTTATAATGACCCAAATGTAAAAGTTAGAGTCAACAATGACTATTCGGTTGGGTTTCAACTAGAAAGAGGTTCAAGGCAGGGGTGCCCTTTGTCTCCCCTGATCTTTGCTTTAGCAATGGAGCCATTAGCCATTGCAGTAAGACAAAACAGGATTATGGAAGGGTTCCGGAGGAGAGTCGGAGAACAGCGGATTGCATTATATGTGGATGATGTCCTCATATTTTTGGGTGATACGGAACGATCCCTTAGACAGGTGATAGATATCTTCTCGAGTGTTGGAAGACTTTCAGGTCTGTCCATAAACTGGGAGATATCGGTTTTATTACTAATAGACCCCATTGGGGAGTGCACCCCCTTAGGTAATATCCAAATGGAAATGGTAGAGATAACAAAATATTTGGGTATAAATATAACGAAGGATCCAAATAACTATATAAACAACAACTTAGTTCCCTTGTTAACAAAATTTAAAAGCAAGATTGAAATATGGAGGGGTTTACCATTATCAGTGGCTGGGAGTTGCAACTTGATTAAAATGCTGTGGCTCCCACAGCTATTATATGTGTTGCATAATTCACCAATATGGATAAGTAGGAAATGGTTTAAAAAAATCGATACAATACTAAGAGATCTTATATGGAAAGGTGGTCAGCCTAGGATAAGTCTACAACCCTACAACTCTCAACACGAGAGGGGGCTTTGGCAGTTCCTCATCCACTGAGCTATTTTCTAGCAGCCCAATTACAGCATTTAGGGATGGGTACTATCCTAGAGGGCAACAACAATGGAGGAATACTGATTATGGGAGCGCCCCATTGGACAGTAGTGGAGGTACTGGAGGCAAACTCTTTTGTTCATAGAACCCCTACGGTTAAATTATTAATAAAAGTTTGGAAATCTATTAAGGCTATGAAGGGAATAGGAGGTATGATCAAGTGTGCCCCCCTGTGGAATAATAAGAATTTACAAGAATTAAAACCAATAGGGAAAATAAAAGCATGGGAAATAAAAGGAATAGATAGACTGGTTCAGTTATACAACAAGAATATCTTAAAAACATTCCTCTCATTGAAGGAGGAATATGATATTCCGAACAACTCATTCTACAATTTTTTACAAATTAAACATGCCCTAAATGCCCATTTTGGGGGACAGGGCCCAACTTGGAACAACTCCCCCATACTCCAAAGATTAGGTAGTTCGGGTGGATATACTGGGTCCATAGCTGAAATTTATCCACATATATGTAGAAGTAGTATCGAGACCCCAGAAAAGCTTAAATGTAGAAATAAATAGGAAGGGGACCTGGGTATAGTATCGGATGAACAATGGGAAAAGATACTGGTGGGAGGACACCAGGTTTCGGTTTCACCTGCTCAGAAGGTTTCACATTTAATGTTACTATACAGAACATATTATACCCCTAAAAGATTGTTTGAATTTGGGCGGAGGGTAGATGCTAAATGCCCTAGATGTCAGAACACTGGGGACTTGATACATATGATTTGGAAATGCCCAAAATTATTCCGTTATTGGTCTGAGATATTGGATACCTTAAATAAGATCTTCACCTTAGAACTTAAAATGGATCCAAAATTGTGTATTCTGGGAGTAGGGGAGAGTTTAGATAGAGGTAATGCTAAAATCAAAGTAGTACGGAGATGTCTCTTTCAAGCAAGGAAATTAATAGCGCAGAGATGGCAGGCAGAGAAACCTCCCACGAAGGATGACTGGATTAGATCTGTATCTGAAACAGTGTGGAAGGAAAAAATAGTGTATGCAAAGAGAAGGAATTTGAGAGAGTTTAAAAATCTTTGGAGGCCTTGGTTAGAGGAATTGGGATACCCTGTGTAAGGAGACGAAGAAGGAGGTGGCTTTACGGTCTTAAAGTTAACATGTGAAGAAGTTGTAAGGAATTTTTGGTTAAGGTATGGGGGGAGGGTATAAGTTATTAGGAGGGGGGGTAAGGGTTAAAAAGGAAAATGGACAGAAGAATTCTTTCCCTGTTATATATATGTTTTGTATATGTGGTATATTTTAAACTTGGGATTTTGTAAATTTGTATACTTTGAAGAATTGAATAAAGATTATTTAAATTAAAAAAAAAAAAAAAGGATAGAACTATACGATATCTAGGATAAAATTACCATAAGGGTCCTCTGTGGGGAATAATAAATGGTATAGTGAGAAAGGGAACACCAGGGAACATTGGGCATTATATGCACTTATAATAGTACTATACATATTACAATATTGTGTGAATTTCAATCTCCTCATTGAGTCCCCCAAGAGTGAGGGTATTAAGGGAGTAAATCCAGAACGTTTCTTGTTGGCATAACCATTTATAGTGTTCTGCAGTGGGTAAACTGTTGGGAATTACCTCAATCACCCACACCTTTAAATCTGCTGTGGATTTGTGATGTTTGGTTAGGAAATGTTTAGGGACACTATGCATGTCACAGCCTTCCTCAATAAACCGTCTATGCTCACCAAAGCGTTTGCCCAGGGTACGGATTGTCCTCCCTACGTATAGTAAGCCACAAGGACAGGTTAAACAGTAGACTACCTACTCATTAGAGCAATTATCTTTGAATGTGCAAGTCTTGCCTTTCGCTATGAAGCTTTTTTGACCATTCTCTACGAATTGACAAGTCAAGCAGAGTTTTTTCAAACATTGAAACATGCCCACCAGAGGTATCAAAGGGATGTAATTTTTGTGTATTGATTGAGAAGATTTCATTTTACTCGGTGCTATCTTCCCTTTAATATTTTTGGCCTTCTGGTATGATAATTTGGGTGTAATGACATCTTTTATTTATTTCAGGTACTTATATAGCGCCGTCAATTTACGCAGCGCTTTACATATACATTTTACATTCACATCAGCCCCTTTCAAAAGGAGCTTACAATCTAAGGTCCCTAACTCACATTCTTACATACTAGAGACAATTTAGACAGGATTCAATTAACCTACCAGCATGTCTTTGGAGTGTGGGAGGAAACCGGAGTACCCGGAGGAAACCCGAGTACCCGGAGGAAACCCACGCAGGCACAGCGAGAACATGCAAACTCCAGGCAGGTAGTGTCGTGGTTGGGATTCGAACCATGGACCCTTCTAGGAAGGGATCCTTGCGTAGGATGGACCAGTGTTTGGACAGGATACTTTCCATATTTTTATACTTGGCGTGGAACTGTGTGGCATAATTTGTGATTGGTTATTACTTTACTGGTTATTTTTCTTTTTGGTGTGGATGTTTATAATGTTCGAAAGCATTGGACACTAAAGGAGGTGGATAACCTTTCCACAAGGAATTTATTGCCAAAAAGCTCTCCCTGGCTATGTCCCGGGTACAATTATTTCGGACTCTGTGGAATTTTTTGGAATAATGTTAATCCATTTAGGTTGGTGGCAGCCCTCACATTTTTATAAATATTTAATAATATATTTTCATGTGACAACACTGAACTTTGCTACAATGTAAAGTAGTGAGTGTGCAGCTTGTATAACAGTGTAAATTTGCTGTCCCCTCAAAATAACTCAACTCACAGCCATTAATGTCAAAACCGCTTGAGTACACCCCTAAGTGAAAATGTCCAAATTGGGTACAAAGTATCAATATTTTGTGTGGCAACCATTATTTCCCAGCACTGCCTTAACCCTCTTGGGCATGGTGTTCACCAGAGCTTCACAGATTGCCATTGGAGTCCTCTTCCACCCATCCATGATGACATCACGGAGCTGATGGATGTTGACCTTGCGCTCCTCCACCTTCCATTTGAGGATGCCCCAGAGATGCTCAATAGGATTTAGGTCTGGAGACATGCTTGGCCAGTCCATCACCTTTACCCTCAGCTTCTTTAGCAAAGCAGTGATCATCTTGGAGGTGTGTTTGGGGTCGTTATGTTGGAATACTGCCCTGCGGCCCGGTCTCTGAAGGGAGGGGATCATGCTCTGCTTCAGTATGTCACAGTACATGTTGGCATTCATGGTTCCCTCAATGAACTATTGCTCCCCAGTTCCGGCAGCACTCATGACCATGACACTCCCACCACCATACTTGACTCTAAGCAAGATAAACATGGGGGGCGTGGCCAAGATGGCGCTGTGAGCAGCGGCTTTTTTAGAGAGCTCCGCTCATCCGTATTTTAAATCCGGATCCATCTACCCTAATCACTCTCAAATTTCATCCCAGCTGATCAGGGGGGGGACCCAGGGACTCCCTATCAAGTGAGGAGCGAGGAGGATTTTTGTTCCCGGCCCACGATCGGCGTACAATCCCTGCCTACCTTGCACGACTAGGCCGAAGCCGCGGCCTTTCCTGACGGGCCGCGCGGTGAGCCGGGAGTCCCCTGACGCGATCGGCCCTGCTGTTGGATCTAACCGGCTGCCGTAGACTGCGGATGGGGGCGGGTGAGGTGACCCTGGACTGTATATAGGCCATGCTCTGGGCCTGGACTCTGGACTTTCCCCCCCACGTGTAACTAGGCCGCAACCGCGGCCTTCCCTGAAGGTCCGGAGCCATCGGACTGACTGGGGGAGACCCTGATCTTGGTGGCCTGGAGGAGGAGGCCCTGTGATGGTTGGGGGACATCTGCCTGTGAAGAGGAACAACTCCTGGAGCACCTTCACCCCTGTCCTCCCGATTGTGGGGGGCGCCGGCTTGGCTGAATACCCCGATAGGCCTGTGGAGGCCTGAAGTGGACAGCTTCCGCATTACATAACTGCAGGTGAGAGGAAAGACTGTTAAGGGGATACACACTGCACCATACCTACTGCTTGAGTACCCCTGACCCTGTAGACAGGCTCCCACAGCCAGTTACTGACTATCGCCCGGCTTTTGGCCCCCTAGCACCTGAATGAGAAGCAGGAACTCCAGCGCAAAATATAGTAAAGGGGGTAAGAGGTTGACTTTTCCACCACAGTTGGACTCCCCTCAGATGCCCGCCTGCCCCTCTCAGGAGGATCTTAACACGCGCAGCGCCCACAGAGCCTCGCAGACGACCACTATGGAGTCAGATGACTCTCGGCCCCCCTGGCTGGTGGACGTCATGGCGGCCATCGCCACTTGCCAATCCACGTTAACAAAAATTGAAGCTGTCCAGCTGGATATGGGTCTAATCCGCCAAGATATAGATAAAATCAGATCGCGAGTCACTGAGACGGAGCAAAGACTGAGTACCACCGAAGACACCATTACGGAACATGGAGCATCACTCCGTACGCTTTAAACCAAAAGTAAAGGCCCTTGAATACAGAGTCGAGGACGCGGAGAACAGGAACCGGCGTAATAATCTTCGCATTGTTGGTTTACCGGAGGGGGTGGAGGGGAAAAATCCTACCTCCTTCATAGAGGGTCTGTTGCGTGACCTTTTAGCCGAGGCCCGCTGGTCACCTTATTACACGGTGGAGGGCGCACCGCATCCCGCCTAAGCCGGGGCCTCCTGGATCCCCTCCCCGCACCTTCATTCTCCGTCTCCTCAACTTCAGAGACAGAGACGAAGTTCTCCGCGCCTCTAGAAATGTCGGGGACCTCAGATTCCAGAACACTAAGCTGATGATCTTCCCGGACTATTCGGTAGAGACCCACAAACTTAGGAAATCTTTTGACCAAGTTAAAGTGGCTTTGCGATCACGCAGCATTCGCTACAGTGTACTCTTCCCTGCTCGCCTCAGAGTCCAGGATGGTGAGACAACTCGTTTCTTTACTACACCGAGAGAGGCCTCTGCCTGGCTGGACTCCCTACCACAGATTCGATGAGGGTCTACCTGGTATGTGTTGTATGACCCTTTTCATTGTTTACCCACCAAAACCTGGGCCCAGGTCTGAGTTACCACACGAACTACCACACTGATGATTTAGTTTTGTTGCATAGGTTATGCCCAGTTCAATCTTTGCTGTGTGTGGACTTGAGGGGGGATGCTCACTATCCCTACCAGGGAAACTTTAAGTTAATGCCCCTGCCAAAGAAATTGGTCAGGAGACCGTTTAGATATGCACTTCCTTTACACTTGCTTGTTCCCTTAAGGACTGTTGGAGTTCTTGTTCTGTATATCCTCCTAAAGATGGATCGACTTCACTGTGAGGCCGCACTATGGGCTAATTCCCTTCGTCTGACTTTCTAGGTCCTCACAGCCTGCTGTATCACAAGCGGAGATCTCATGTGTGGAAGGCCGCTTGAACTGCTGCTTCCTCCCCCCGTGTGAAGTCTCGGGGGGGTGGGCTCGCCTCTTCAACGGACCCCCTGTTGCAGCCGGCGAGCTGAATAAGTTTGGGATTGAAACCCGCCTCAGTTTTGGGGGGTTAGGTGGGGTGGGCGGGTGGGAAAAGTTCCCCTAATGGGGCTAGTTTCATCTACTTTAGATATTGGTATCCTCTATCTGTTTTTAGTTTGGTTTTGTTTGATAATTATACCAAAATACTTGACTTATCAGCATTGCACTGTTTCCAGATGTGTCCGTTTCGGGTCCCGGGGTCCAGTCCAGGAGCCGTGACCTGCATTACTCCTAACACCCTTATTATTCTTGGTAGACATGTCCTCCCTTAACATCATCTCCTGGAACACCAGGGGACTGAACTCCCCGGTCAAGCGTTCCCTGGTGTTCCAATTCATTAAAACTTATAACCCACATATGTGTGTGCTCCAAGAGACACACCTAACAGGACGTAGGGTTCTGGCCCTAAAAAAACCCATGGGTGGGCCATCATTACCACTCTACGCACTCCACTTTTACGCACAATACTATTCTGGTATTAAAATTACTTCCTTTTCGGCTTCTGGACTTGGCCCTGGACCCTGACGGTCGGTATGTTATTATTCATGCTAAAATATACTCTCTAACGTGGACTATTGTGGGCTTATATTTGGCTCCCCCAGCTTCCTTGCTGGTGCTCAATCAGATCACTGGCAAGATAGCTGAATTTGCATCTGACAATAATGTTATATTGGGTGATTTTAATCTGGTCCCTGATCGGACTTTGACAGACTAACTTCTGCGGGACATCATTGCCCTGGGTTGGCTTAGTGGGCGGATACCTATGGCCTGACGGATGTCTGGAGGTGGCGTCAGCCCCAGACCAGAGCATACACATGCCTCTCGGCCTCTCACAGAACATTTTCCCGCATAGACTTGGTCTTCGCAGGGAGCCCGGTCCTCCCACGGGTCACGGACATACAAATACTCTCTAGGGGAATCTCCGACCACGCACCCTTGTTGTTGTCCTTGGACCTCTCCCTGGGTACAGTAGAAAGGATATGGAGGCTCTCCAGATTTTGGATTTCAGACACTGCAGTAGATTCCCAATTTAGAACGGAACTGCTTGACTTGACCGTAAATGTGGGCTCAGCTGACCCCACAGTTGTGTGGGATGCCTTTAGGGCCACGACGAGGGGACATTACCAGACCATCATTGCCAGAGTCCGTTGGGAGTGTAGGGCGGACTTGGTTAAGGCTGAGAGGGAGGCGAGTAGTGCGGAGGCTCTTTTTGTTCGTACTCGAGACCCTGTGCACTATTCGCATCTACAACTTATGACGAAGGAGGTGGTTCGTCTCCGTACCTCTCTTTCCCAGAAGAAAATGTTGGCTCAATCCCAACGGATTTTTGAGCAGGGAGAGAGGTCAGGCGTTTGTTGGCCTGGCTTTCCAGGGAACAGGCGGGAGGGATGAGCATCTCGCACATTAGGGACTCCTCTGGACAGCTGATCCATACACCGGAAGGGATCAACTGCTGTTTTGCGCAATTCTATGAATCTCTCTACAGGTCCAGGGTAGACTACAGAAGGGAGGAACTGGTAGCATACTTAGATGACATTGATATTCCAACCCTTACAGTAACGTATCGTGACAAGCTTGATGCCCCAATTACGTCCTTGGAGATACTAAGGGCACTTAAATCGAAGCAGACAGGGAAAACACCGGGACCTGATGGCATCCCTGTGGAGTTTTATAAACAATATGCTACAGAACTAGTGAATAAACTTCAGGGCCTTTTCTCTGCATCGACGCGTCTCGAATAACTCCCGGACACAATGAGCGAAGCGATCATAGTGGTGATCCCTAAGCCAGGGAAAGACCCCACGTTATGCTCCTCGTATCGCCCTATATCCCTTCTGAACGTGGATGCAAAGGTACTGGCAAAGGTATTGGCCAATAGGCTTAACTTGGTCATTACTGCCCTCATCCACAGGGATCAAACGGGCTTCATGCCCGGGAAAGGAACTGACATTAATATCAGACGCCTTCACACTTACATAGACAGGACAGACGAGGTGAATAAAGGAACGGTGGCCTCACTTTACGCGGAGAAGGCTTTTGACTCCGTTGAGTAGGGCTACTTATGGGAAGTGCTATCACGATTCGGGTTTGGCCCGGGTTTCACGAAATGGCTCTGCATGCTGTACCATGGCCCCTCAGCTAGAATACGTACCAACGGATGCCTATCGGGGAAGTTCCTCTCCCCAGGCCTATTTGCTCTGGCGATGGAGCCCCTGGCTGTTTTGCTGAGGGCTGACCCTGGGGTAAGGGGACTTTAAGTAGGTCCAATTGAGGAGAAGATATCGCTGTACGCGGACGATGCTCTGCTCTATTTACTGGATGCCTCGTCCTCTTTGCAGACTGCACTGGATCAGATCGATTCGGTGGCTACTCAGGGATTCGCATTAATTGGGACAAGTCGGTTCTCTTCGCGCTCCATCCCTCGACCCCTAGGGTACCACACCCACAGCTCAAATGGGTAGATGACTTCAAATACTTGGGGATTAAAATTAGCGCTAAAGTCCAGAACTACATGGACAACAATTTGCGACCACTCATGACACAGCTTACGGCTAGGTGTGCTGCTTGGCGTTCCCTTCCACTGACCCCTGTTGGCAGAGTTAATTTGCTAAAAATGATTTACCTTCCCAAGTATCTCTACTTCTTTCGTAACACACCCATACACATTCCTAAGACTTTCTTCCGAAGGCTGGAGAGTCTGCTGATACAATTTGTCTGGGCTGGGAGGCCACCCAGGGTGGCCAAGCAGATCTTATATCTCCCACTTTCGGGGGGAGGTCTGGCGCTGCCGAATTTTCAAATCTACTATTGGGCAGCTAATCTGGTCATGATTCGGTGGTGGTTCTCCCAGCCCACACAGAATCCGACGGTCACTCTGGAGGCGGACATTCTGGGTTACTTTGCTGCCCTGAGCAATCTCCCGTTTCGTGGCCAATTCATCCATGACAACCCTGATGCGAACCACCGTGAGGGTCTGGCAGGAAGCTAGGAAAATATATCGGAAGCCCAATCACATTTCACCTCACATGCCCCTATGGGGTAACCCTATGCTCCCCCACTTTTAAAGTATACCGGACCCCTCTCTGGGCAAAAAAGGGAATCCTTACATTAAAACATGTGGTTAAGGATGGTAGGCTTATGACTTTCCAAGCCCTGAGGCAATCCTTCGCTATTCCGTCCTCCTTCCAATTCAGATACTGGCAGCTGAAGCACGCCTTTGAAGCTCAGTTCCCAGCCCCCCTCATTCTGGAACCAGATTCCATTGAAGGGCTCTTGACTTCCAGTGTGATAGGGAAGCCTCTCTCAACACTATATCTATATCTTACGGTGGAGTATGATGCCAAAATAACTAAAACCTGGGAAAAGTGGAGTGTTGATATTCCCTCTTTGGATGAGGAGGAATGGAAGGAGTGTTTAATCTGCTACATTCCCTCCATGATCGCAGCAAAAGACAGGTTCATACAATCTAAGTTCCTACATAGAGCGTATTTTACCCCACAGAGACTGGCGTGCATTTACCATCAAAGAGATCCCAACTGTCAGAGATGCAGGCAGGAGGTGGACACTTTCTGGCACATGGTCTGGTCTTGTCCCAAAATTCGACCCTTTTGGTCAGCAGTTGCCTCCACACTGAGCAAGGTCATAGGCTCAAACTTACCGGTGGATCCCCAAACACTATTGCTCAGTCATCTGGAGGATGTTGAGGGAGATAGGTATAGTAAACTGTGTCTAACCTTCACATTGTACTACGCTAGGCGTGAAATTTTACTGAGATGGAAACTGGTAGAGCCTCCTACCCTGGCCTTGTGGAGAAGGTCGGTGAATATGGTACTCCCCCTATATAGATTGACGTATGAAAGTAGGCAATGCCCGGGGAAGTTCGATAAAATCTGTTCCTCCTGGGTGGACGCCTCTGGGGACCCTGAACCCCCTACCCCATAATTAGGATGTGAAGCACAGTGGAGGACATCCTACATTCCAGGTCTATTCTTCTTATGCCCGTTCCCCTTCATCCCCTTCCTTCCCCTCCCTTCCACCCCCCCTTCCCTCCCCCCTTCTTCTCCCCCCCCCCTGTCGCCCCTACCAGGCTTGATTGAATATTGTTTACTTACTTTATATTATCTAAGAGTTTATAAGGATGTAATGCCATAGGAGTATTGTTAAGCGAAACTTCTGATACTTACACAACTGGAATAGCTGATAAATAGTGGCTATCGGCTGAAGATAGATCTTACTATCATTATTCTCACCGCATTGATTGTACTAATTTTTTGTATTGTAATGCTGATTTGTTTAATAAAAATTTTCTGTTAAAAAAAAAAGCAAGATAAACACTTGTCTTTGTATTCCTCACCTGGTTGCCGCCACACACGCTTGACACCATCTGGAACAAATAAGTTTATCTTGATCTTATCAGACCACAGGACATGGTTCCAGTAATCCATGTCCCTAAGGACATGCTTGTCTTCAGCAAACTGTTTGCAGGCTTTCTTGTGCATCATCTTTAGAAGAGGCTTCCTTCTGGGTCCACAGCCATGCGGACCAATTTGATGCAGTGTGCGGCGTATGGTCTGAGCACTGACAAGCTGCCCTCCACCCCTTCAACCTCTGCAGCAATGCTGGCAGCACTTATACGTCTATTTCCCAAAGACAACCTCTGGATATGATGCTGAGCACGTGCACTCGACCTCTTTGGTTGACTATGGCGAGGCCTGTTCTGAGTGGAACCTGTCCTGTTAAACCGCTGTATCGTCTTGGCCACCGTGCTGCAACCTGGGTTGGCTTAGTGGGCGGATACCTATGGCCTGACGGATGTCTGGAGGTGGCGTCAGCCCCAGACCAGAGCATACACATGCCTCTCGGCCTCTCACAGAACATTTTCCCGCATAGACTTGGTCTTCGCAGGGAGCCCGGTCCTCCCACGGGTCACGGACATACAAATACTCTCTAGGGGAATCTCCGACCACGCACCCTTGTTGTTGTCCTTGGACCTCTCCCTGGGTACAGTAGAAAGGATATGGAGGCTCTCCAGATTTTGGATTTCAGACACTGCAGTAGATTCCCAATTTAGAACGGAACTGCTTGACTTGACCGTAAATGTGGGCTCAGCTGACCCCACAGTTGTGTGGGATGCCTTTAGGGCCACGACGAGGGGACATTACCAGACCATCATTGCCAGAGTCCGTTGGGAGTGTAGGGCGGACTTGGTTAAGGCTGAGAGGGAGGCGAGTAGTGCGGAGGCTCTTTTTGTTCGTACTCGAGACCCTGTGCACTATTCGCATCTACAACTTATGACGAAGGAGGTGGTTCGTCTCCGTACCTCTCTTTCCCAGAAGAAAATGTTGGCTCAATCCCAACGGATTTTTGAGCAGGGAGAGAGGTCAGGCGTTTGTTGGCCTGGCTTTCCAGGGAACAGGCGGGAGGGATGAGCATCTCGCACATTAGGGACTCCTCTGGACAGCTGATCCATACACCGGAAGGGATCAACTGCTGTTTTGCGCAATTCTATGAATCTCTCTACAGGTCCAGGGTAGACTACAGAAGGGAGGAACTGGTAGCATACTTAGATGACATTGATATTCCAACCCTTACAGTAACGTATCGTGACAAGCTTGATGCCCCAATTACGTCCTTGGAGATACTAAGGGCACTTAAATCGAAGCAGACAGGGAAAACACCGGGACCTGATGGCATCCCTGTGGAGTTTTATAAACAATATGCTACAGAACTAGTGAATAAACTTCAGGGCCTTTTCTCTGCATCGACGCGTCTCGAATAACTCCCGGACACAATGAGCGAAGCGATCATAGTGGTGATCCCTAAGCCAGGGAAAGACCCCACGTTATGCTCCTCGTATCGCCCTATATCCCTTCTGAACGTGGATGCAAAGGTACTGGCAAAGGTATTGGCCAATAGGCTTAACTTGGTCATTACTGCCCTCATCCACAGGGATCAAACGGGCTTCATGCCCGGGAAAGGAACTGACATTAATATCAGACGCCTTCACACTTACATAGACAGGACAGACGAGGTGAATAAAGGAACGGTGGCCTCACTTTACGCGGAGAAGGCTTTTGACTCCGTTGAGTAGGGCTACTTATGGGAAGTGCTATCACGATTCGGGTTTGGCCCGGGTTTCACGAAATGGCTCTGCATGCTGTACCATGGCCCCTCAGCTAGAATACGTACCAACGGATGCCTATCGGGGAAGTTCCTCTCCCCAGGCCTATTTGCTCTGGCGATGGAGCCCCTGGCTGTTTTGCTGAGGGCTGACCCTGGGGTAAGGGGACTTTAAGTAGGTCCAATTGAGGAGAAGATATCGCTGTACGCGGACGATGCTCTGCTCTATTTACTGGATGCCTCGTCCTCTTTGCAGACTGCACTGGATCAGATCGATTCGGTGGCTACTCAGGGATTCGCATTAATTGGGACAAGTCGGTTCTCTTCGCGCTCCATCCCTCGACCCCTAGGGTACCACACCCACAGCTCAAATGGGTAGATGACTTCAAATACTTGGGGATTAAAATTAGCGCTAAAGTCCAGAACTACATGGACAACAATTTGCGACCACTCATGACACAGCTTACGGCTAGGTGTGCTGCTTGGCGTTCCCTTCCACTGACCCCTGTTGGCAGAGTTAATTTGCTAAAAATGATTTACCTTCCCAAGTATCTCTACTTCTTTCGTAACACACCCATACACATTCCTAAGACTTTCTTCCGAAGGCTGGAGAGTCTGCTGATACAATTTGTCTGGGCTGGGAGGCCACCCAGGGTGGCCAAGCAGATCTTATATCTCCCACTTTCGGGGGGAGGTCTGGCGCTGCCGAATTTTCAAATCTACTATTGGGCAGCTAATCTGGTCATGATTCGGTGGTGGTTCTCCCAGCCCACACAGAATCCGACGGTCACTCTGGAGGCGGACATTCTGGGTTACTTTGCTGCCCTGAGCAATCTCCCGTTTCGTGGCCAATTCATCCATGACAACCCTGATGCGAACCACCGTGAGGGTCTGGCAGGAAGCTAGGAAAATATATCGGAAGCCCAATCACATTTCACCTCACATGCCCCTATGGGGTAACCCTATGCTCCCCCACTTTTAAAGTATACCGGACCCCTCTCTGGGCAAAAAAGGGAATCCTTACATTAAAACATGTGGTTAAGGATGGTAGGCTTATGACTTTCCAAGCCCTGAGGCAATCCTTCGCTATTCCGTCCTCCTTCCAATTCAGATACTGGCAGCTGAAGCACGCCTTTGAAGCTCAGTTCCCAGCCCCCCTCATTCTGGAACCAGATTCCATTGAAGGGCTCTTGACTTCCAGTGTGATAGGGAAGCCTCTCTCAACACTATATCTATATCTTACGGTGGAGTATGATGCCAAAATAACTAAAACCTGGGAAAAGTGGAGTGTTGATATTCCCTCTTTGGATGAGGAGGAATGGAAGGAGTGTTTAATCTGCTACATTCCCTCCATGATCGCAGCAAAAGACAGGTTCATACAATCTAAGTTCCTACATAGAGCGTATTTTACCCCACAGAGACTGGCGTGCATTTACCATCAAAGAGATCCCAACTGTCAGAGATGCAGGCAGGAGGTGGACACTTTCTGGCACATGGTCTGGTCTTGTCCCAAAATTCGACCCTTTTGGTCAGCAGTTGCCTCCACACTGAGCAAGGTCATAGGCTCAAAATTACCGGTGGATCCCCAAACACTATTGCTCAGTCATCTGGAGGATGTTGAGGGAGATAGGTATAGTAAACTGTGTCTAACCTTCACATTGTACTACGCTAGGCGTGAAATTTTACTGAGATGGAAACTGGTAGAGCCTCCTACCCTGGCCTTGTGGAGAAGGTCGGTGAATATGGTACTCCCCCTATATAGATTGACGTATGAAAGTAGGCAATGCCCGGGGAAGTTCGATAAAATCTGGTCCTCCTGGGTGGACGCCTCTGGGGACCCTGAACCCCCTACCCCATAATTAGGATGTGAAGCACAGTGGAGGACATCCTACATTCCAGGTCTATTCTTCTTATGCCCGTTCCCCTTCATCCCCTTCCTTCCCCTCCCTTCCACCCCCCCTTCCCTCCCCCCTTCTTCTCCCCCCCCCCTGTCGCCCCTACCAGGCTTGATTGAATATTGTTTACTTACTTTATATTATCTAAGAGTTTATAAGGATGTAATGCCATAGGAGTATTGTTAAGCGAAACTTCTGATACTTACACAACTGGAATAGCTGATAAATAGTGGCTATCGGCTGAAGATAGATCTTACTATCATTATTCTCACCGCATTGATTGTACTAATTTTTTGTATTGTAATGCTGATTTGTTTAATAAAAATTTTCTGTTAAAAAAAAAAGCAAGATAAACACTTGTCTTTGTATTCCTCACCTGGTTGCCGCCACACACGCTTGACACCATCTGGAACAAATAAGTTTATCTTGATCTTATCAGACCACAGGACATGGTTCCAGTAATCCATGTCCCTAAGGACATGCTTGTCTTCAGCAAACTGTTTGCAGGCTTTCTTGTGCATCATCTTTAGAAGAGGCTTCCTTCTGGGTCCACAGCCATGCGGACCAATTTGATGCAGTGTGCGGCGTATGGTCTGAGCACTGACAAGCTGCCCTCCACCCCTTCAACCTCTGCAGCAATGCTGGCAGCACTTATACGTCTATTTCCCAAAGACAACCTCTGGATATGATGCTGAGCACGTGCACTCGACCTCTTTGGTTGACTATGGCGAGGCCTGTTCTGAGTGGAACCTGTCCTGTTAAACCGCTGTATCGTCTTGGCCACCGTGCTGCAGCTCAGTTTCAGGGTCTTGACAATCTTCTTATAGCCTAGGCCATCTTTATGTAGAGCAACAATTCTTTTTTTTTTAGATCCTCAGAGAGTTCTTTGCCATGAGGTGCCATGTTGAACCTACAGTGACAATTATGAGAGAGTGAGAGCGATAATACCAAATTTAACAGACCTGCTCCCCATTCACACCTGAGACTTTGTAACACTAACGAGTCACATGACATCGGGGAGTGAGAATAGCTAATTGGGCCCAATTTGGATATTTTCACTTAGGGGTGTACTGACTTTTGTTGCCAGCGGTTTAGACATTAATGGCTATGTGTTGAGTTATTTCGAGGGGACAGCAAATTTACACTGTTTTACAATAGTGTAAAAATGTAGCGCTAAAACAAAAAGATAACCAAAAAACATGTGTTTTAATAAATGTGGTTCAATAACCTGTGGGTAACTGAGTTCTTCTTTTTTTGGTCTGCTCCAGGCCACCTGTTAATTGCAGTTGCACTCCATTCTTTTCTCTCCACACTCTTTTTATTGGATAAGAGATCTGGATGCCCCCTACTGGACGTACGATCCTTTTCGGGTGGTGGATACCACTGCAGCTGTTCCAGCTAAGGGGAGATGTCCTTTGAGATCCGGAACCTCCACCTTCTTCCAGGACAGCCATCCATCTGGATCTCTAAGCCTGTTTGATTCAGTGTCACAGGCATTCGAATCCACCTGTTCTGGTAAGAGTGTTTAACCTCTTTCTACTTCAAGATTTCCATGTAGATGAATTATATACTAGAAGATTTCTTCACTCACACTGGATTTCACTTTTTATTGCACTGTGGGACTTTACCATTCACGTTGTTTATACTCACATTATAGTGGGTCATTACCCACAGGTTATTAAACCGCATTTATTTAAACACATGTTTTTTGGTTATGTTTTCGTTTTAGCGCTACATTTTTACATCTCATTTGAATATTTGTCATATTTTTGTGTAGCAGCTTTGTTTCTTTTCACTGGGTTAGCGCAGTTATATTACTGTTTTCACACTGTTATACAAGCTGTACACTCACTACTTTACATTGTAGCAACGTTTCATTTCTTCAGTGTTGTCAAAAGAAAAGATATAATAAAATATTTACAAATTGTACTCACTTTTGTGAGATAGTGTGTGTGTATATATATATATATATATATATATATATATATATATATATAAAACGTAATCATTTAATATTTTTTTTTATACGTGTCATACATTAATTTGTCAAATATTCTCAATGTTCTAAATAATTATGTTCTTGTATCAGTTGTTTTTTAATGTTCATGCTCCTTTACTAGTTTTTCATGTCATATATATGTCTTTAAATCTGGTTGTAAATAAGTTTTCTACATGCTCTTTGTCCGCTGGCCTGTCTAGTTCCACAGCCGCGGCCAGAATGCATTTAAGCTACTCGTTCACAGAAACTGACAGGCCAGTAGAAGGAGCTGTATGCTCCGAGCGCGTAGCCTAGTTTCCTGCCCTTCCCACACCGAGGTCCGCCCATCGGGTGACGTAATTTCCCTCCGTGCGGTCCACGCCAAGCAGCCAGGATCCCCTTCACTTCCTGCTTTGGAATCATACAGGCACAAACACTGTTGAATGCTGGGAAACCATATTTCTGCCACCCCTCGAGGAGGACCTTCCATAAAACAGATATGCCTTTGATGTCTTCTCCTGTGTAAGTGCATTATTTTGCGCTAATAAATAATCTTGTAATATTACACTTAGATGCGCCTCCCTCCCTTCCTCTTTATTAAAATCAAAGCACTGCAAAAATAGCACATTCTACAAGGTGTATTTATACTTGGATTGAGAGAGAGGGAGAATTTGAATATAACAGGGCAGGAAGCAGAACAGGGGTCAGACATTAACGGAGGGTGGAATGGGAAGGATAATATGATAAAGGGCTTCCCATGTTACAAAGAAACACCGGCAATTACAGTACTAATTATACTACATGATTAACATCAGTGCAAAATGAATCAATGTATTAACCATTTCTTTGCTGCCAATGTAAAGCAAACGGCAGAACAGATTCCACCTGGCCAGGTCAGTGCGCCTTACGTCGGCTGAATTCCCCAACCTGCTATAAGCTTGTGCTCATGTCAGTGACCATGATCCTTCTAAATGTGCCGATTAAATAAATTGCTTTGATCAGCAGCTGAAAAGCTGCTGATTTTAGCAATTCATTCAAAAAGTTACTATTGTGTCACAACATATTGCCCCTTATTCTATTTTCTATATATATATATATTTTTTTTTTAATTTTTTATTTATAACAGGAAAGGGGCCCACATGGACCAACATAATACAAAGTGATAAATAGTACAATATATCATCATCTAACAGATTTCGTAACACACCTACATGACTCAGTTGACATTGTTTTTGAAATAAGTTTACATCATGGTAGGCACAATAAAAATTTTTGTTCAAGTATTATTCTCGCTCACTTTGCGGCGATTCTGTGGTTACATCTGGGAAGTGTGTTTGTTATTATCGAGCAATCCTCCAAATTGGAGGTGGTCATATGTGCTTCCTAAGGTGTGGTGTGTTGGGATAGTACAGTCCCATGAGCTCCGTCCCTACTTTTTCCTTTTTTCTCAAGTAGTGTATGAGTGTCCTAAAGTAGGGGGAGAAAGAGAGTGGTAGGAGGAGAGGTGGGAAAGGGGGAGAGGGGAAAAGGGGGGGTGGGAAGAGTGTTCCCCGTGATCATGGTGTCTGGGGGAGTCAGGTCAGGAGTACGTCTGCAATGCTCTATGTCCTGTATACAGAGTTTGGGGGTTTAACTTTGTGTTGTGGTTGTTCATTCATCTATTGTGGGTTCTCGTAGAGCCTGACCTTCAGCTGAGTATATGAATATGTTCCATAACTGCCATGTTTTGGAGAACTTCTCTTGTCTGTTTTGCGCAGTGTGAATGAGGTCCTCCATTTTTTTGATTTCCTCCACTTTTTTGAGCCATAAATCTATGGTTGGTGGAATTGGGGATTTCCAATGCAATGGGATACAGGCTTTGGCTGCGTCTAGAATATGTCGGATCACAGAATTTTTGTATGTCTTTGTGGGTATGTTTGATGCATGTAGGAGGAAGAATGCTGGGTTGTCAGTGATGTTGTGGTCTGTGAATTTCTGTACCGTCTCCCGGATTGTTCATCAAAAGTTCGTCAGTCTAGGAAAGGACCAGAATACATGCAACAGAGTCCCTTTTTCTGCCCGGCAGCGCCAACAGAGGTCAGACGTCGTCGGGAAAAATTTGTGTAACAGTGCTGGGGTTCTGTACCATCTTGATAAAATTTTGTAATTTGTCTCCTGAGTTTTGGCACATATAGAAGATTTGTGTGTGAATCTGTTGTCTCTTGGTTGTGTTAAATCTACAGTCTAGTTCTTTATCCCACTCAAGCAAGCCCGGTGGCAGAAAATTTGCTGGGGGTGTATTTTAGAGGTTGTAGGTCAGGGAGAGCGTGTGTGGTAGTACCCCCGAGGTCGAATATAGATCTTCAAAGGTGGTGAGTGGTTGGTTACTACCCATGGGAGGCTGGATGGAGCTAAGGAAATGGTTCAACTGAAGCGATCTCAGGAAGTCCAGGGGAAACGGGCCCGTGGGGTCAGAGAGTTCTATAATTGTTTTCCAACACCCTCCAGAGCTAAAGTGGGAGGCCTGGTGTAGACCCGCCTCACCTAGGCCCCCAAAGACCGCATCCTGTAAACCTGGTGTAAACAGCGGGTTTCCCAATATTGGATATAGAGGGGAATTTGATGAGGACGGGGTTGCCTGAGAGATGAGCCAGGCACAGATTTGTAATGTGTTTCATTGCCCCTTATTCTAATGTACTACATTAAAATAACATTTATGTCTGAATCATTTTATTGGAGCACAGACATAGCACGGAACTAAGGCGTTACAACACATAGGTTTGAAGTCAACCTCCATATTTTTAGAATTATTTGCTTATTTAAAGTTTTGCATACCTTCAATTCTCAAATTAAAAATTGACAAATAATTGTTAATTATGAACTCAATTCAGCTTAGATTTTTAGATTTAATGGGAATTTTGTGTTATGTTGCGTTTATGTTTGTTAGTATTGATTTTAGTGTATTTTAATCAAAAACATTTGCAGCAGAATGATCACCAGACCTACACAAAATCAGTAGCACTAAATATATGCTACCGGTCCCATGCTTTCATATAGTGTATGGTGTGGGGGTAAAGCAATAGTAAAGTTAAAAAAAAAATCTTTAGCCTGCAAAGTAATGGCCTAATGTGCTAATATGCATCGCATACCAGCACATCACGAGAGACTTACCTTAAAACTAAGCCCTCCAGCGGTGTGCTGTCACCACCCAGTGCTTCCATCTTCCCCTGGTCTTCCTTACAGGTTTGCAGGGCTCCAGGCTGTTTGAATGGTTGAACGGCCGTGATGACATCACCCCCACACATGCGCACGGGAACCATGGCTATGGCACATTGCTCTGAAGAGACGGCATGCCATCCATTCAGAGTGCAGTTCACATGCACCAGTGATGTCACCGGCTGCAAAAGTAGTAAATATCTCCTAAACGGCGCACATTTAGGAGATATTCCTTGTAACTACAGGTAAGCTGCTTTATAAGCTTACCTGTAGGTACAAGTCACCAAGCGGTGTTTATTATCGCTTTAAAAACTCTGAAAGCTGTAAGTGAAAAAAAAAAGTGAACTCATGCAAACATTATCTGGGCATCTGATCTGTCAAGCAAAACAGGAAGACCCTTCCCATTACATACTACTGACCTCTGCATTACTTACTACTAACCTTTGAACCCTGCATTATTTACTCCTGATCCTTGCATTCTGCGTTACTTCATTTAACCTCTGAACTCTGTGTTACTACTGACCCAGGCATTCTTCAAAAACGTCCTTACATGGGGCCTTGCTCTTTAAAAAAAAAAGCAAAACTGCACCCTGATAAACTTTGATCTCCTCCATGTTGTCCCGGTAGATATCAAATTTGCCAGTGTTGCCTACCTTGGCTTTTGGCAATCAGGAAGGAACTTTTTCCAGCTGTTGGAGCAAACAGGACCATGTTCTTCTTTTTGCCTTCTTCTGGATCAACTGTGGTTACAGGGTTCTGTATATGGAGGTTTTCAATGTGTTTTTTTATTCAGACTTTAGTCGAACTAGATGGACTTGTGCTCTTTTTTTTTTTTCAACCTATGTAACATACCAAGATTTCTGAGAGACAGAGAGGGGATATTTCACAAAAGTCTTCTATTTAAATAAGCATTTTAGG